>NKZH01001720.1:0-305725 GCA_002370695.1 Metschnikowia matae var. maris | reverse complement strand
ACTCTATATAAGTCGCACAAGTTAAAGAATACATTGAAACTATGAACACTAGCGTACCAGAATTGATAACACTCTTAAAGAGAAACAGGATAGCCGTTCCAGTCTATGCGACTGTTTATGGACACTCTCAACACAATTATGGTAGAGAAGTGGCACAATGACATGGCCATTGTTAGAATTAGACAATGTAAGCTTAAGATACCTCAATAGGTACAGCACCACCTAAGGTGGATCTAACAATTATAGTCATGTAGTCTTAATAATATTAATAATATTAATAATATTAATAATTATTATTAGTTCATTGTGTTAGTATGCTTGTTGTAGTATCATAAGGTTGACTCTTGAATCTAGAGATCTCTGGTAGCAGTGTAGCAGTAGTATTGGTGAGTACTATTAAGTACTGGTAATTGGTTGAGTACTGGTAATTAGTTGAGTGAAAGAAAAAAAAAATTTCCCTTGGTTTTGAGCTTTTGAAACCTTTTATGAAATTCTATATTGAAAAAAATAGGCCCATGTTTTACTAGTTCCACACTGTGTATTGTATATGAGAGGCTAGCAGAGACATTAGAATGACTAGATTTCGCATCTTTTGGCAGCTGAATTTGTAGATGGTGAAAAAACAAGAAGTGCAATAAAAAATCCAAGTTCTCCAGAAAAAAAAACAAAAAACCATTTACGAAGAAATTACTTAAAGGCCATTACTATTCTTTTCTCAGTTCTCGCTTTTATACCCGTTATCCCTCCATTTTTCACCGTTGTTCCCGATTCCTTCTACACTTCATGAGCTTCGCACGACACAAAATTTCTCAGACTAAATGCGATCAGCCCAACCCAACTCAACCATACCCTTCCACACGCTGTTTCCTCATGTACTACGAAATCTTTGCCATAGCCCGTATCCAGGATCCTCTTGCAGTCAGCAAAGAGGCGGCTAAAATCGCCACCACGGTGGGCAAGTTGATCTTGAACAACAGAGGTGTGGTTAGACAAATCACCAGCTTGGGCCCCAAGCCTCTTCCCAAAATCATCTCCAAGGACCAGGAAAGACACTTCCAGGGGTACCACTTTATAATGGGCTTCGACTCATCTTCTGCTGTTCAGCAAGAACTCTTGAGAACTTTACGAAGAGACCCTAGAATCTTGAGATCCAGTATTATCAAGAACGACATGTCGAAGAAGCTAAATGTGGGTACGACTTTCGAGAGAGCTGTTGCCAAGGCTTCGAAGTAATGTAATCCACCAGAAAATGGGTTCCAGCAAATGGCATCCCGCATCCACCAAATGGCAAATGGCATCGAAGAAGAAACTCAGTTTTGTATATAGGAAAGGTTATCGGTTACATATTATTATGTGTACATCTTGAATTCATTAGTGTAGGGTCAATTAAAAAGCCAGTATGTCTCCTCGACCCAAGGACTGCTTTGTATTTTATCTTTGAATGGTGACATGCATTAAGGGCGTCCGAGCCAGCACTGCGACTTCTCCCTATAGCTAGTCTAATTTGACAAATGTATTGCTAGCTGCATTACAGCTACATACCGTTGGCAACGGTTGCTTCCTATCGCTGCGCAACGCTTGGAACCGGTACTGGTGAGGTCTTGAAACCCGGATGCAGGTGTGAATCCACGTCGTTCAAAGATGTCTTCGACGTGTTCACGCTGGCTTGGATTTCCTCATGGGTTCGCCTTCCATCGAACATGGATTCTGGGTTGCTGATGTCGGTTTCGCCCTCCAGAATATCATTGTTGTCGTCATATAAGAAACTCAGTTGTGAAAGCGACCTCAGGGTGCTTTCAGGGTAAATGGATAAGATGTGGGAGTTTTGCCTTGAGCGTTGCTCTAAACTCGGATGGCTGAAAGATTCTAGCTCATGGCCTTCCTCAATGTCATCGTGCAATGGGATAAAAGTAGTCAAGGGGTCGCTACCGTGGACATCAATGAGGGCAATTTCCTTGTAGGACCAGCGACAGTACTTCTTGGGGTCGACGATGGGCAACTTGGTGTACTTGACGTAGGTAAAGACAGTAAGTGACAAGCAAGCACCGAAAATCAAGTCGATAAAGTAGTGGTGGGTCAAGTACATGGTACTCCACCATAAGAGCGACGCGTAGAACCACCAGATAGGGGTATACCTTGGAAAAAGCCAGCACAAGAACAAGACATCCATGACAGCACAGCCCGAATGCAAGGAAGGAAAAGCTCCAAAAACCAAAGGCGAGTTTTCAAAGGTAGAGGTGAACATATCGATACCGAACAACTGGTCGATTCTACCCAAGCCTCCAGGAGAGCCGTTCATGGAATAATTTGCAGGCTGTAAGCCGTGAATGTTCTTGTACCAAGGAGCAGCAGAAGGAAAAAGAAGCTGGATCAAAACACCAGTCAAGTTCATGTAGCCAAAAGCAAAACCAAAGGATCTCAAGGATGTGGGAGGAGCAAACAAAAAGATGAAGAGGGCCACCACGAACGGAGACGCAAAGTGGATGATTCCGTAAGGTAGCCAAGCAAGCACATCAAGAAACGAGTTATTGCTCTCGGCCAACACATTGGATAAATTATCGCCGTACATGATGGTTTCCATGGCCGGAAGGAACTTGACGGAGATGGCAGGCTTCCACGAGTAAGGGATTTTGGATGCAGAGAAGAAAAGCGCCAACCACGTGAAGATGGGCAATGCATGGAGGAAGAAGGATGAGGTCAATGGAACCAAGAAGCAAGTGATGAAGGCGGCTAGGATTGGGATCTTGATCAAAAACGATGCAGGGAAAATGACAAAAACAAAGAAGATGATAGACAGCAAAAAGCCGTAGTGCGCCATATCCGCATGGGTCCAGTGGTGGCGCCGGAGCTTATTTATAGACTTATGGATATCCAAGTCCAAATCAAGGTCTGCTAACGTCAGCCCAGGTTCCTTCTCGCTAAGGAACTGGTAATGGAAGAGCTGATACGCCTTTTGGGCGGGCGCCGACCTGAGGATGAACGACATCAGCAAAACGGGAGGGCAATAGGTCAACGGCGGCAGGGGAAAAAAAAAGGAAGGGGAGGGGAAGGAGAGGGAATGGGGTATTTATATGATGGGCCTGGGGGTTCGGGTGTTTTGGAGGGAAGAAGGTCAAAAAAAAAAATACAAAGGGAGAAAAAAAGACCTGATGTTTTAATCTGCGAAAGAGGTATGCTTTAAGCTTAGATGTGTGTCTAGCAATAGTCGCACGCCGGGTCCAGGCTGAGCCGGTTCCGCACCAGACTCCGACTACTCCAGACTGAGCCTTGACCACCAAGAGTAGAAAGGCTTGGGTGTCCAAGATACTAGAATGTCAAGGATCAAAAAGCAAGAATCAACAATATCAAGACCAAGAATTGAGAGTATCAGAAACAAGAATATCAGAAGAGTTGAGAGTATCAGAAACAAGAAGATCAGAAACAAGAATATCAGAATCAAGAAGACCAAGAGTATCGGAATGTTCTGAAATCATGTGTATAGGGAACACACTAAACAATAAATAGGGGAAACACCAAGAGGTGTGGAAGTAGGTTGTAGGCAGTGTTTCTCAGTGAAGTCAGTGCTTCTCGGTAAAATCAAGAATCTGGATTCTAGAGTCTGGATTTTGGATTCTAGAGTCTGGAGCTTGAAGTGTCAGTCTCGGTAATTTGCACCCGTGACTTCACGCACTGTAGCACGCACTGTAGCACTCTAACCATGAAGAGTAGAAAACCCTAGACTGTCACTCTAAACTAGGACACTCTGATACTCCAGAGGCTGACACTCTAGACTACAAAACTCCAGACTATGACTCTCATATGACCCTCCGACTGTGACACTTCGGACTGGACCCTAGAAGGACTCATGCGTAGATGTTGGTCTGCACATTGATGTCCCCACCCACAGTCATGGACTGGGAAGCAATCCACTTGTCACCCTTGTTCAAACGAATATAGTCGGCCACATGACCTGGCTCCACACACAACATGTTCATGTAACCGTCCTTGGGCTCGAAATCCCCCATACCCTTGGACTTCTCGATCCATGGATTCCATACAACGGCATCCGGCAAGTTCTTTCTGGTCAAAGTCATCAACACCTTGCCCTTATCCACAAGCTGCAACTCCTTGTGTTCACTGACATTCTTATAGATGCGGTCGAACTCCTCGTGGAACGAGAGCATGGGGGCCTTCTCCTGGTAAGTGGTGGCCAAGAGCTGGTCATAGCACTCCGAGTCCATGAGGTTGGTGGCTAATGTATCCGTAACGTCTGCAGTTTTGTAGTACGTGTGGAACAACCAATTGAACTCAAAGGCCTCTTTACCCGTGTTCTCCACTTCAATCTGTGTGGTCAAGTTCTCCTCACTCAACGTCACCGTCAAAATCAATGTGAAATCATACTTTCCGTTTCCCCACAACTTGTACAATTCATCATCTACGTTTTCAGGGCCCAATCCAAACTGAACAGCAACTGGACTCTCCGAAACCTGCCCAAGGAACTCCCAAGTGGAGTTTCTGGCAAACCCGTGCTGTGGCAAAGGAGCCGTGGGGTGAGATGAATCCTTTGCTTTTCCGAACACGGGGAACACAAGCGGAATGCCGCCCCTGACGGCCTTGGTGCCATCCAACTTGGCACCCTGGGAAAGCCACAACTTGTCGTCGTTGTTAATCTTCCAGGAGATGACCGTGGCTCCAAACTTTAAGATTTCCACCGTGGTGCCTGCGGATCCAGGGAGAGAGAGAATAACCTTGGTGTCAGTTTCTTCAACGGCCATTGTGTATGATGTTGATGAATTATGTGGGAATTGCTCGGAATTGATCGCAGCTCTCGAGATATACACATATTTCTGGTGTACGGGTGTACTTGAACAGTGTTCAAGGCAGACATATGACTACAGGTTATATAATTCATGAACTATCTTTTTAATGTCTTTCTTAATATCTTGGATTTTATTATTGTCATATCTTTCATATCTTTCAGATATTGTTTCGAAAGTTTCATTTTAATAATTATATTCAAATCTTATGAACTGATTTGTCGAAGAGTGTCTGTATAGGCGCAAGGCGCATGATTGAATTGAAGTATGGACGGGGATATGGATGGATCATAAAGGGTATTAGGAAAATCTAGTTTTGAACCGCTGGAACCGATTCAAACTTCTTTCACTCGCCTGCAGCGATAGTGACTTTTGGCTAGGGAACGAGTGGAGCGAGTGCTGTGGATCAAGGCTTTTTTGACTCGAAGAAATCGTTGGCTTGCTGTAGAGAGAGAATGGTACAGCCTTGGTAGTTTGCAGTTTGAATTCGGGCCGGCTCTTCTGCACGAAAGAGCTATCACTGGACTCTGCAGTGGTGCTTCTGGACGAGACCGTGCGAGAGCTGGACATGGAGCAAAAACTATCATTGGCTGAGAATGAATCGGTTGGGCTTCTGGAAATGGCCTGCTTTGGTTCTGGGTTGGAGTTCCACGTCGATGAAGGAAGGGTCCTTTCGCCTGATCGTAGGTGGGTTGCTGCCTGGAAGTTTAACAGTTGCAGATTCTTATTCAAGCACAGCAGCAGGGTTTTTTTCTCGAGAGTAGAAAATGATGGTTTTTTGTTCAAGCTGCTGCTGGACGTTTTGCTCTGTAACTTGGGCGTGGCCGAAAACGGTCTATCGGAGAGGGTGGAAAGCGATGGCTTTTTCTGCAAGCTAGAAGTGGACGGCTTCTTGTTCAAAGACTGTATGGATCCACTTGGCTTGACTCCGGCCATTTGCAACGATGTTTGTCTCACCTTGACCGGACCCTTTGGCTTAACAAATTCACTGGTGTTGTCATCCAGTAAAAGTTGATTTAGGTTCATGGAACCTTTGGATGGAGATATGCGCGTGAACTTCAGTGGGGACGACTTCAAATCGGGAGATCGTATAGGAGACGAGGAGACTGAGGTGTTCGTGGATGATTCGGGGTTCTTCGCCAGTAAAGACGGTATAGAGCCCGTAAAAGGATTTGAGCCCGTGAGTTTCGGGAGCGGAGCGCCTCTGTTCAACAAAGCTTGTGGAGACTGGCTTTCTCTGCGGCGAGTTGGAGAGGAGTCCACGGATTCCGAGCCGAAAATCTCCTCTGGTCCATTAAGAGTACGTCTTTTCTTGGTGGCACTGGACTGAGGATCCGCACGTGTTTGCTTTGTATCTTTGTCCTTATTCCTTGCTGCCGCATAGTGAGAGGAGATGCTTTCCATCTTCTGAAACATGGGCTTGTGGGCGCCGGAAAAACGCTTTTTCTTCATGGCGGAGTTTTGGTTTGCAGTGGAAGCAAAAAAAGCTTGGGTGGAGATTTCATTTGCTCGTGTATCCAACTCACGAAGCACAGCCGTACTTAGGGTCTGTGAGTAGCCCTTATTGACCATGCTCTCATTAATATTGCGTTGGGTGGGGATATCGCTGAGGTCAGGGTACACGATGGGGCGGCCCTGGTTCGGGCTGTGCAAGGTGAGCTCCTCGATTTTTTTGATGGGGGTATTTAGCATGGAGTTGAAGCTCTCATCCATGGATACGTCTGTTCGGAGCGACATTGTGTCTGTAGTAGATCGTAAGACAGATCAAATTAAAGGGACAGATCGGTAAGGTAGATCTTAACAGCAACAGAAGTTAAAACAATGAGGCGGTAACAGTGACAGATCGGTAACGGTAAGAGATCGGTTACCGTGGCAGATCAGGTGAGACAGATGAGGTAACAGTGAAAACAATGACAAAACTGAAACACTGGTGGATATCAGATTAGGTAAGTGTCAAAACAGTAATGAATCGGTAACAGTGACAGTCAAATGGGTGACAGTCAAAGGAGTCACAGATTGGTAATAGTGAATGACAGATATCACTTTGTTATAAGTGTGGTGTTCACGGAAGGGGCCCGTGGATGGGGCTTGGCAAGAGTGCGGCAGCTCACGAGAAAGGATCAGCGGATGCACGAAAAGTAGCACAATTGCACGACAAGAAGCACCAAAGAAGCACGACAAAAAGCACGACAAGAAGCACACCAAAGGAAACCCAGCCTGGTAGTGGTAGTATATATAGTGACCAATGCAGGAAGTGGGAATAACCACAAAAACAGAAAGGAGAAAAAAAAAAAGAGAAGGGGGTAGAGGAGTGGGAGAGAGGAGGAGTTGAAGTGTGGAAGAGAGGAACGCAGAGGTCAGCTTTATGGAGACCAGCGGCCAGAAGCAGACAAACGTTGGACGAGGACAAGAACAAGAACGAGAGTAGTAGTAGGGTGCGGTCTTGCAAAGAAAGGGTGTAGTAGACCTGTGTGAAAGTGTGTTTACCAAATGGCCGGTTTGGTGCGCCCATTGATCGCGGCTGCGAAGAGTAGGCCATTTAAGCCATTCAAGCCAGTATGCCAGTTAGGCCAGATAGACCAGGTAAACCATGCGCGATCGTAGAATACCGGATCTGTGCGTGCCTGAGTCTGATGTCTCACCCCGGCCTAGACTCACCACAGTTAACACTTCCGGTTAACACTTCCGGTTGACACTATTCAGGTTGAGTCTCACATTGCCCAAGTACTGTGAGCTAAGTACTCTAAAAAAAAGGTTGTGCTAAAAACTGAATGTGCTAGAAACTGAATAAGCTAGAAACTGAATGTGCTAGAAACTGAATGTGTTAGGCACTGAGTGAGCTAGATACTGCCTTATAGTGGTTGAGTTTCGTAGTGGTTGAGTTTCGTAGTGGTTGAGTTTCGTAGTGGTTGAGTTTCGTAGTGGTTGAGTTTCATAGTGGTTGAGTTTCATACTGCTTAGCCTGAGCAGTGCCTGAGCAGTGCCTAAGGCTGCCCATGCACACAGCGCTTCACGGCACCGCACCGCACCGCACCGTTCTTGGTTGACTGTTAGTAGACTGCGAAACCGGCTTCATTAGCCGATCCATATAAATGGTTGCACATTGCTTTAAATTATTATTGCAGATTGTCGCAGACTTTTTCAGGTGGGTTATGTAAGGTTATATTTGGTCGTGTAAAAGCCAATTGGGATATCGATGTAGAGAGACGGGTGACGTTGGGTGATGTTGGGTGGCGATTGAATTTTGAAGGTTTATGTTCGTGGTTATGTGCACGGCTAGAGTGATGGTTCACATCTAATGACGTCAAGGCATCAAGCTAGACCGATTATCCCTTGCAAAAAAAAAATAGAGGTTATCGTATGGCTATCCAATAGTCAATAGGTATTCAGTTGTCAGTAGGCATAGTAGTAGTAGTAGTAGTAGTAGTTGAAATGGTGGTTGGACTGTCCGCCGTATCAGCTGATAATTAGAGGGGCTAGAAAATTAGTAAGGGGTTGCGATGTATCGTTTAATGTTGTAGTCGGTTGTTGTAGTCGGTTTTTGTAGTCGGTTTTTGTAGTCGGTTTTTGTAGTCGGTTGTTGTAGTCGGTTTTTGTAGTCGGTTTTTGTAGTCGGTTGTAGTATACGGTTGTAGTGTACAAGAGTATACGGTTGTAGTCAGTTTTATACGGTTTTGTACGGTTTTGTACGGTTGTAGTCGGTTGTAGTCGGTTGTAGTCGAAATCTGTTGCAGTCAGTTGTATACAGTTCTAGTCAGTTGTAGTCGGTTATAGTCAGTTTTATACGGTTTTATACTGTTGTATACGATTGTAGTGTTGTGTAATGTAATGTCTTGTTATACTATAACACTACACCTTGTAGTGTATAACTGTAAGTATGCATAGTGGCACTGAGGAGGGGTATTAATTATTAAAGTTCCTAAGTGGCCTGGTGCCCGAATAAACCCGATGAAATGAAAGCTTCTGAAATGCTCAGCAGTCGAAGAAGGTGCATGTGATGTCTTTTTTCATACACCCCACACACTTGGACGTGCAGTCCATCACGCACTTAACCTTGCGCTTGCGACATGCCGCGCACGAGCTTTTCCTCAAGCCGGCCTTACTGGACCCTGAACTCACCACCACACTATCGCCATGCTTCTTGCCGATTTTGTGTGGCGACGAACTTCTCTTATCGGCAATGGCCAGCATTAACCCGGACACCAGAACACTCCGTTTGCTCTGGAGAATATCTTCTTTGGTAAACCCTTTGGAGAACACGCACGTGAGCTCCTTGCCTGCGCAAGACATGCACGGCTTGAATTTGATAAGCTTTTGGTTAAAGAGTACCATCACCCATTTCAGAGCGAGTTGCACAGATGCCCCCGAGAAGAGTTGCGCCTTTTGCTCGGCGGTTAGTTCATGAAACTCGTCGACGGCATCTGCTCCCGTTTCACCGCCGTTTGGGCGGAAACTGCGGCTCAACAAAATCACCTCTGCGTTGCACTTAACTTTCCGCGAACGGCACTTATCACACGAGGGGCCCAACCGTTGCCGCCGCTTCCTCTGGACATTGGCGTCTGGTTGCGCCGTGCCGTTTTCGGTACCATTACCCGTGGAGTACAACTCCTGAGAATATGGGCGAGGTGATGAAAGTGGCAGCTCCAGCGCCAGCGACAGAGACGTGAGTGACGGTGTCTTGCAGTCAACAGACTTATGTAGGTACGAGTTCAACAGTTGCAAGTTATTCTCCGTCAAGTGGAAGCTTGTGATTGGAGGCAAAGGTTTATGGTCTTGTTTAATGGCGTTAAACCGGGCATAGTGGGGGTTAAAATGGCTGACGGCCTTGTCGCCATTCAGCATGATGGAGTATGAAAGTAAATCGCTAGCCAACATGGTGATTTTTTTTTCAATAAAAAAAATGAAAATGAAAATGAAAGCAACGAAAGGTGGAGAGTGGAAGGATGTTGGTTTCGTACAGGAGAATAATAATATAGCCAGGAGAATAATATGGGGGAAAAAACTATTTGGAGGGGAAATAAAAAGGGCCCAGCAGAAATTGGGAGAAGTGGAGGGATTATATAATGGCAGCAGGGCAAGTTATCTCAGATAGCGGATATAAGTCACGAGAAAAGAAACTGTGGAGACGGAGGTAAGACAAGGTGTGGAATATTTAAAAACTGGACCAAAAAACCGGACCAGTAAACCGGGCCTCGGAAGAGCGCCTGCCTTTATACGGAGTTCCTCCGATGTCGTTTGCATCATGCCCGAAATGAGAACATGCGTCTGGGGTACCACTGGCCAGATGACGCTGCATGCAGGAATTGCCGATCGACAGCCACCTGAAAGGACTCCGAGCGCGACCACAAGCGCCGTAATGGCAGTGGGCAGCGCGTGTCTGGCGCATAAAGTAACCTCGGGTGACTTTCGAACCAAAAAAAACCGCTACATGCAGGTCGCGTGCGCCAACATTAATCCGAATGGCGGTTTTCACGGGTGTTTACGGGTGTACTCGGGTCCTCAAAAAAGCAAGGTTTTTTTCGGCAACCCCTTCCCCTTTCACGTGGCTTTGACGGTTTATCTTTCCTTACATCTTGACGATACCCTCGTCAAAACGCCGTTTTCGTCTCCATCACTGTTTTGCCCACATTGGGCATTTAAAGGCGCTGGTGGCGGGAGCTGGGAAAACGGTGAACCTCCGGGAATTCTCGGACGTTCAATAGTGGCGGGGATGCAAACTTGTGTGCACGTCTTCCGTCGACCCGATCTCCATTCCCCTCCCGGATTATCTGTGCGCATGGGCTGTACACAGTGGATGACTCAAGTCCGAGCTCGCCCCGAATCTATTGAGTCAGCCGCTCCTCCTACACTTGTAAGAGGGCCCGAAGTGAAAACCTGGGTTTTAAAACTTTCCCTCTTTGGTAATTCCATTGTGGGGTTCCGAAATAGGTCTCGCTATGTTATGTTTGTTTAGGGTTTATTTTTGACTAACGGGTCGGGGTTCTCCGCATGCTTAGGTCCGAGATAATGAGTCGCACGAGGAAAAAAAAAGTCTGATGCCTCGGGACGTTGGATAACGCCTTAATAAAATGCAAGAGGCGGAGTTAGCAGCATTGACTTTAAGTTGGGTGATCAAGCAAGGGTGTAAAGGATATGCTTTTAAAAGAGACTAGAATAAAATGGCACGAAAAAAAGAAGAACCCATGCCGGGACTCGAACCCGGAATCTTTTGATTAGAAGTCAAATGCGCTAACCATTACGCCACACAGGCTTCGTTTTTCGAAAAAATATCGTGGTTTAATACACTCTGCAAGACATTATTAATTTATCCGAATGTCTCACGCCCTCTTATATCCCGTTTCAACGGGTATCTAACCTCGTGCTTGTTTTCAAAGGTTACTTGTGTTTTTCAAATATTGTGGATTTAAAAGACGCTGAGATTGTCCACTGTGTGGAGCCAATGTGACATGGTTTAGTGATTAGTGTCGTGGGTACTATCTTCTCATGAACCATTCTTCGGTATAGTGATCAAGTTCTAGCCCCAATTCAAACCCAATTATATTTAATACAAAACAAAGAGCGCATTAGATATAAGTTTGTTGAGTCTGTATTGAGTACTCCAAGTTTAAGCACAAATTTGTGGAATCGGAAAAATAATTACTCAAGCTGACGTGTTAATCGCAAAATCAAAAACTTCACTATTCGTCACAGTGGCCGAGTGGTTAAGGCGACACCCTGCTATTTCGCAGCCCAGGTGTTGCGCATTGCGTGCGCAGGTTCGAATCCTGTCTGTGACGATATTTTTTTATTTTTTTTAAATCCCTCTTTTCATTCACTGGCGTCGCGGGGTAGCAAGACCCGCGGAGAGCAAGTTTAGTGTCAACTATATTTGACACCGCGTGCAGTCCCGAGAATGCCCTTCGCAAGAGACCCCGCCTACACGTCTACACGCCTACATGCTTACATGCTTACATGCCTACATTTCGGCGAAAGCACGGCTAAACTGTTTACGAACGTCCATCTACGCTCATAACTCAATTTTTACTTCAATACCATAAAAGTATCTAGCGTGCAAAACCAACCCACCACGCAAAGGCCTAAAAACCCAAACCTCCCCTATCAAAAACCACCCCTACACTCCTTCCAGTGAGCAATCTCAGGCCCCCCCGTCCGCGGCCCGTGACTCAACCTCACCTGCAGAAAATACAAGTCTAAAGCTAGTGAAGCTCCGTGCGAGAAAAATAACTTCACCCACGCAGCCCCAGATTGTTCTCGGACTTAGGCAAACTCAGGCACACTTAGCCACACAATTGGACCCCTCTCGTCCTTCTCCAATCTCCTAACTTGCCCAATCTCCAACGCCCCCTTCTCTTCCTTTCCCCCGTTTAATCCTTCCCCTTTTCTTCCTTTTCCCCTTGTTACCAAGGCTCACTCACACTCTTTAAAGCGTGCGTCCAACTAAGCCCAGAGCTAGAACCACAACCACAACCACAACCATGGACCCCACCAACGATCCCAACTTCACGCCGCCATCCAAGAACCTAGATTTCGAACCTCCAGCACACTCATCTAAGATTCCCGTCAATATCCCCATAGAGCCGCTTGTTTTGGCTGATCTAGGCGAAAAGATGGATGCTCCAACACCGCACCCGTCGACGTCGCACGGCCCTAAGCCAGAGAAAACAGAACATGCGTACCATTCCAAGATTCCTCGTAAACACACGGAGCTCACCAATTCGCTGAGCGATGATGATGATAATCCGGTGGCCGTTAGCCAGCCCGCCAAAACCATACTTCCACCCACCATTAAGGTAAGGCTGACGCAGATTGCCGACTTGGAGGAAATGCCTCATGGTATCCAGAGACAAGCGCAAGACTTGAAGGATTACCAATTCCCCACTCACCGGTTGGCCACCAAACTCACGGATGAGTCCAACCACCCATTGGTGGTGGTGGCGTGTGGCTCGTTCTCGCCAATAACCTATTTGCATCTCCGCATGTTTGAAATGGCACTAGATACCATTAGTGAACAGACAAGGTTTGAAGTCATTGGGGGGTACTATTCTCCTGTGTCTGACAATTATAAAAAACAGGGGTTGGCGCCTTCGCACCACCGTGTGCGGATGTGTGAATTAGCCTGTGAGAGAACATCCTCGTGGCTTATGGTGGACTCGTGGGAGCTGTTGCAGCCAAAGTATACGCGGACTGCGTTGGTGTTGGATCACTTTAATGAGGAGATCAATGTGAAGCGCGGGGGTATCTTGACCAAATCGGGCGAGAGGCGTGGTGTTAAAATCATGCTTTTGGCCGGTGGAGACTTGATCGAGTCCATGGGTGAGCCGGATGTGTGGGCTGACCAAGATGTGCATCATATCTTGGGCAAGTATGGGTGCCTTATAGTGGAACGGACCGGCGCCGATGTACGGAGCTTCTTGCTAAGCCATGATATCATGTATGAACACCGGAGAAATGTGCTTGTTATCAAACAACTCATCTACAACGATATTTCGTCCACCAAGATCCGCTTGTTCATCCGAAGGGGGATGTCGGTACAATACTTGTTGCCCAATTCGGTCATCCGCTACATCCAGGAACATAAGCTTTATATCAACGAGACTGAGCCTGTGAAACAGGTGTTGAACGATAAAGGTGATTGAGATATTAGTACTGGAGTGGACCAATTTCTGTTGTCTGTTGTCTGTTTTCTGTTGTTTGTTGGTCTAGATGTTACTCTGGATTACTCTGGATTACTCTGGATTACTCTGGATTACTCTGGATTACTCTGGACGTTGGTGTAAGACAAATTGTCTTTGCAGTCCTCTTTATTTCCAGATACCTTTTGATGCAGGAATAATGATTGGCTAATCTAGTGACTTCCGGACTATCCCTTTGGGCTGACTTGCAGTGACCTCGGACTGACTATGAACTGACTTTGAACTGACTTTGAACTGACTTTGAACTGACTTTGAACTGACCTTGAACTGACCTTGAACTGACCTTGAACTGACCTTGAACTGACCTTGAACTGACCTTGAACTGACCTTGAACTGACCTTGAACTGACCTTGAACTGACCTTGAACTGACCTTGAACTGACCTTGAACTGACCTTGAACTGACCTTGAACTGACCTTGAACTGACCTTGAACTGACCTTGAACTGACCTTGAACTGACCTTGAACTGACCTTGAACTGACCTTGAACTGACCTTGAACTGACCTTGAACTGACCTTGAACTGACCTTGAACTGACCTTGAACTGACCTTGAACTGACCTTGAACTGACCTTGAACTGACCTTGAACTGACCTTGAACTGACCTTGAACTGACCTTGAACTGACCTTGAACTGACCTTGAACTGACCTTGAACTGACCTTGAACTGACCTTGAACTGACCTTGAACTGACCTTGAACTGACCTTGAACTGACCTTGAACTGACCTTGAACTGACCTTGAACTGACCTTGAACTGACCTTGAACTGACCTTGAACTGACCTTGAACTGACCTTGAACTGACCTTGAACTGACCTTGAACTGACCTTGAACTGACCTTGAACTGACCTTGAACTGACCTTGAACTGACCTTGAACTGACCTTGAACTGACCTTGAACTGACCTTGAACTGACCTTGAACTGACCTTGAACTGACCTTGAACTGACCTTGAACTGACCTTGAACTGACCTTGAACTGACCCACTGAAAGGAGTTAATACTCACGCTCATATCTCCATCATGTTCCATAAGTCTCTTTTATTTGAGACGTATGGGGGAAACTCCAGAATCTTGAGCCCAGAGGAAAAGAAGACTGTTCCATATCACGAATCAGAACATACCAGTTGTGGCTTGAGACATATCGAGAATATTAAACCCAGTTCGACTGCAGATACATTCATTCCAGGCCAATTGATGCTCTACTTCCTACAAAAGATCCCACAGTTTTTTGTTCTAATTGGTCAATGTTCCCTGTTTTCCACTATCATTGAGCCTTTGAAACACAATATACAAAGATCCCTCCAGATGATCCACAATGGACACTACTGCTACTTTCTGCTTATTACTGATATTAACCTTCTTACTGACTACTGCTACTGACCACTACTTACTGGCTTTTGTCTACTGCTACTCATTGGGAGATAGAGAAAATGGTGACTGAGTGAGTTAAGAAATATGACTATGAATAAGCAATGTTCTGTGAAGGTTGGTTGGTGTTAAATAAGCCTATGAATAAACCTAATGGAAAGTCTGCAAATATGCTCTAGAAAAAGCCCAATGATTACTACTAAGCACTAAGTACTGATTGAGTAAGCACTGATTAAGCACTGATTGATTAAGCACTGATTAAGCACTGATTAAGCACTGAGTCGGACTGAACCAGTAGATATAGACTTAAGGGCTCATGACTGTTTCATGGCTAACCACCATCATTCATCGTGACCTCGGCACTAGGGTTCATCTGTATCCACACACGCACCAAAGAGCGGTAGTTTCTCGGGAGCATAAGGTAGTTTTTCTTCATGGAGGTGGTATCGCGGAGTTGGAGCTCATTTCCCTCCAATAAGTTCATGAAGAGCCGGACGTACTGGCCCTCCTGCCGGAACACCTTATAGAAGTTACCATAGATCTCATCAAAGGTCAACGCCTTATTTTCCATTATGTACCAGTCGGAGGTGGCATGTTTCCCAAGGAACTTGAAGTGCACACCTCCCTGGAGTCGTTTCGAGTTCTTGAGCTTCAACAACACGACAAACAATGGGTAGAGGTTGAAGCAGAGAATGACCTTCTCACCTAGCTTCAACACCGTGAGGATGGTGATCCGGGCTAAGAAAAACAACATGTAAAATGCAAACGTCGTAGGCAAGAGGTAGAGCAAAAACATGAAGCAGAACGTACCCAACAATAACTGGTCTATCCTGAATTGGGACTCTTCAATCAAGTCCACTCTGTTCCTCAAGATATTGTACTTCTTTCCGCGAAACAATTGCATGAGCGACTTCAACATCTCCACCTGGCGATTGTAGATCTTGGTGGTGGCTATATTGAAGAAGTAGATGTGGAGGTTGAAAAACTTCAAGTAGTCGATGCAACTGGCAATGATAAACGACACTCCACACGAGCAAGTGATGCTAAACCAGTAGTCAAACACACAGCAGAACCACGAGTCCTCCTCTAAGAGACCAACAAAATGATCCAAACATGTAGTCCATGATTGAGACGTCCATATGAACATGGACTGCATGAAACTGCCCAAGTCATTGTTAAGTTTGAACCCTGCAGGGTGATATAGACCCACCCATTGAATGAGCTTCTCGAACTTGGTGAATAGAACCTCTTTCAACACAACATTGTTGATCATGTGGAACACCACTGACCGGTTGCGTACCAATATATAATAACATACCTTCCCAAGGAGAACATCATTGAAGATCAACCACGCCGAGTTGTATAGGTTGATGTAGTTGGAATTGTTGATATTCAAACGCTTATTGACTGGTGGAGAATCGAGTTTCTTCCGGATCTCCTCGGAAACAACTCCAGTATCATAGTAGCACATGAACTGGATGGGGAAGTATGTGAGCTGTCTCAAGCGAAGATCAAGTTGTTTACACCATGCGGATGTTTTGATGGGCACCATGCCATGTATATCTCTATTGAGCACTCCTATTACAGCAATCATGAGCCAAGAGTAGTTTCCAATGGCTCCAACTAGGATGGAGTACCATGTGTGTTTCTGGAAGTTGATGAATCTCCGGGCACGCAGCTGGTACTTCGGTAGAAACACAGGTTTCTTGGATGTCAACCGACCTCGGAGTTTCTGGCACTGGTTGATCTTGTCCAAAACCATATCGCTATTGGTGGACAAGTCCAAAAGCCCGGCTTCGTCTTTGATCTGGTGACACCGTTCCATTTTATCAATGAGCAGGCGGTCATAATGGTCTTTTCCCGTGCTCTGGAGGTAGATGGGCTTGACAGTGAAGTATTCTAGGTTTCGTAGGTTTGGTGGCGAAAAGAAGATGATGCTGAACTTGTCGTGAGGATGTAAATGGTTGTCCACATATAAATATTGGGACTGATGGTCTATGCAGAAGTTAATGGGTCCGAATTCGGGATCCATTCCATTCCTATGATCCATTCCATTTCTATGATCCATTTCATTCCTGTGATCCATTCCATTTCTGTGATTGATGTCATTTTCAGAATTCACGTTTCTTTGGGTGTGGTCGTCTTTTTGAGTGCCATGATCCATATCGATTCGTCCAATCACCTTTAACTGTGGATCAATATCCTCCAAATTCACACTAGAAGAATCAGAAGCACTAGAAAAAGAAGAAGGCTCCAGAAGAACATCCACCACAATATAATGTTTTTGCATGTGAAACCCAACTAGCAGATATCGTGTGACATCGTTCCTCCGTCTGCACCTCTTGGGCACATCCGTAGGAATATATATATAGTAAAGCAGCATCAGCTAACAAAACTATCCCGCCTCAAGTACTGTGAGCTATTGTTAAGGTTCTGGTAAAACAGCGTTCGATCAAACGCCAAGTGATCGTCGTTGTCTTCTAGCGAAGGAGAAAAGAGCCTCTTGGAGGTACGTGAAAAGCGGGGCAGGTTCTCTTGTGACAGAACTAAAAGCACCGAGTTTTGGTTATTGTGGTTCTTGTGGGTGTCGTGGTCGTCGTGATCGCTGTGAACACCGTAGTGCTGGACGTTATGGTGTTGGACGTTATGGTTCTGGAAGTCCAGGTTGTGACCGTCGAGGTGATGGACGTCGAGGTGGTCAGAGTCGTCTATATATGTGATTCCAAACGCAAACGAATGTGTCTTCACAAGGGGTGGCGCCTGGATCTCGGGAAGATGGTACCTTTGAAGTACGAGGCGGTCGATCAAGACAATAATAGCGTAGACAAAACAGAACAGGGCCAGCAAGTATATACAGAGCCTGGCTATGGCGGAGGAGAAGGCCGAATCTAATTGGTCGGTTCCGAGATGACTTTGGCTGGGAAGAAAGGGGTATGGATGAGGAGGAGGCCAGCCTGTGTTTTGCATCTGGTGAATGCAGTGTAGTTTTGGCGGCGTGCTGATGATGATGGATGTTCGCAGTGGGTGCGCGACCTGGTATATACTTCTTCTGCATCACTAGAATAATGGTACACGCTATATAGGCATTGTATTTTTGCCTGCATTATAGAGAAGCATATTTAGTATATATATAGATGGGTTTGTTTCTGGTTTGGACCCCCATCCATATACTTTCTTCACTTGGTTGTATTTGGGGTTATTCCCATATGTTACTAGAGATGGCTTAATAATGAACAATGGAACTGAAAGTGTTGTCTTCTGTCTAGTCTTCTGTCTAGTCTTCTGTCTAGTCTTCTGTCTAGTCTTCTGTCTAGTCTTCTGTCTAGTCTTCTGTCTAGTCCTCCATTCAGTCCTCCATTCAGTCCTCCATTCAGTCCTCCATTCAGTCCTCCATTCAGTCCTCCATTCAGTCCTCCATTCAGTCCTCCATTCAGTCCTCCATTCAGTCCTCCATTCAGTCCTCCATTCAGTCCTCCATTCAGTCCTCCATTCAGTCCTCCATTCAGTCCTCCATTCAGTCCTCCATTCAGTCCTCCATTCAGTCCTCCATTCAGTCCTCTATCTAGTCCATCTAGTCCTCCGCCTCTACTGCCGTCTCGTCTCTTTCGGCACTCTCGAGGAGGTTGATCACGTAGACTGACGTGAAGGCCATGACAACGAAAATTGCAATCACAAGCAAAAATGTGGCCTGGGGAAAGTGCCACTTGGAGAGCGACGTCTTGTAGAGCGCCAAAAGAAGAAGTGGTGACACCAAAGAAAGGATGTTCTTGACCAACGCCAAACTTCCAAACACCTCTCCAATTTTCGACTCGGGGAAGAACTTGATCACCGACGAATTGATGGCAGGCGTGGCGATAGACCCCAACGATGTGAATACTAAGCACGCCGTGAAGATACCTCCGGTGGGTGCAAGGGCTAAGCACATCAAGCCAATGATTTCAAAGGTGTAGGCAATGAAAATGCTCCAGAAATCCACACGATCAAGTCTCTTCTTGTTCACCTGGAAACCACAGACCTTCTGCAAGAGATTGACGTTAATCAAGGGAGTCAACACTATCAAGGTGAATGCTCGGGACGAACACGACACTGTCATAAGATACCCGATATTATGAGCCGTCCAGCCAAACCGGTATATTCCGTAAAGAACAAACACTTCTCCTAAAGGCATAGCAACACTCGCAAGAAGACATTCCATTAGCACCAAGAGAAACACTGCTCTTCTGCTTTCTTTGATGGTACTATGTCTCAGGCTATGCACACTATCTTTTGGGTAGAAAATCAAACGAACTGGACGCAAGAAATTGAATCTCTCAAGCATGATGGACCATCTGGATTGGGGTTCATTCACCCTCAACGATGCACGCAGCAGAGAGTGAGAGAGTGTCCGAGACATACGCCGGGCCAGCTGGCTTCTGGACTCGGGAAGAATAATGGCACTGAACAAAAGAAGTACGAAAAGAATCATGATTTCAAACCGCAAGGGAACAAACTCACTGGATAAGATGTTCCTTCCATAATTGGTGGAAGGGTCCTTAGGTGACGTGGTATTGACTCTTCCAAAGTACGAAAGCAAGGCGTTACCAGCCATTGGCCCCACGGATAAACCCACAAAGAAAAAGGCCATGTTGACACCCAAATAGTAGCTTCTTTGTACAGCTTCAGAGATATCCGAGATGTAGCAATTGGTGAGGGTCAACACGGTCATGGTTCCACCAAATAAGTTCCCAATGGCCTCGGAAGCCACAATAGCTCCAAACTGCAAGGAGTCGTAGTGGGACATGACACGGAGGCGTAAGATCTTGCCGATGATCTGGAAGCCAATCAAGAGCGAGATGAAGAGCTTGCGTCCGTATTTATCGGAAAGAGGAGCCACAGTTCCCAGAGCTACTATGGTAGCAATACCCGTAGCAATAGAAATGGCCTGTTGCAAACTCAGCATGAGCACTTGGGTTTCGGTTGGATCGCAAGAATTGTTACCAGAACGTCCGGAAATGGAGTTACACGCAAGCTTGAACTGGATCATTTGCTTAGTACTTTCAGCAGCGGAAATTGCTAACGTGAATAAGAAAATACACACGCCCACCATGAGAAATGACGGCCTGAAGAGCCAGTGGAGCGACTTGTGACTGTGGCGCTGGTCACGGAGCCACGAGGCTTCTTCATTCAAATGGTCTTCATCATCCACCATGGCCAGGTAGACGTTTTCAGCTGCATGTTCCAAGAAAGTATCAGCATCATCGTTGATGGAGGAGTACTTGACGTAGCGGGATGTATCAGATTTATTGTTAGTTTGGTTCATTTTGGGATCAATTTCATGAACAGATTTGGGGTCCATTTTCTGGTCTGTTTTATGAACGGATTTGTGGTCCATTGAGTCAAGGGGGGTGGTGGCTCCAAAATGTAAGCCTATAAATAAAGGTTGGTCAGCACAAGTCTTGGTTCAGGAGGTTATGGAGCTCCGTCTATAAATAACAAGAAATGAGGATGAAGTGAGGGGGGGAGATTTACCAAGAATGGAAATGGATGATGTAGGTGTCCAAATTTTGGTTTGGGATGTTTTGCGGTGGTGTGGTGTTGTGGTGGTGTTGTGGTGGTTAGGTGCGATAGTAGAATATGAAGAAGGTGGTGGAGTGTGGAGGAGGTGGGATTTAAAGGATTTATGTATGGTGCGCTGCTGCGACTGATGCACCTGATGCCATTGATACGACTGATAGCAGCCACCTTTGCTGCAGCGCTCATAACGCCCGCGCATACACTGATCAAAAAAATGTACCAATAGATCCACCACTATAAGTCATACATCATAAATAGTGACATGGGCATATAAAAACATTTCAAGACATATAAAGACATATAAAAACAAGGATTCCTCTGACCATGCTAACGTACCGCCTAAAATCATATCCACTATGAATGAATTGATATGTGCAGTAAATCAATCCATCCAGGATTGAACTTGTGGCGTATTGAGTTTTATTTATTTTACCCTATCCCTTGTTTTAGGGGCAAGAGGTTTGCCATGTGTATCTTCTTGGCCAGAACCACTGAACTGAACCACTGAAGATGGTATATTGCTCATATGGCAATTCTTAGCGCTCCAACTCTTCAACACTAATGGGATCCTTGAGATCAAAGCCAGGGAAATAGTAAACGTGAGAATTGATAGATTGAGTGGGATATGGGTTTATCTAAAGACTTATTCAAATATATATATATTTAAAGACAACTCATACAAATACAGTGTACCATGAATTTAATATGGTGGGCCAGATCAGTAGACTCTGGCGACTTTTGTATTATCATTAAGTAGACCATAGTGACTCTGATTTCAGTTCAGAAGTATTACGGCCAAGCTAACAGAAGGAGAAGCGTTTATTTCTTGTCATGGATGGTTTTATCATGGATGGTTCTGAAATTCAGCAGTGTAGTAGTAGAGTTTATCGTTACGAAATCCTGAGTGAAGAGCTTTAAAACACCATCAAAGCAATTTTGAGAATACCTACATTGTGGAGTGCAAAAAATCTGGCCTAGTCAAGGCCAAAAAAATCGTTTCCTTACATCAATAGATGCTGAAACTAACAAATGAAGATGCCCATAGATTTTACATGCCCAGACCACCGAGCTTTGTTGCCAGTTTACCCACAGGTAAATGTTAAGTACTAAACAATTTGTATTCGTTGATGATCTCAAAGAAGAAATCAGAGCTGCTTACATTTTCAAGCAACGACGTTGGTAGGTCTTATCCACTTGCCACTGTTAGTATTAGATGTAGAGGTTCTTGATACTTTAATTCATACACCCTAAATCACACCATAAATCACACCCTAAATCATACACCTTGAATCATACACCATAAATTTTAGGGTATGGGCATATCATAAGTAGAATAAGATATGATGTAATATGAATAATGACTACAATATGCATAGTTCCTAAGTTGGACCTTCCATTATTTACATATTCATATTATAGAAAAAACCAGCTCGGGTCTTCACACTGGCTGATTTAGTTCACCTTAGAAATTTGTGCATCAACAAATGCAGGTGGTGGAGATGGTGAAGAAGGTGAAGATACTTCAAAAGGTTATACTCTTTTGGAGCCTCGTGGGGTGGATCACTCTCCGTATCCGCGTTGCTTCTAGTGCACCTTCCGCCATATACATACTAACTGAGATAGTGAGGTACTGATAGCGCACTCTGCAGCACCCAAGTCACCAGAGCCAAACCACTAGTAAAGCCACAACCACTACACATTACTATATAGGACTTTTACTTACTACTACTTACTAACAAGGAACTACTACACTACACTCTTACAGGGCTACTACTAGAATATGAGTGTCACTAATACAGGTCTGTAGGCAGGTCTGTAGGCAGGGATTGGTTTGATGCCGTGCGGGGCCAAGGCACTGGGTGTCTCAGATACGCATACGCACGGAAATTGTACGGAAATTGCACGGACGGGAAAGCGCACGGAAATTACACGGATGGGAAAGCGCACGGAATTGACTACAGACGGAATTCCACTGCTTGACCATTCCTGACTATTCCAATCCACGAAGTACAGGACTATTTTTCTGGGTACTATTTTATCTATTATTGTGTAATTTTCTGTGTCTGATTTGTCTAATCATTGTCTAATCATTGTCTGCTCATTGTCTGCTCATTGTCTGCTTAATTACTAAACTGCTTGGTACTGAATGTCTCCTAAATTCTTTACCCCAAGTTTTTTTTTTGTTTTTTTTTTGTTTTCGTTTTTCTTGTTGTTTTTTTTTGCCTAATTTTTAAAATGCTAATTACTGAATGTCTTCCATTTTCTTTTGTCTTCTAATAAGAACAATTACAGTCAGCTTATGATTCATATATTTATACAGTCATGAACATCTATAATACACCCAAAAGACATATGCAACTCTAGCTATAGTGAATGGCTTTGTTCTGAGTCCAACAATGTTTTCTGATAGGCCTTTTCACAGACTCAATGGAGCAGCGACTAAAGTTTAGAAACAGAGACAGAGCAGTCAGTTGTCGTAATGTGGAACTGTATATGGTGTAAATACAATAGAGTATAGAGTATAGAGTAGTATGAATGAAGGCCAAAATTCCTATCGTACTGTCGATATATTAATGATTCGAGTGAAAGAGATATGTGACATAAGTGACTGTGTGCTTTAAATCTATGGACCATGTGTATTTTTTTATAAGAAACATACAAGATGCGTGGGATACGTAAAGCTGGTATATTCATGGGGTACATCAGGGAAGTTTTTGGCAATAGTATACTTGAACCAAGTAAACCTAAAAGAATGATCTAAGTTGAAGTTTACATTGAGACTGGTATAGTGTATGCTACCAAATGAAAATAGCACGTGATACATGGTGATGATATTGAATGATTAAATTTGACACTATACTGATAAAACAAAAGCTGCCATCTCTTTTCTAATCAACTTCAGTGTAGTTTCTTTTAAAATTTCTTTACTCTCATTTTATGTCTAATGTAATTTTCCTTTTTTCTTTGATCCAATTTGTCCAATGCTATTGCTGTCTCACTCTAATCTAACGTGTCTGTTATCATTTCTGTATTGTTTGAGAATAAAAGAAATAGGCCTTGCCTTAACATATAGTATATCAGTATGATTGATGTTCTCGATAAAATGGTGCTGTGATTGATGTGATGAACATGATAAGCGTAGGTTCATGGTAACACCAACTATCGACTAGTAATCACTATGAGTAGTAGTAGTAGTAGTAGTAGTACTTAATTTTTGTTGGATCCACGATAGATAGGACCCTGCCTATAGAGGATTTATGACCACTACTCTGTCCGATTGTATTAATAACCATTACAAACACTGTGTTAATATTCTAAAATAATCCTTACCATTGTTCTACAGGAGATTTTTCGAATGCCATGTTTTTCTCAAAGTTATATAAGCTGCTCCGGTTCCATTCTTAAGAAGTCATCAGTATTAGTAAGGCATAAATGTATCAAACAACATAGCCTTTTTATTAGTAGCCCTTTTATTTGTAGCCTTTTTATTGGTAGCAGTGATTATTAATGGTGTATCAGTATCAAAATTAGCATTTGATAGCTAAAGTAGTGTAGTAGTAGTAATCCAATAATTGAGTGGTAAGCTTTAGGATGACCCAGCAGCAGTGCAATACCTCACAAGAGTAATGGTAGTAGTATTAGATTTTTGGTTGCCTCTGATATGATGACTAAGTAGAACATTAGCTAATCTTAGGTATTAGAGAGCGAGTGTCAGATCCATCATAGCTCGTACTCCTATGAGGTATTACCAAAACTCTCTGCCTCATATCTCCCAGCAAAAACTATCAGCCACCTGCCAGTTATCCACCTTCTAACGAGCCCCTTTTCTTGAATAGTTATATAAGCAAATTAGGCTCCTTCCTTTTATTACATTACGATTGACAAATAGAGGTCAAGTCACTTTTATTATGTAATGTTTAATTTTTGAACCCGTATTTTTTTTTTTTGTTTTTGGAGAAACCATACATATAAATGTAGGTTCATGAATACCATCATCATTGGGTAATACCAATATAGATTATGGTTTCTATTCACATCCTTTATCAATGGTAGTAATGGTACATGTAGAAATATTATTCAAGACGATGTACTTATCAGACTATGTGGTCAGACATTATGGTCAGATGATACAAGCTTCTAGTTATACAGTGAATAGAATCTAGCACAGTAGTTTTAATACCAAGGAATAAGACGAGCCAAACAATTCTCAGCACATTATTTCAAAGTGGAAGCCTACCATTTGACTTCTAGTGTGTATTTTAGTGTAGTGTAGTATAGTATAGTATAGTATAGTACAGTTTAGTGTAGTGTAGTATAGTGTAGTATAGTCTAGTGTAGTGTAGTTAGTATAGTATAGTTAGTATAGTATAGTTAGTATAGTATAGTTAGTATAGTATAGTATAGTTTAGTGTAGTATAGTTTAGTGTAGTATAGTATAGTATACTTAGTATAGTGTAGTGTTATGTTCCTTTAATACATTTATGCCTAACTTCTTATATTCGTTGATGGTTCCTCAAGAGAGGAATCGGAGTGGCTTATATACCTTTGAAAGAAACGTGTTACCGAAAAACTCTCCACCAGAACAATGGGAATCATTATTCTGGAATGTTCGAAAGAGACCATCTATGCACGAAATGCTCTGATGGCAAAACGCCGTAACACCTTTGTCACATTCGGACTGAGAGGCTTCATACTACCTTCATAGGCAGGGCCCTGCCTATGGTGGATCTAACATATAGTATAGTACAGTTTAGTATAGTACAGTTTAGTATAGTACAGTTTAGTATAGTACAGTTTAGTGTAGTAATCGTCAACATATAAAGATAATTTAGTACTCAATGTTGCAACAAGAATCTAACAGAGATGCTTGTAATACCTCTGTGGGTAATGCCTGTCTATGGTGGGTCTAAGTGCCAGAAATGTACAATGCACTAGAAATATACAGTAATCCAGAAATATACAATAAGCCAGAAATATATTCACTATGTATATCTTCGTCGAAGCGTTGTTTGTGTTTAAGTGATGCACTATTAGCAGGTCACTAGTGTGTTAAAAAATGGTAGGAAGGCGAGCGCGCCCAGTGTTCCCATGGCTTGCAGGTGTGTATCAAGTACTTTTCGCAGCCATCGATTGAAGCAACGGTGAAGGAAGAATCTCCGCATATATAATGGGCACTTTAATTCATTTTATTATTAAATAACTAAATTATATATTTTCTGCGTGACTTATACCAGAAAAAAATGCCTCCAAGAGCCAGAGTCATCAAAAGACCTCGTACACTGATAATACTCTATTGGACACTGGTTTACTTTCCACCTGCTTCTCCTAAAACATCACTTTTCCTGAAAAACCCTTTTGATAAGAAAACAATTCTACTCAAGAAAAAGCTTTTGATAAGAAAACACTATTGATAAGAAAACACCTTTCTGAAGAGACTATGAGGATGGCTTTTTTCGGTACGAATGGTCCACTGCATGTTATACCATGGTTTATCTATGATATATTAGTATTTATCCAAAATGAATACCATCTCAGCAAGCAACAAACTTGCGGGCTATATTGAATATAACCTATAAAAGTTTTTACTTTATAGGAGATGATCTATTATTAAAATATGTTATTATACTAAGAATGAGTATCTTGTTAGATCCACAATAGGTAGAACACTAGCTATTGTTCTGGTGGAGAGTTTTTCGGTGCCACGTTTCTCTCAAAGTTAAATAAACCATTTCGGTTCCTCTCTTAAGGAACCATCAACAAATATAAGTTTAGGACAACACTCGTTATATAGAACATAACACAATATACAGTATTTTTCAATATCACTCAAACCAGCCCCTAGATTTAAGATGTCAGAATACTGAATTCTGATTTAGTTGGTGTTTGAAACGTTATGTCATTTGGTTTGAAAGACTCTGTGAAGGAGTACGACCCTTTTTGAATTACTGGGATGTCTATTTTAGCTAGTTCTGGTTCCAAACTTGTTATCAACCCTAGTTTGAATAGTTTTGAAAAACACTGTACTTTATTATTGCTTCTTCAATAAACCCATTTTTTACATATTCATTTTTTGATTTCATATATATATAATGTGTTTTCAAAATTATTC
This sequence comes from Metschnikowia matae var. maris, assembly GCA_002370695.1. Classification (NCBI taxonomy): domain Eukaryota; kingdom Fungi; phylum Ascomycota; class Pichiomycetes; order Serinales; family Metschnikowiaceae; genus Metschnikowia; species Metschnikowia matae. The sequence goes on along the minus strand of NKZH01001720.1, from coordinate 279,211 downwards.
AAGCCAGCCCCCAGATTAAAGAATTTAGAATATTGAATTCTAATGAAAGTTGATGTTTGCAACATTATGATATTTGCTTTGATATTTGATTTGATATTTGGTTTGAACGACTGTGAGAAAGGGTCCAATACTTTTTGAGTTATTGGTTTGTTTTAAATTTGTCAGTTCTGGTTCCAAACATTTTGCCCCTCAGTCTGAATAGTTCTGAAAAAAAAAAAAAAAAAAAAAAAAACACTGGATGTATAACCTGGTGCTGCAATTATTACTGCGGAACATGCATTGTCTTACCTACAATGTGGGGGAAAAGCTCTCACCCACTTCGCACCTCATTCAAGACTATGGGCTTCTAAGCTACAACAGATATATCCTTGTATAATAATAAGCACTAGTACTTGTAGTTAAGTTTATTGATTGATAAATCCCTTATGGCGCTAATGGCCCTAATATCGCTAATGGCCCCAATTTCCCCAATTTCCCCAATTTCCCCAATGGCCCAATGGCCCTATTGTCAATCCAGCTGTTTAATAACTATTTGGACTGTATAGAGAAAATAATTAAGTACTTGGGGTAACCTAAGAGTGTCAAGTTATCATTTCTCACTGAGTGGTTAAAAAAGTGCACTAGGGTACGAGCCCTACCCCCACGTGACCGCGCGAATTGCGTGCTTCACCTTTAATTAACTAGCCACCCACCCACCGCCAAGCGCGCACCAGTGCATCCCTCACCGCCAGTCCTGCGCACACCTTGAGAAATTTTCATCTTCCTCCTCAATCCTTTTTCACCATCAATTGTTCTGAAGACAGTACCTACGGAAAAGAAACCATCATGTCCTTGCCAGAATCTTTTGCTTTGACTGCCGAAGACGCCAAATTGTTGTTGGCTGCCAACGTCCACTTGGGTTCCAAGAACGTTCAAGTATGTTAGTCCCATCTATTTCAATCCTTGCATCCAATGGACCTATTGAATTATGGATCTATTGAATATTGGATCTATAGATCTATTGGAATTTATCGGTCCAGTTTCATTATTATTATTATTATTATTAATGGGCATTATTGGATATTTTCTATTGATATCCCTCCCGTCCATGCCCTTGTGGCACTGTTCTGGTACTTCCATGTTTTGTGTGTTTATTATACTAACCAACAGGTTCACAACAAGTCTTACGTCTACAAGACCAGACCAGACGGTGTTAACGTCATCGACATCTCCAAGACCTGGGAGAAGATTGTGTTGGCTGCCAGAATCATTGCTGCCATCCCAAACCCATCTGATGTTGCAGTCTGCTCGTCCAGAACTTTCGGTCAAAGAGCCGTGTTGAAGTTCGCCGCTCACACTGGTGCTACCCCAATTGCCGGTAGATTCACCCCAGGTAACTTCACCAACTACATCACTCGTTCTTTCAAGGAGCCAAGATTGGTTGTTGTCACTGACCCAAGAACCGATGCTCAAGCCATCAAGGAGTCTTCTTACGTCAACATCCCCGTGATTGCTTTGTCCGACGTGGACTCTCCATCTGAATACGTCGATGTCGCCATCCCATGTAACAACAAAGGTAAACACGCCATTGGTTTGATCTGGTGGTTGATTGCCAGAGAAGTCTTGAGATTGAGAGGTACCATCACCGACAGAGAGACCGAGTGGTCTGTCATGCCCGACTTGTACTTCTACAGAGACCCAGAAGAGATTGAGCAAACCGCCGATGAGGGTTTGGTTGCTGCTGCTGCTGAGGGTGCTGAGGCTGAGGCCGAGGCCGAGCCTGAGACCGAGTGGACCACCGAGACCAATGTTGAGGACTGGGCTGAGTCTGGTGTCACTGCTGCCGGAGAGGAGGCTGCTGCCAGCTCTTGGTCTTAAACGGCTCAACAACATTGATGTCTCCACATTTTCAAATACATGCTTAGGTTCATATGGTTTGTATATTGTACCCTATAAACTACGTTAATCGATGTCCATTGTAGTCTTTAAAGTCTGCTCTAATTTTCTACTCTACCTGTCTACTCCACTTGTCTACTCCATTTATCCGACATAATCACAAGCGTCTATCTGTGTATGTCTACTCTAAGTGGGTTTGTCTTACACAATTATAACTGCCTACTCTACTTTTCTAGCTCTCGAAATTTTATTGCAGACATTGTAGACGTCATAGAGTACTCTTATAGATATACACCCTTAGATTATACACTTTATATAGATCTCACACATCGTATAAAATCACAATCGATATACACTATATAATCTAATAGGCATAAATTCTTTCAAACATACTAGACATTTATATACATCACCATATAATCATTAGGGCATTTTAAGTATAGACATCAAGTAAACATACACTCTTAGATCTTTAAGGCATTTAGAGGCATTTAGAGACATTTAGAGACATTAAATGACATCACTATGGATATACGTATAAGCATCTTTATGAAGATCAGTAGATGTCTGTATAGATATCATAAGTGCATCTGAGACCTGCTATAAATATACACTTCTGTTGATACTGAGACATCCAACCTCTAGTCTGTAACCCTTTTACCTCATTTTTTAATCTTTAATCTGTAACCTCTAACTGTCATCTGTCTGTCTGTCTGTCTAACTATCTGTCCACTTGTCATACTCATACTCATACTCATACTTTATACTCCATTCTCCATTCTCCAATTTCCATACTCCAATTTCCATACTCCATATTCTCATTTGCTATACTCTCTACTCTATACTCCATACTCTATACTCCATACTCTGCCTCTGTCTCTGCCTTTGCACTGTACCGCCAATCCCATACGATCCAGCATTCCAGCATTCCGCGCTCTTTCTCACCGGCGCATGCCTCCAGCCAAGAATGCACTAACTACACCATCTTTTGGCCGCACCTGACCTTGGGCTCGCCAGCCACTGCACCCGAAAATTTGCTCGCCATCCACGTCACTCCAGGGCTTTTCTCACCTGCGCACCCACGCTGTTGTTCTTCGTAACCCGCTCGTGACCTTCACAATCCGCTGCTATTCTTCGCAATCCCCCCCATCTGTTCCTTCAGCCACAAACCTATCTCATTATCACTACTGGGACTGCTGAACTGCTGCCTAAAAGTGTTCCCTGAAACTGCCGCCTGGACTGCTGCATTTCATTATTACCTGGCATTTGTTTACTTGAAACTGCTTTACTTGCAATCACTACCTGGCACTACCTGGCACTATCTGGCACTATCTGGCACTATCTGGCACTATCTGGCACTGCTTTCCCATTGGCACTTATTCAACACCACTAACCATTCAAGTGAGACAACAATTCTTTGGGTTGTCAATTGCTACTATTAGCTACTGATTGTTTTTACCGATTGCACTGATTGTACTGGTTTCACTAGTTGTACTGATTGTGCTGATTTTCCTAATTGTACTGATACTGCTTTTGCTGACGACTGACTGACGACTGACTGACTGACTTTCTGCTTGACTTGATTATGAATTACGATCCTATCCATGATACTTATGCCCAGAGCTCGGAGACGAATGGCACCCTGAACGTGAGAAATCGTGCGCCCATTAGCATACCGCATGTCTCAGGTTCTGGTTCTGGGGCTGGGGCTGCACTGACCCATGGAAGCCTACCGGCCAGCACCTACCAAGTCCCGGTTTCTAGCGCCAATACTACTCTACGGGACCCAGTGTACCAAGCGGCTCCTTATCCAGTGCAATCAAGCATCACTCAAGCTAATGTCAAGTTGCCAGGCCCTCCCAATTTGCACTCCACAACCCCAGCTTTTGCTCCGCTACTGCCTGACGCAGTGCATACTGATGCTGGTGTGGGGACTACCATTAAAAAAGATCACGAGGACAAATTGTCCATAAACAACTTACTAGGACATGGAAATAATGGTATGAACCAGTCACTAACCTCGGAACAAAATGCTGAATCCACTTTTCACGACGATGAAGATGATGATGATGACGATGAAGATGACGATGATGAAGAAGAAGACGAAGACGACGAAGATGGAGATGAAGAGCGTGAAGCTGCTCAGATCCAACCCCGAGAAAAGAGTCCGGGGCAACTCCCTGTGGATTTCCGGTCTATTTCCAAGGGTTTTAAGCACCTCAAAAAGGCTGATGGAGAGCCTTTCTGGAGGAAAGACATTCAATATGACTTCCTAGATGAACTCTTTAAGGACGAAACCCGTGTGTTCACCAATAGCTTCCCCTTTTGCCATGTCCCCAATGCTGTTAATGGCCCCAAACTTACTTTCTCGGAGCTCTACATCCGGACATTGGCCGAGTCGCTGAAGTCCTCACGGGTTCTACGCGAGCGCTTGATCAAAGACAAGGAAATGGGCATTTCTGTTAGCAAAGTGTGTTTGCTTGTTAATGCTGGCCGTATGAACACCACTGTCAACTTTGTTCCTGATATGCGATCTGCCCTTCGGACCTACCACCTGATCCCATCTCTCCAGGCTAATCCAGACGGCCAATCCAGGCCTTTACAGGATACACCTCGGCTAAAGACGATTTTGAAAGCTGTTTGTGAAGGACAAGGGCATTTGCAGACATTGCTTGATTTGCTCAGGAATCCTACCCCGGAAAAACCAAACACAAACGTTATTAAGCTCATATTCTTGATGAGCACTTTCTTCCAAAACATTCCATTTCATCACGATGAATTCTTGGGAAAAGAATCCATTCTGGAACAACTCCGCTCTGTCAAAGCCACCCTGGGACCCCAGAACAAGTTTATGGAATTTTTCTTGGGTGACAATATCTACCCCAAGAACAGAGCACGCAGGTTTTTGTGGCTTCTATACACTTACCTCGAGACTTCATTCACAGCAGAAGAGTTGGAGAAGAACCCATTCAACCCTAAGGTAATTCCTCCTGTGGAACTCATCCGCAAAGAAGATTTGAATCTATTCGATAATGACAAAGACTTTGAGGTGGAGTATGCTGCTAAGATGTACGATACTCGGATGATGCATCTCGATGGGGAAGTCAACAACATGAACCCTAAACGAGGCAACAAGTCAAGGATTGAAAGACAGCGGATCCGGAAACAACTCACCCTGGACCATCATTACCGTCCGGTGGTCGAGAAAAAACAAGAAGATATGGCGGATGATCTGAGTATTGGCGACGAGACTATTCAACCGGAAGATAACGAGGTGACCTTCAACGAGACAGCCGAAGATAGGGGGCGAGCAGCGTACTTCCAAAAGTTTGTTAGTGGTTCAAAAAGAAAGAAACCAACTCCCTCTGTGGGAGCATTGGTGGACTTCAGCCGAAAAGATGCAGTGGTGGATATGAATTGGGCCAACCCAGTGTTCCCAATCAAGAATCTCGATTTGATCCGCCACAGATATTCTCCATGCACGAGAACGTTTCGGGTGCCTGCATTGACTAAGGAATGTGACACTTCCGTTTATCGCAAGAAAAGTGCCATCCATAAATCGCAACATATTGTTGAGCTTGTTTCCAATAAGAGTTCTGAGTTCGAGCAGGTACGGAAGAATGTGTTGAAGACTTTGAATCAAAAATTTGCAAAGCGGTGTGCCAGAGGAAACGGACTTTTGGCTATGGAATGGGATAGCATACGAAGTGACATCTCCAATGGCATCGAGGCTTATCTCTATCAGCAGTTTGGGAAGTCGATTTCAACTCACATAAACGAAAAGAATAGAGCTGAGGAACAGTTCTTTTTCAGAAACCCAGACAATTTCCGCAAGGAAAGCTTTATGTCGGGGACCGAGAAGCTTCTTGGCGACTCTTCCCCTATAGACATCGGTACGATCAATAAGTATGGTACGGACTTTACGCCGATTGAAGAGTTCAACAGCGCAGGAGAGCGGACGAATTTCGAATTTGCATTGATTCTGAAGCTTATGGACGAGCAGCAGACAAAAGTCGAGCGCCATGCTCTCAAGCGGAGACGAATAAGTTTCAATCTATCGGCAGGTGACATGAGCTACAAGTAGTATCATCAAGGTACAAAAGAAGGGATTGTGGAATTGAAGAATGAGGGGGTGGATCTATCAAGTGGTATCCAGATCAATAGAGAATCTATCGAGTGGTATCAAACCAAATAGAATCTATCAAGTGGTAGTAGCCAGTTCAAACAAATTGGTGGACAATATATCAAACGCTTTTTCCACTCCATGTGTAGCAGCGAGAGTCAAGAACACCAGATTTGTCTTCTGGAGCAAGCCCTCCCCTTCCTTCAAGATCAGAAACTCCAAGCTTGACTCGACTTCTCCAGTGACTCGACTTGCTAGAACAAGGTCCCAGCGAAGCCGAACCTTGAATACACAGGAAGTTTTTTGTTCAGTGAATGTGAGTTCGATATAGTCCAAACACATCAATGAGTGCGTAGGATTTTGCACCCAAGACTCATGAGGACGCGATACCATGGCCAGGTATTTCCGTAGGATCCCACTAAACGTATCGATTCGCTTGGCTTGCAATTCAGCCAACGCATGGTAACTATACATTATAAGATCAATTCTTCTCTCCGACGTATAATACGTCAGTAGCGCATTAGAGTACGATGTGCTTATCTTATGGAGGAGCTGGGTCACATGTTCAAGGTTGACTATGGTCACAGTATGCACCTTTTCGTTACGACTTAGAAGCTCGATCTGGAGTGGCGGGAGCCCTTCGCTTCTTATAGTATAAGATATTTTGTTGTACTGGGTATTATCGTCCACCACGCTCTTGATGGCCTGGTTCTGGATCTCCATGTATGGGTAGAACTTGCCAATGAGCCCAAGACGGTGTGCAGGGTCTCTTGAAGGAAGAACATCAAGGTTATCGAGGACAAACGATGCGTTTTCGTCGTGGTTGGCCACTTGGCTGAACTCACTAGTGTTCTGGTGAAGGTAGTACTGGAGCTTTTGTTTGGCCTCATATTGGAGCTGCTGGTCCTTATAGTGAGTCAAGGTGTGCGAGAGCATGTCTATGGATTGCAAGAGGTCTGATTTTTTCGAAGCCAAAGCATCTCGTTCTTGTTCTAGTTGGACTCTTTTGTTTTGAAGCGATACTAGAGTCTCCATATCATTGTGGAAGTTGGGGTCTGTATTCGACCCTATCTTTTTGTTGCCAGTAGGATCATTAAGCTGAGACTTTGGCCCAGAGTCTGGGGATCTGGAGGGGTCTACAGTATCCGACGGTTCACCCATTGAGTGTGTGAAGAGTCTAGACTTTTGTATACCCGTGCTAAAGATTAGACGTCTGTATGAGCTTCAGGATATGAGCTTTTTGTATGAGTTCTGGGTGTGTTCCTGGTTGAGTATGGAGTCAAGATGCGGTGTGCGCGACTGCATCACAGCATGTAATATTAACCTAACTACTACCCTCATCTCACCATGGTATCAGCGCCGGAATTGAAAAAGGTATGTATTGTGAGAGCTTACTGTTCTGGATACTCTGATTATTTTGGTCATTCTAGTCATTTTGGTCATTCTGGTCATTCTAGTCATTCTGGATACTCTAGTTGTCTGGAGTATTGCTGATAATGCTGGTTGACATTCTGGATACTATAGATATTCTGATGTTTATCTAGTGTATTCTAGTCTGTTCCAATTTAATATTCTATCCCAGTTTCTAGGTTTGATTGAACTTTACTAACATTGCAGTACTTGGACAAGAAGATCTCTGTGCAGCTTAATGGCTCCAGCTACATCACAGGCACGCTCCGAGGATACGATGTGTTTTTGAACATCACCGTGGCGGATGCTATTGAAAACGACCCCAAAGGAGGCCAGCTTGCCATGGGTACCACCGTCATAAGAGGCAACTCTATCACCTCCATAGAGGTATGTATACGAAGAACACCACAAGAACCCGCTTCATACTAACTAAACAGGCTTTGGAGAAAATATAAATTTCATTCAGCTTTTTGTATTCCACGAGTACATAAATATTAATCAAAACGTTTTCACGAGTACATACTAATCAAAGCGTTTCCACGAGTACATACTAATCAAAGCGTTTCGACATTTCAAACCCGGCGTTGTTGTAGCCACACTTCTCATAGAAGGCTTCATTTTCCGGCGAGCAATCCAAAATCACCTTGTAGCAGCCCTGTTCCTTGGCAAGCTCCGACAAGTGGTTGATCAAATGCCACCCAAGCCGTTTCCCCTGCTGCGCCTGGTCCACCGCTATATCCTCAACATGTCCCACTTTACCACATCCATGGATGAGCTTTCTCTCCACAAGAAGCATTCCCGTGGCCACCACACAATCTTGAGAATCCACAATCACCCGGGGGAAATATATGTGGGAGTTCGTATTCCAATGGTCCACGAGCTCCGAGAACTTGTCCTGCGTTATGTTTCCCACCGTGGTCAACACTGCAAGAACATCCACATACTTATGCATGTCCGACAGCTTCACGGGTCTGATAGAGTAACCTTCTGGTAACGACATTGGCTGTGGTGAGAGAAAATGAGTGGAGGTGAATCAGAGAGGAATGTAGTAGTGTTATTATTCCGCACTTGGCAGGGCAGCTGCAGCATGAGGAGGACCCACGCTCCGCTACTGTCCCAGAACGAAACAAAGAAAAAATAGCATGATTTATCTTCTACATGTAGTGCCCCCGAAGATGTTGTTTCAAAATTGTTTCAAATGTGTTTTAGATGTTTCAGATGTGTGTGTGTTTTTTTGCAGTAATACATTGGTTAGAATTGTATATAATGCTTTGGATATTAGGGTTGGCCCTCTAATAACCATATATTATAATTGGTGGTCCTGCACATAGAACCGGTTATCTAACCCGTATAGACTGCCCTCAAAAAAAGACACCCAAGAAAAAAAAAAAAACCTTGTTTATGGTTAAAAGGTTTACTTTATTCTTTATATTGATGGAAAATTGAAGGATAGGACCCAAATAGGGAATCCCTTTTTTTTGACACCAGTTTGTGTCTTCTCACTTTAGTTAATGTCTCTAGATTATTTTGCATCATTTGCAGTATAGGTCGCACATGCCACCCAAAAGTCATAAATGACCAGGCTTTATATAATGCATCTATTAATTATCAGACTATTCTATACACAATGTATATTGGTAAATGCTTGGATCAGATTACTCTTTGAAACGGTCTCCGAAGTATCAGCTTATTTCGCCTCTCTCCTCATGTTTAAGAAAACAATTGGTCACAGCACAGAGGTCCCACCTCCGGGTGATATCCTTTCTTAAACAACTCTCGACGATTTCGTTCAACCACGCGTACTCGTGCTTATTGTAACCATCCCAGTCCTTTTTGAGTTGTTCGATTTGCGCCTTTCTCGACATATCCTCAAATGAACTGGATGGGGTGTCCATGCTGGTGACAAACTCCGTGAGCGTGGCTCGCAATAAGTCTTGCGTATTGAACTTGCCTGCTGTGATCATGGCTCTCAATCTTGGCTCATATGAATGCTGGAAAGGTAAACGGCCTGTTACCATGGTATAAATGAGAACTCCTAATGCCCAGATATCTGCAGACGGTCCCAATGGTGGAGGCAGAGGCAATAAGAGTTCGGGCGATGCGTATGGCAACAGGCCAATGTGCAGATGAGGAAGATCCGACTCGGCTTGGACTGCCATGTTGGTATCTTTGGTCATAAACTCGTGGAAATTGGAGAGACTGGATCCTGAGCTTGTCCGGGAAAGACTGAAAGACGGTGTACTTCTTTTGGAGAGTAAATGCGACGTTTCGATTTTGCTATCGTCCCGGAATAATGCCTTAGTGTGATGGGTTTCTGATCCATCTAATGGTCTTCTAGTTGAGGCATAAGAACTTCTTGACCTCATGCAAAAATCCTCTTCCCCTTTTCGTGACAGGTTGCGAGAGAGCCGAGGCCTAAACACCCGAGACATGCCGAAATCACATAGAATCATGACTATCCGGTCGGGGTTCAGGTCATCCACAAGCACGTTTTCAAGCTTCAAGTCTCCATGAACAATGCCCAAATCTTCATGCATGTAGTTGAGGGCCTCGACGATTTGTTTGACACATTCCACGGTGGTCTTGAGTCTGATTCTCTGGAGTTCTAAATCGAAATTGAGGGGGCCGCTGGTACTCTCGATTCCTTCGTTGAAAATGCCCCATCGGGAAACAAGCTCGAACAACGTGCCCCCATTGATTTTGTTTGTGAGACAGAAGATGGTGTCTTTAGTCTCCAAACTGTCTAGAAGTGGCAAGATGTTTGGGTGCCGCAATTGCTTCCAGATCTCTATTTCCTGTCTGAACACCAGGAGGATCTTTGGGTTGTGGGATTTGCCTGATCTCTCGGTATCTTTGGCCGATTTGACGATCTTAATAGCCTTGACATCTCCCAGCTTAGACGTGCACTCTCTAATTATGCCCCAAGCACCAAACCCAATGACTTTTCCTAGCAGGTGCTCCATGACAATGGAACCCTTTTCGTCCACATTGGGCTCGGGGATCTTGTCTAGTTTTCGCAAGTCAACTGACAGCGATAAAGCCAAGAGTCTTCCAGCGACGGTATTGGCACTGTTTCTTCTGGAGCGCCGGATGAAACTGCCGTTTCGCGTGAATGACGCTGGGTTCGACCGTAGAGTGCGGTTACCCAGGCCTCCCGAAGATACGCTTTTGGCGTATAAGGAAAACTGGGAGTAGTCGATAGATTCGGAGATTTCCTTGACGAGCTTCTTTCTTTGCGAATAGGGAAACTCGTTGAAATTTGCAGGGAGACTTTCAAGCACAGCTTCAAAGCTCACAGGCGCAGCGTCTTTCGGAGAACCCTTGAGCTTCTTGGGGGTCGGGCTCTCGGTCAAGTTCGAGAAAGTGGGCTCTTTAGGATGCATTTGTGACCGGAGGGCGATGGGCTGTGGCGGAACTCGGGCATGTAACGTTTTCAAGTCCAAATACAGAGTATCTCTCGAGTTGGCCGTGGAGTCTTCAGATGGCGGTCTGTTCCACTGGTTGATAACGTCCATGAAGTCAAAGCCAGGGATATACTCGTCCTCCATGCCCTTAAAACTGCCAAAGCCATCCATAGAATCATGTGATCTCGAGTAGAGCTTGTTTTTCCCCGACTCGTCTTCGTTGGAGAACATTTGTCTCTGTGGAGACTCTGTTCTGGAAGCACGGTGCCGGTCGTCGTTAAAGAGGCGGTGGCCCGTTTCTTCATCGAAGTTATTCTTTTCATTCTCCGAGTAGATCCGTGTCAACTTCAGCGAGTCCTTGTCGCTGGGCTCTACGGCCGGTGTGCCGTTCGACAGCATTCGAGGAACAGCCTGTTCGTTTACAGACCATCGCAGGCGTCGTTCCCGGTTCAAAAACACCGAAGGGTCTAGTGGACTCACCACAGATACCTTTGGCTTCGACTTTAACGGAACCTCCATTCTGGTGGCGGTACTGCTGGGGCCGCTGAGGGAGAGCTGTTCACTTATACTTGCCCCCGGTTATACACCACTCGCTTGAGACTTGGATTTCTGGAACCGATATAAGAAAAGCTCCTGGGAGAGCAAAAAGGGTTCGAGGGGTGGGAATGTAAAAAAAAAAAATGGGAGGCGTGGTGTTATAGTAGCGTAATGTTCTGCTTTCACTGGTCTGGTTGAGGAGGATGAAACAATGATGGGAGCGAGGCTTCATTTCAGAAATGTGGAGCGTGCAGGATAGAGCACGATCTAGTGCAGCCGCAGGACATAAAACATCTTTCGCGGCATGCACAAATTCCAGAAGCCTAGTAAGGTCACATGACCAAGGTAAAGCTTTAGATAGGGTAGTATGATTGGTTGGTTGAATTGTATATGGTTGAAATTAGGGCCGGGCATCTTCGGGGGTTACTTATATGTTTAAATTTGGTTACAAAAAAGGGGTCATCTATGGGGTCCATGGTGCAGTGCTCGCTATGTTCCGAGAGGAATTCGCTTAAAATTCCACTCTGCTCCACACAAGCAAAAAAAAGAAATCACCACTTGCTATTGCAACATCGTTGACTCATAAGTAAATTCTTGTGTGGGGTGCAAAATTGTAGTCAACAAGGCTGCAAGCAACTTCCAGAAAACAGGCCATGGTTTTCATCGCCGCAAGTAAAGTTCCTCTGTCTTGTTTAGCTAGCTGGCCTTCACTTCGGTATCTGATTCCCCTACAAAGGTAGACTGAGCAGCATCCACAAGATTCTCCTCCTCGACTTCGTCCGGTGTCTGCAATTGATTTGCTTCCGTAGGTTCCTGATTGATTCCGTCTAGCCGGCCGGGCTCTTTGCGAGAAATAATGAGAGGAGTCAAAAATGACTCCGCCAACAAATCTACTGCACTTGGCCGTTTCTCGAAGTCAAACTCAAATGTCTTGCGAATGAATTCCTGGGCCTCGAGTGTGCAGTTTTCGGGCACCTCAGGCCGGGTGTGCGTCCCGATTTTGAATATGGCTTGCATCTGACTAAAGTTGGGGAACGGATGCCTACCTGTAAACATCTCCACAATCAAACATCCCACGGACCAAATGTCTGCCTTCTTCGTATATGCCGTCTGCTTGACGACTTCAGGTGCCATCCAGTAGACCAGTCCTTGTAAAGAGGCACGTTTGGCTTGCTTTCCGGTGCTGGACTTTTCTTCTCCCGAGCCGTCCTCTCCCTCCTCTGTTTCTAGCTTTTTGGAGATTCCAAAATCACTGATTTTGGCAATTCCCTTGATATCAATAAGGATGTTTGCTCCCTTAATGTCTCTGTGTATGATGTCCACACCATGCAAGTAGCTTAGACCAACAAGAACCTGTCTGACGAAATTCCTGATCAAAGGCTCCTCGAATGGACCATACAGCTGTAGCATCAGCAGCACCGATCCTCCGGGGATGTATTCTAAAAAGATATTGAGGAAGTTGTTATCAGAAGACAGGCCGTAGTAGAGCACAATGTTTTCGTGGTTCAATTCCTTGAGAAGAGTCATTTCTCTTTGGAGGGCCGTGATCATTGACCGAGCTTGCTCATTCTGCTTAGAGTTTCCACTGGGTATGGGGACTTGTTTCACCGCCATCAACTCTCCACTTAAAGGATCCATCCCAAGGTACACTGTACCAAAGCTTCCTGCACCTATTCTTGCACCCTGTAACCATTTTCTTCCCTTGAAAGCATTATCAGGGTCGGTATCTTCGTCGGAGCTGTTTTCATAGTCAGCAAGGAAATCTTTCTTGCCTTCGTCATCAGATTCAACGTTCAACACATCAATACGCGAGTGTCTCTTGTTGTTGCTTGTGTACTGGGTAGCAACAGAGAATCTGGACTTGCTGTAGCTGTGCCCACTCTTCTGTGAAACCGCCAGCTGGCTATCTTCGCTCAAGCTGAGATTCAGGGCCACGGCAGGTGCTGGTAACTTGCTGATGAACAGTACGTTATCGCCTGAGCCAGGGTTCTTTGCCTCATCTAGCATATTCACGTTATGAAGCAACACGTCACCAATGGTTCGCTGGTGAGAGGAACTTCTAGGAGAACTGTCCTCCGAAGCAAATGAGGGTTTCCCAAACAGAACATTCAGCACGGAGCCCAAGAAAGGTGATTTTTTCAGAAGCCGGATACTCTGGCGCACGGAGTTCCGGATGGTGGCTTCCAAAGCACGCAGCTCTGCAGTGGGGAAGTACTCACCCAAATTGGACGAGATCAACTCACTAGGAGGACGCTGGCCAAAGAAGCGTCTAATCTCAGCTGTAGAAGGTTTAACCTTATAAGTTCTCCTGAAAATCAGAGCCGATTGTTTCAACGCGGTGGCCGTGGGAGGCTCATTCTTCGGCGTAAGCATCAACCGGTGTTTTTCCAACCGATCAGGCGAAAAGCAAATGGTCACGAACTCCACATCATATAGAGTGGTGATCTTGCTCTCACCTGATATGGAAGTGTGCACGTAAACGTCGTATTCATTCTGGTTCTGTCTCACTCCAAGCTTCTTGAGTACCTTCCGTTTGATCAGCTCAGCATTGAAGCACCCTTCTACATTGACCTTCTTTAAAGACCCATCTGGTAAGATAAACGTAACGATTCGAAGAGGTGAAGCTCCACCAGTGATGGTAGCTTGCTCAGAATTAGCAGCCTTGGCATCTGAATCGTCAAGAGTGGAGGATTGGATGTTTCTCCTGATGTCATCCAACGACACTTTGGACTTGAGAATGTGCAGTTTGAGCTCAGCGATGGCCAATTCTAGACGTAGCCGGTCACCGACCTTAACTATGCCAATTTCTCGGAGTGCATCGGTATCCAATTCAGGAACAAGATCAAGTGAGATTTTGTTTTTGGCGAACTTGTTGTAGTAGTGTTGGCATCCAGACTTGCTGAGCCAGCTAAGTAGATCATTTGCCTCGGACATGGTGCGAGGATTGCGGTATTTATAATAATAATGGTAGCCCCGAGTTTGCGGCTTTGTAAACGATAGTTATATGGGATTTAGATCTAGTGCTTAACCCCAGATATGGTACATGTAAGTGGAAGTATTTAAACGGCTAGCATTTAACGACCTGCTGCAGTGGTTGTATGCATTCTGTTTGAGCCCAGAATTTTAATGCCGCAGCGTACGTCTTTCTCTGTACTGTATAGACTCCTCGTAACGATCATTGTCTCCGGCTAATTTCCGCTTTCCACTTCTACGCTGCCCGATTGTATTTCTAGCAATGATTCGAGGAACGATGTGTAACAAAAGAGTGTAGAGATGTTTTTTTTTCGGGTATGCAAGTGGCTGTGGGAATGTTGCTATGGGGGTCACATGATTGCCCTGGACCTGTTTTGGCCTTGTAACTATGAGAAGCTCTTGTTGCTAGATCGAGTTTCTTAGCTGCAGATTGCATCCCATCTTCCGTGCCTGTATTATTAACTTAGCCTCGTCACATCAGTGTTTGCGAATACTCCACCACTTTTCCGCTGGACACAATAAGCTGCTTGTCAAAGGCCTGGCTAGGGTCGTTTTCTGCAAGCTTCCACGTGACGATATCCTCTTTCACACCGTCCAACTCAAACAATCTGACTCTTCTTATGTAGCCTCCGTATCCACCATACCCTCCTTCGCCTGCCCCGCCTCCGTAACATAGCCACAACAGACTTTGTTTAGACGAGTCGAGCAAACAGTACTCATTAGCGTGGTCATGTCCAACTGATACTGCTTGCACTCCAGCTGTTCCAAGGGCTTCTCTCATACCTGAATGATGCTTTGGAGCAGTGACTCCCTCGGGACCTTGGCCCACCATTGGCTGGCCCTTGTTCCTGTACTCGGGAAGCGGAATGTGGAAAAAGGCCATGCTCATGAATTTCTTATCTTTGGCTTGGTTGATGAAAGCCTGTGACTGAAGTCCAAGCCAGTCGACCTGCGATTCTTTGAACCAGTCATAACCGGGGTTGACCTTAGGGTTTTTGGAGCGGCTGTGGCTATCCATGAAGTAAAAGACCGATGATGGCTTGCGGCCACCAAGCTCGCCAATTACTACTGCATAATTGCCAAAGCCATCAACTCCCTCAGGCCCAGATACTGCCACCAGGTAAGGAAGGGAGCTCGAGAGTTCCATGATTTGCTGACGTGTGAGAATACTTTCGTCATCGTGGTTGCCCAAAGTTATAGCGTAGGGAATCTTCCGTGTAATGAAAGGGTTCACTGCTTTGAATAAAGCAGTCTCCGGATCAGGAGCAGCATCACCAAAGACCTGATCTCCTGTCATGACCACGAAATCGGGTTTTTCTGTGTCCAAAACCCGGTTGATGAATTTAAGAGTACGTGGGTCAGCCTGACATCCCTTAGCTGAGCTTTCAGGAACAGGGTCTCTGCATTCTCCAGGACCTGTAGAGAAATGGAGATCTGCCACTTGTAATACCTTGTACTTCCCGTCACTGCGGAACTTCAAAGGTGCCGTATATTCCTTGCTGGAATAATTGATTTTTGGACCCTTCCGGATGGTAAGCCGAGGATGCTTGGATGCACCGAAACCTAGGTTCTCTAGAGGATGCTCCAAGAGCTTCCAGTTTGGTCTAGGATCAACAGCATCAGCACCAAAAAGAATATCGATGGCACTGACAGCATTATCGGTTGCTTTTCCCATTTTAACCCAGATATTTCCATCTTTCTTGACCCACCCAGACTCTTCGATTTCTTTATCTGGTGGAATTCTCATGTAATTTGCAAGGTCATGGTGAGACTTTTCCACCCCACGACGTTTTAGAGCCCGTTTTTTCGAATCGGAAGACTCTTTATTTTCGTCTTGTTCATCTTTTCCATCTTTTTCACCTTTTTCATCTTCAGATTCTTCGTCCTTTGAAGCTTCTTCTTGTCCAGCTTCCTCTGGCGAACCATATTCATTGGAAGGCTCGTTCTCCAGATCCACTCCATATTTTGCTTCCGACTCCAGCATATGGTCAGCATCAAGTTTCAAAGGTTCATCCTTATTGAGATCTTTCAAGGCCGTGAGGTCATCTCCATCAAAGGTATGGTCCATGTTCAAATCCGTCAACACAGCCTTGGGAATGCACTTCTTGTTGCCTCTAATAGCACAGTCTTTCTTGGAGTTCCCCACGGTGACATCAAGAATCACCTTGTCTCTATTACGCTCATAGAACTGCGAAGAGATTTTCTTCAAACTCAAAAACGATTTGGCTGTCCAATGAGAACCCAACATCAAATCCTTCTCCACTCTCGACCATCCACCGTGACCAGTCACATCTCCATATAGCCCACGAGAAGCCTTAGGAACACCACACGTGGAGCTTTTCTTGTTGAATAAGTTGCATGACCCTATAGCAATGTCCACAATATAAGAATCGGAAGGAGGCTGGAAGTATGCGGGCATCAAGCTGGGAGGGAGGATATCATCGATGTGAATGAGTCTCTTCCTATTGGCAGTCAATAAGAGGAGCAGGATGCACACAAACGACACCACCAAGTAGATGGAGTACCTTAACAACCTGGTAGGAAGGAACATGGTGGTTTGTGAAGAAGTTCCAGAGACACGCAGGATTGCAAAGAAGACCAGTGGTTTTTTGGTGCGAAGGCTTGCATGGTGTAGATTTAAATATGTAAATAAATATAAATATTTACGCGATAAGAAATTACGAGGTGCGGGCATGGTGAGAAGCAATTGCAGATTTCAGCTTGCTCGAAAGGCATTGAAATAACTTACCTGGATCTGTTTGGATCTCTACATATATGACTTTAATTTAGATCATTCACATCACAATCAATGTGCCTGTAAACTATAATGCTCGAGAATGCCGCAATTTGTTTTATTGTAGTATGGCATATAAAGGCCTGGCCTGGCCCGAGAGTACTTGGGTCAAGGCTGGTGGATACCATAGCAAATAGCCGGACGCGTGGGATATAACACACCATCTGTAATTGATTAAAAACTGCAGATGTCTTGTTTGTGGTTTCTCTTGTTTTCTCTTCCAGGTCTAGGTGAAAGGTCCGGTCCGCGAAGGGTCCGGTCCTTTGTAATGGTAACCCCACAAGTGCGCGTGCCTTGGTTGCTAGACACCCCACCATACAATGTGGCACGCCAAATTATAAATAGCTAAAGGTACCATTCAAACATTCATATATAAAAAAAAGCACATAAACGCCTTGGTAATTCATGCTCAAGCATCCTCGGAGTCCTCGGTGTCTTCAGCATTTTCATTTCCATCCTCTTCCTTCTGCTCCTTCTTTTGCTCAAAGGCCTCCGGCTCCGTAGGCTCCAAAGGGGGGAAATCGTCCAAAGAAGGAATTGGCTTGTCCACGCCTCCAATCACAACATTGTGAGGCTTGTTGATACTCTTAAGCGGCACCTGTCTTCCGCCAATGTTCACTAGTGGGTTATCGTTTTTATCTTCACTCATTGTATTCAAAAGAAAGTATACGAAGGAGATGAAGATTGCCACTGCGAGCGCCTGTCTTAACATGGTTTGGCGGTGCAGAATCTAGTAGTGCGTAGAAAGGGAGAGGCGTGACGGGACACCGTATATATGAACACTGTTGCTGATATCCGCGCCCACCTAGCTAACGTCGTCGCATATAGCCCTGCGCGCGCAACAAGAAATGCCGTAGATCGCAGCAAAGAACAATGCACCCTAGAGCCGCAGTTCCCTCTATGCTACACTTGGCAGAAGTTAGGGTAATTGGTGGGGTATCAAGACATTCTAAGCCACTTTTTGCGCTGAAGGTCATTCAACGTCTCTCACTACCCACCAGTGACGTCACCCTGCACTAATGTACTTGGATGGAATTTGTTGACCCTCGGGGCCTGCATGCACCACCCGTGCAGGTACACACGTATCAGACAGTAATGAAGTCGCTTCCAGGAACAAGCCACCGCACATTACAACACTCACCTCAAATTCCTTTCTTTAATATACTACTGTGGCAACTTTAGGCCTAGCTCTGCACATTAACTCGTGACATACTATATTATTCCCTTATTATTATGTCCGAGTCGTTCATGAACTGGGATCCGGCGCAGGTGTCGCATTTCCTTCTGGGGAAGATAGACGAGGATGTCAGCTCCTCGTTCATAGAAAACAACATCGATGGATCTCTCTTGCCCTTTCTTACCACGGCGCATCTCCGAGAATTGGGAATCTCTCAGCTTGCCTTGAGGCTCAAGGTCAAACAATGCATCAACGATCTTATCACCTCCCAATACAATAAGGAGGCTACTAATCCGGTTGATGACAGCTTCCTCCGACTCAATGCCGTCAACATCAACACAAACTACGTCTCCATGGAGGCGCTCAAGGTGTGCCTGGTATTGATGCGCGAACTCAGCACTACTACAAGAAAGGTGTCCGACGACACCATAGATATTGATAAGCTCAATGAGAACTTCACCAAACTCAAGACCGATCTTATTCCTTTGATCCGGCTTATCCACGAGACGAAACCACTTCCTACACCCACTTTGGATCCGGGCATTTCGGCCTCGCTGCCCACTCTTTCTACAAGCTCCATCTTCTCTACTTCTTCTTTACTGAATTCTGATAATGAGGTTACGCCCACGTCTCATTCTACTGCTCATAGTGTCACCACTGCTACAACTTTAACGCATCCTGGACACTCGCCCAAGATCTCGGGCTCTAGTACTTCGCCTGGAGTATTCCCTCCAAACCATTCTCCCTCTGTCCACGGCTCTTTTGCTCAGAACTCCTCTGGCCCAGTCCAGAAGTCGTCCTCCAACCCATCTCTCCAGAAGTACAAGCCTGTTTCTAGTCCAACGCAATCGAAACGTTTTTCGTCCGGTTCCGTTCTCTCTATGGGTGTAGGGAAGGTGACGGATGTAAAAACAGGCACAACGTCACGGTTCTTATCGAAACCTCGTCTTGTGGATGCAAAAATGTCGCCTAGCCCGATCGAGGAGCCGGCGGAATACATTGGCACTAGAACTGTTCAACAACCGCTTACACTGCTGGGAGGACTGAATGCACCTTTAAAAAGTAAGTTCTCCTCCAGCCTGTTGGTGACTAGTGCGGGAGGTTCAAGTGCGGGGTCACCAGCTAGTGGGCAGCCATTGAAGCAACTCAAAGCTTCATCCGAAGATACCTGTTTGAAGGTGCTACAGCATGCAATGAAGCGTCATCATATACCGAGGGAGAAGTGGTCGAAGTATGTGCTTGTTGTGTGCTACGGCGATAAAGAACGAATCTTGAAGCTCACTGAAAAACCTGTGATCATATTCAAGGAGCTACAGGAGCTTGGCAAAAATCCCGCCATTATGCTACGCGAGCGTGCTATGGCAGACAGTGATGCCACGGAGGATATGCGTATCGGGGATGATATACCTGGTGGCACGCTTTAAGATGTACCTACATTGATTGCACCCACCGCGCGCGTGCAACTCAAAGCTACACCTCAAGTAGTGTGTGCTTGGAGACGTGCAGGTTAGACTAACGAATGTTTGATAAAAAAAAGGGTGTGCATGTTAGTACAAGAGTGCCTTATTATGTTCTGTGGTGATTTTGGGGTACATCCCGTTTATATGTGATTCATGACAATTTCCAGTACTGATGGTAGATAGGGTGGGTGTATATATGGAGCCATGATTTGGTTATAGGATACAGTTATAGGGCTCGAGCCCTAAAGTTCGCGCTGGATCATGGTGGTGCGGCCTGGGGAAGCACATCGCCAGTCAATGCTGCAGAGCATCTATGGCCTCGCACGTGACTAGCCAATCCGCCTCGCGCACCAAGTCTCAAAAAAAATTTTCCGTATTTTCAGACCTCTTCTACACCATAGAACATATCCAAAATGCCTCCAAAGTTCGACCCATCTGAAGTTCAATTCCTTTACTTGAGAGCCGTCGGTGGTGAAATCGGTGCCTCCTCCGCTTTGGCTCCTAAGATTGGTCCTTTGGGTTTGTCCCCAAAGAAGGTCGGTGAAGATATCGCCAAGGCCACCAAGGACTTCAAGGGTATCAAGGTCACTGTCCAATTGAGAATCCAAAACAGACAAGCCGCTGCTTCCGTTGTCCCATCTGCATCCTCTCTTGTCATCACTGCCTTGAAGGAGCCACCTAGAGACAGAAAGAAGGAGAAGAACGTCAAGCACTCCGGTAACATTCCATTTGAGGAGATCATTGAAATCGCCAGACAAATGAGAGAGAAGTCTTTCGGTAAGAACTTGGCTTCCGTCACCAAGGAGATCTTGGGTACTGCTCAATCTGTTGGATGCCGTGTTGACAGAAAGAACCCACACGACATCATTGACGCCATCAACGCTGGTGAGATTGATGTTCCAGAGAACTAAGCTTTTTATAAATAGGGTTTTAATATCGTTTTACGACTGAGTGATTTTGAATGTAGAGTGTGCCTCCCACAACCTTGTATCATCACCGTAAATTACACAACACATAGTTAAGAGTTTTGTAAACAACCCGAGTCATGTATCGATTACATTCTCTAAAAAACACCGATGGCCCTTGAGAGAATCAAAGTGGTCAACTAGACCCATTCATCCATCAGACGTACTTTTATGCATTCCCATGCCAGTGTGTGTACATTGCGAAGACAGCGAGGCACCGATGTTTTGCCCCACAGCGCATATCACGTTCTGCCGAGGTGGCCCAGCTCACGTGAGGAACCGCTCTAGATCAACACTCCTTTCCTTTTAAGCATTATACCTTTCAGCAATCGTATACTGCACAAATGTCGGACTCAATCGGTATGTCTCTTTGTCTTATGGTATCCCATAGTGGACAGGAGCGACAGCAGCACCTTCCTCCATAATGGTACCCATTGTAAACACCCAGACTAACATCCAAAGACAGGGTTTTTGTGAAGGCAATAACCACAATCAAAGCATTATCTTCCAGGTCGAATCATGGGCTGTTGCCTCGGCCACCTGCTGAAAACAGGATCAAGTTGTATGGTCTATATAAGCAGGCCACCGAGGGAAATGTGGAGGGCATAATGCTCAGACCCGAGGGGTCCACCATGGAGGACGAGGGAGCCAAAAAAAAGTGGGATGCCTGGAAACGGGAAGAAGGGCTTTCCAAAACAGAAGCAAAGCGTAGCTATATTCTGTTTCTTATAGAGACAATGAGAGTCTATGCTAGTGGAACAGTTGAGTCCAGAGAGTTGCTCAGTGAATTGGAGTACTTGTGGGATCAAATTAAGGACGTGAGCTTTGCTGACGATTATTCGCAGACTCATGGTGCCACTGGCAATTTTCTGCGGTATAATGCTGCTCCACTGGTGTTCTCCAATGTTGATCAGTCGGACCGGTTTTCCACTGGCACACCATGGCCGTTGCAAAGCAACTACACGGCACTGGTCACCAATCAACAATACAGAAATAACTTGGAGCAAATATACCTGCATTCAAGAAGAAACACCCAGCTTTCTATGAGTGAGTTGTTGAGTACGAAACAACAGCCTGTAAGAGGTGCAGCTCTGGAGGCTCCTGCTCCTTATTCGGGGCCGCAGAACTCGGATGAATTTCGCATGTGGCAGAGCCAAATCAATCTGATTATCAACAAACTCAGCAGAGATATTACTGAACGAAATACCGGACCATATAACTTCCAGCAATCGCGAAGGAGCAGCGAGAATGAAGATCCTCAGGACGTTCTCAAAAGACGACTTTTGCATCTTATTAAAGTGGTGGGGTGGAAAGCCTTGCGCTTCTTGAAGAACCTCGCAATCAGTTTACTCACAATCTTGTTTTTCGTGTGGTTCTTGAATAAGAATGTCAAGGTACAAAGAACAATCGTCAAGAAACAGCTAGGAGATAAGAAAATGAAAGAGCTAGTCATCAATATGGTGATCAACACCAATGAGAACAAGTGGTTCGTACGCTTATTAATTCTTTTGAACAGCTTTGTTGGTTTTGTTTGAAGCAAGCTTCTTGTATACCGCTTTTTAGGGTGTTGCAGGACAACAGAAAGCTAAAAGTGCAATAGTGTATTATCTTGGTCTGTGACTATAGCCTAGGACCTCAGTCTCACCAGTCTCACCAGTCTCAGTGGGTCTCGTGCCTAAGAATATGTGGCTTGGTCCAACTTCATCTCACCTGCTCAACGCAACTGTGTTTATTAGATGAGCTTTGCCGCTCTGTAATTTTTATACATGTCAAGTTACTTCCTACAATGGAAAAGTATCTATCAGAATATTGCAATCGCATAAGTTCCTTGGACCGAGTCCCGCACCAGTACATGTCAACTCGCGATAATTCTCACTTTTCAAGACCTCATCACCTGCATCTGAAAAAACTCATCTCTTCAAGAAGTCAACCATGGATATCCACAGGTGTCGATTTGTGGACTACACTCCTCATACCATAACCGCACTGGCTTTTTCCCATGTCAGTGACACATCCAAGGTTGCACCTCCCGGCTTGCGCTTTGCCGTTGGAAGGTCCAATGGTGATATCGAGATCTGGAACCCCAGGTACAATTGGC
Organism: Metschnikowia matae var. maris; assembly: GCA_002370695.1. Classification (NCBI taxonomy): domain Eukaryota; kingdom Fungi; phylum Ascomycota; class Pichiomycetes; order Serinales; family Metschnikowiaceae; genus Metschnikowia; species Metschnikowia matae. Next base: position 256,395 of record NKZH01001720.1, on the reverse strand, counting down.
TCCACGAAGTGACTCTACCGGGCGCTCGTGGGCGTGCCATTGAAGGCTTGGTGTGGGCACATTCAAAGGGTGAAAATCCTCGTCTTTTCTCCATTGGAGGCTCCACTTACATCACCGAGTGGGACTTGAAGACCTGCACACCCAAGGCAAACTTGAACTGTAACGCTGGTGTTGCTTGGTGTATTGATGCTAATGTTGCCGGTACCCGCTTAGCAGTCGGATGTGATGACGGTAGTGTGGTTGTGATCAACATTGCTGGAGGAAGCGGAGTCATGGACTTTGAGTTCATTTGCCAGAGACAAGACCAAAGAGTATTGGGTATACGCTGGTACGACGATGATTTGTTGATCGGAGGATGTGCCGATGGAAAAGTCCGCTGTTGGTCTGTAAATGGCGACAATAAGGGACAGCTTGTTAGCTCGATGAGGGTGGATAAGCTGAAGACTGAGTCGACATTGGTATGGTCGATCGTGGCCTTGCCCTCCAGAAACCAATTTGTCACCGGTGACTCTACTGGGTCGGTCAAGTTCTGGGACATAAAGACCTCTTCTCTCATACAAACATATTCGGTCCATGATGCAGATGTCTTGACCCTTACCAAGGATGCCTCTGAAGAGAAGGTCTTCTCTGCAGGTATAGACCGGAAGATCCACCAGTTCTCCTGGTTGGAGAGCAAATCGAAGAAAAACTCTAAATGGATTCATAATTTTAACAGACTATTACATCTGAATGACGTGAGGTCGCTTTCATTGTTCGAGAGCAAGGCCTACAATTTCTTGGTGTCCGGTGGTGTGGAGAGATCTATCATAGTGCAATCTGTGGAGAACTTTCTTGAAGGCCCATACAAAAAGATCCTTATGGACCAACAGTTCTCCAATATCAGATTCAACCCTCTCTTTAACCTTGTTGCATTATTCCAAGACCAGACTGTCAAGATATGGCGTCTCCAGGACGAGAAGCACAAGTTGGTTGCTAAGTTGTCTCTTGCTGATGATGACAACATCACCTCTATTGATATCAATGGACTCCTCAATACGCAGCCTGTCTTGGCTGTGTCTACCATAAATTCCGTGAAGGTATTCATTTTGGAGGAGCAGGACCAGAAATATAAAGTCAAAAAGGTCAGAGATGCTGCTTTTGACTCGGTGGTCAGCGGTGCCAAAAATGTGTTCTTCTACAACGACAACAACCTTATTATCCATACCCCACAAGATGAGATCTACAAGTTTGTTGTCGCAAGCTCCGAATCGATTGAATTGGAGGACGAAATAGAGTCTCAGGCTGAAGATGGAAAGGACTTGAGAGCTGGCTTTGATTACTACAATAACATCCGCTCTATTGCCATCGCCAAAGACTTCAGCAAGTTGGCACTTTTGAGATTTAACAACTCGGTGGAATTGTTACCTCTCGAAGCAGCTTTCACGCCCCGGACCTTGGCCACGCTTTCCAACAATGTGCATTTGATTGAGTTTACAGACAATGATACCCTTCTAGTTCTTACTGAGGAGAATAAATTGCTCGAATTCAATACCGAGGATTCAGAAGAGGGTCTATTGAGTGCTTGGTCTCAGCGCAACAGTGAAGTGTTGCCTCTTCAGTTCCTAAAGTCGGAGCAAAGACCTCAAGGAATGTTTACCCAAGGAACTAGAGCCTGGATTTTCGGCAGTCAATGGGTATCGTTTTTCGACTTGAGTCTCAATATTGAGGTTTCCAAGAACTACATTAACAAATCTAAAAAGAGAACTAACGATGGCTTGAGCATCCGTGAGGTCGAAGACAATGGGGCCCTCAAAGGAGACGAAGATAATTTCGTTGAGAGGGAAATGAAAGAAGCCCTGATTAGAAGGGCAGAAAAGGAAGCCGAGGATTCAAATGCAGAGGTAAAGCTGAATGCTCCTTTCTGGTACACCCAAAAGTACCGTCCAATTTTGAAGGTGGGTTCTTGGGGAGACAATGAAATTGCCGTTGTCGAAAGAGAAGCATTTGCTTTGCCTACAAGCTCTGCTTTCGAGGCTGTTCATTTTAAAGTGTGATATTAAAAGTATTAATTACACAGCATTTTGTAAATGAAACGTAAGATATCAATCCATCAATCAATCTTAGGACATACTCTGGCACCCTGGAAAAACACTCTGGAGGCACTTCCGAGACCCATCAAACACTTCTGTGGGTTTCCGTCGCTATCTTTATCATCCTTCAACATACCGTGGCCCTTTTTCCCGCCGAATTCCTCCTTATACTCCTTTTCGTACCTCTCTTTGAAAGTACGATTAGGTTCAAAAGATTGGATGTACAAGCCATCCTTTGGGTCCTTGGAATATTTGTAGAACATCTTCAAATGATATTCCACTTCTTCGGCGATTTTGTGAGCCAAGTCACCAGGCACGTCGCTATCAACATAAAGCAAGTAGTCGGCCAATCCCTCGATGAGAAGTTGTGTCCAGTAGGAAGGGTCACGCCAGTATCTTTTATCGTTGGGGTAGTCACGGTCATAGAATGGGGAGTTTCTATTGATAGCTGCCTTGGCCAAATCCTCAGCGATGTCTTTCCACTTTTTGTCCTTCGTGATCTTGTACAAATGTGCTGCACAAGACAAAGTAGTTCCAGTGTTGTAGGTGAGCTTCACTTGGTCGACCTTCTTTTCAGAAGGTTGATAACCGTCCATGATACATTTATCGTTGGGGTCTTGAAGAATCTTGATTTGCCAGTCAATACATTTGATGGCAAAGTCAATGTACACCTTGGATTCCTCGGGCACGAACTTGGAGATTTGCAAGCAGGCCTTGGCAACTTCAGCAGTTGTACAAGCGTTCAAGTATGATTTGGTGACATGCCACTTCACACCTCCGAAACCCTCGTACCATCCTCCCATCAAGAATCTCACCAACTCACGGCTCATGTCCAAGTATTTTTTCTCTCCAGTAACTTCATAAGCCGTGATCATGGCACTGGCAACTTGAGCATCGTCATCGTAGTAAATGTCACCATCGCTGCCTCCGTTCTCAGCAGCAGAGAAACCCTTGAGTTGAGTGTTTTTGTACTTGGAGAATGTGTCAATTGCAGGAGCAATCAAAGGCATAAACTCGGGGTACAATCTTGCACCATCAACAATTGCCTGGACAGCGACAGACACCGCCCACACGACGAAACGGTCTTCGTTGTAGCACCCAGCGCACTTCTTCTTGGCCACAAATGTTTTTTTGCTAGGGTTGTAGAACTCCTGCCACATTCCGCGTGCCACATTATATCCCTCGAGACCTGGGTTAGTTAAAGTCATTTTGAATTAAATTGTTTGTTGAATAAAGAAAAATAGATGTACTTCACTGGCAAGTGCACTCGCACGCTTGCTATATATATTGCTATTGCATTATCCGCAATACAATGACGTAGAACTTGTTGGAACATGAGGAATCAGTACATCTCTGATGTACTGCATGTTCCATGTGACTGCATGTAAGCAGGACAGATGAAACAGTGATATGCAGGAATAGACCGAGAGTGGACGACGTCCCGCGGAAAAAGGGAGCGGGCGGCAACACAAGAAGGTAATAGATTAAGAGACGACTTTGGGTTGAGTATACCTTAAGGAATTAGTTCTAGTTTATGCATTTGTAGATGACAAATCGCAACAGAACTTATCAGCTGCGAAATGGTAAAATTCAATCAATAGCCTTTGCCCCTCCAAAATGCCTCTAGGGGGGTTGAAATTTTAAGTGGGCCTCTGACCAATAATCTTGATCCATGTATCCGATCCATTAATTAATTGAGGCTTAAATGTATTTTTGCCAATTGTTTTACATTTTGGGTTTAGACCGTGCGTTGAGATTTTAGATTAAGAATGACCAGGTGCGGCTAAAATAGGAACTGACCTGTACATCCACCTACTATTGTTAGATGCAAGGATAGTTACATCCGGATATTTTTTATTGGTTTTAAAGAATATACAGTATTAGATTCGTTCTAGAACTACCCCAAGAGTCAATAGAGCTTAAACTGCCGAGGCTTTAATTCAAGTCGTGACTACCTTCATACATGGATGATACCGTGGCATGTGTGTTAGATTCTGGTTACGTCTAGTACTCTGTTTTGTGTGATTTGTATGTTTATTCGTCGATGATTCCTCAAGGATTAACCATCGCACCTTATATAGACTAGACCGGCATAGAGGAATGGAGGTCGTTCTGATCGACGGCCAGTGCAGGGTTTCAACATTCACATGGGTAGTACGCTATCCATGGTGAGTCTAACAATGTGCGCATAATAATGCTTGGCTAAGAAAGAGACATAATTAAAGATTCACCCTAATCCACATCATTTATTTTAACATGCGTGATCTTATTTAACTTCTTTTGGGTAGTATTAATTCGTACATCCACATGCACTCAGTGGTTAGTCACAACAAATTCTGAATACTCAACGAAATGACCGTCACATGCACCGAGATCTGAGATCTCTCTTTATCTTGCATGAAAGCATTGTTGTTTCGATAGCAGGCACAACCATCCCAATAACACTCAAAGCTTTTTTGTAGTTACAATGTATATTAATTGTCTCAGTGTTTTTTTAAGGACGGTTTTAACTTATTGGATCTGATCTAGCCTTGACTACAAATAATTTCGATTTTGCAATAATAAAAAACATCAAAATTTTACAACTCAGAAATGGCTCTTTGGCCGAGCGGTCTAAGGCGGCAGACTCAAGTTCTGTTATCGTAAGATGCGCGTGTTCGAATCACGCAGGAGTCATTGTTTTTTCTTTCTTTTTTCGACAACATAATTGATATCGTAAAAGTACAATGGTCATCGATTTTTTTTTTTTTTTTACATAAGGTACATTGTTTATTGTTTCGTAAATTATCTTCGATTAAGTTTGCCTAATTATAATTAATAATATACATACGAACCCTATTCCTTAGCATCCAATGGTTTTCTGGCGATGTACAACATCATTGGGGTGAAAAGCTTCTGCTTACCACCAGCAACCAAGTTGACAGCAGCATCCTCCAAAGCTCCAGTGACCTGCTTGGATCCCTTAGGAGCAAAGCCAATCTTCTCCATCAAACCCACCAATTCCGTGGTGATCATTCTACCGATACGCGAGGTTCTGAAAATGGTGAAGTAGTCGGCAAAGGTCTGGACGTGCTTCAACTCACCAGACAATGGGTAGTACCAAGGAATCTCATCATCCACATCAGCCAAGTCTTTCTCGTACTCGATCTCAAAGCCAACGGTTCTCAAGGCCTTGTCAGCAACCTCTCTCTTGTACATCTTTGGAATACCATCACCAACCTCAATACCGTAAGCAATCTTTCTGTGCTCCTCGTTGTTTTCATCGTAGGCATCAGTCATGACCCACTCGTAGACACCGAAAACTCCTCCAGGCTTCAAGACCTTGTAGATTTCGGAGTACACACCCTCCAACACAGGAGCATGGACAGTGGCCTCGATGGCGTAAACAGCATCGAAGGACTCAGGCTCAAAGTCCATCTGCATAAAGTCACCCTTGACGTAAGACAACTTGTGGTCCAACTTGTATTTCTGAGCGTAGTGGTTTGCTCTTTCGATCTGGTAGTCGTTGTTGTTCAAACCAACAATGGTACAGTCGGTGAATCTGCAGATCTCTCTACCTGGACCACCAACACCACATCCAACATCCAACACCTTCATGTTCTCGTTAATGTTCATCTTGTGGGCCAAGAAATGTTCGTGTCTGGCCGTGGCTTGTCTGAAAGCCTCTCCCTTGTAGTAACGGGAGAAGTGGAACGAAGAACCCCATCCGTACTCGTAGAAGTCAGTCACCAAGTTGTAGTAGTGAGCCGTCAATTGAGAGTAGTCTCCTAATCTCTTGTCCTCGTCATCGGCACTGACACCTCCGTCCCAGTGCTTGAAGTAACCGCTAGTGGCAACATCGGAGGCATCACCCGACTTGGACATGAGAGCACCAAGCCCCGACTTCTTGAAGGACTCACCGTGCATGGCCTTGGCGAACTCGCGGTCCTTTTTGAAATCTTTCTCTGCTAATTTGACTGAAGAAGACATGTTGAGATTACTCGGCGGTGATGTGTGAGTTGTTGAAACTTGAGAATTTCAAGAGATGGTGACACGGTGCGAAGGTATTTATGAATTTTCGAGAGAAGTCTCGTACAATCGTTTACGCACCTCGGCCTCTGAATGCAGGATAATCACTGGTGCGTTTCCCGAGTACCTCGCCTCGTATAACATATCTCGTATACACGATGGGCCATGCGAGCGCGTCTTTCTCCGTCTGATCTGATCACGTGCTTCTTCCACTGGCGATGCCTAATCTTGGCGACGTCTTATCTTGACGATGTCTAAACTTGACGATGCTTACGTTGTATTTTGGATATGCACGGAAAGCCCCTCTGTGCTTCCAAGGATCTTTGATTTACTCCATATCTATATCTATATCGTAGTCCACCTCGTCTTCCTCATCAAGCATCTTGTCTATCGCAGCCAAGTCAGAGGTGACTTCCTGGTTTGAAGCTTTCTTTGCGGCCTCCAGCTCGGTGTCCTCTTTAGATGCTTCTTCAGGAACTTCTTCAGGAACTTCTTCAGGGTCTTCAGGAGGGACGGATCCATTAGTATCCTCCATTTTTATCGCTGCTTCGCTCGTGGTTTTGGGTATTGGGTTAGCTGCAACGCGAGCCAGGACAAACAGTAGTTCATCTTCCTCCTGCTCTTCCTTCTCCGTAGCCTTTTTCAACAATTCACTAACATGTGTGTTGAATTTTTCGAGAGCTCGTTCCGCTGCTGCATCGAGGGCAAACTCCGGTTTATCTTGGCTATTGGAGATCAAATGCTTGGTGTCTTCAATGGCATTCTTCAAGCCCAAAAGAACCTGAGATCCCAACTCTTCAGACAAAGACAACTTGTTCAAGTTCACCAAAATGGCCTTCTTCACATTCTTAGGCGAATCCTGTTCCACGATTTGTAGCAATTTCATTGCCTGCCAAAAATGAGACATGCTTTTCCTAGCATTTTCGGGTGTAATGTTCGCAACACTGTTCGGATCACACCAGTAAATGAGCTGCTGAAGTACAGTGGTAGGAGAAGAAAGATTCTTGCTATCGCTGAACTCACCTCCTGTTCTGAAGAGCCTGTAGAAGCAATCTCCGCTGACATTGCTGAGTTTGACTTGATGGGACTCATGACTGAAGCAGTATACTGGAATGCAAAATGCTAACGTTTGCTTGAGCTCTTGGTTTCCTGCATTTGCAGGATTAAAATATGATAGAACCAAGATTTCCAAAAGCATGGTTTCTTGCAGAACCTCTCTGCCCTCTTCATTGTCATCATCGCCAAATCCAACTAGAAGGTCTGCTAAGAATAGCTTGCAGAGCCCTTCTGCGACAACTGCTTGCAATTTAGGCATGTGGTATGACTTCAACAAACTGTAGAATAATCTAGCCAACGAAAGGGAATCCACAGCATCCTCCCCATCCATATTAAGAACACTCACTCCATGTGTAGACAAAATGTCAAAAATGATCTTCATGCATAAAATCTTGAGATCCTCATCATGTGCTTTTGAGGCACTTATACCGAAAAACTTCAAGTTGGATGCCCCCAATCCCTTGTCTATGAGCGTGAATAGCCCAAGGGTCTTGTAGCCCAAGAAACGAATCTGTCCACTGCTAGTGTTGGTGAGAGCTGGCCGGATCAACGTGTCGATGAGCGTGTCAAGTTGATAGCTGTTTGAGCTAGTATCTTCCGCAATCTCCAAGTAATGCTGAAGAATAGTCAAACATTGAATGAGGAGATTGTCAGGAGGTTGAGAGGGCGCCACCTTTCTCTTTTTGGCCACCCCATTTGAGCTCTCTTCACTGTCACTCTGTTTCGAATCACTCACGTAACCTTCTCCTTCCCTTAATTCCTCATCACTATTGAAGAGAGATACCGCCGACACAAAAGTCTCCTCATTTTCGTCAAGCGAAGAATCTCTGATATCCGTTATGATTTCTGTGCACAATTGGGAGAAGTATCTCTCGTCAATGGAGGCTTTTCTCAAGATCTTCACACAGAGGGAAATGATGACACCAGTCAAATTGCTTCCTCTCATGGCATTGGTGATGATTGGCATAAGTCTTCTGGTACCAGCAATATCCGCATAGTCACATCCGCTGATGACGGATAAAAGTTGTTCAATGACGAATTCCAAGTCCCTCAACTGGTCTCCAAATGGCGAGTATCGCTCATCAAGATCAGCAGTTGTTTCAATATATTTCTCACGCTCGTTCATTCTATGATTTTGCGCTCTTTCAGCTACCTTGAGCTTATCAGTCAACTCTGCAATGGAACCGTCATAGGCCTCAATCGAACTGGCAGCCTTTTCAATCTCAAATTTCAAATCTTTCACTTCCAAACTCAACTCAGTAATCTTTTGCGCTTTTTCTTTTGCAGAGACAGAATCCAAGTCCCTCTTCGATTTTAAGGAAGACATTTTATCGACCTTTTCTCTGTATTTTGAATTTGATTCCTCCGAATGTGACTTGAGTTGGGATAAGTAGGCGTAGTCCTTCTCAATCTTGCGTTTGAGCTCTCTCAATTCCCCAGTGCCGGTTTGGATTAAGCGATCGAACTTTTCTAGTTTCGTGATATGTTCCTTGTATTCATCCACCAACTTTTCGTCACTTTTCAACATAGTCTCTCTCAACTTAAAGTATTCCAGTGCCAAATAAGAAAGCTTGGTTAATTCAGGCACATTCTTCTCAATGGCATCATGAAGGTTATGTTTGAGACAAAAATCGAAATATGTTCTTGCGAAGAAAGCCTTTTCAACGGTGAGTTCTTTCCAGAAAGAATACGGGATTTCTATGGCATGAATTCCCTCATTTTTCTGTTCAAAAACAATATCCATCACCAAAGAAGCCAGCTCACTTTCCACCACCTGTAGGTTCTCCAAAAGCTCTAAAATGTCATCATGAGATTGCGGTAGCCAAGATTTCGTAAGCATGGCTACGGCAGCTGACTTTACACTTTCGTCACGGTCATTCAACCCCCACCTCAACAAATCTTCCCTCAAGCCCACGTCTATATCCAAGAAAGAGGGGATTTCTTTCGATATGCGAGAATACACCAACCTTCTATTGATTGAGTTGACATCTCGGCCTCGCTTTAGTAAACTCGGTATAGTTGATTCTGATTTGACGAGATTCAACAAAGCAGCTCTTCGAACCTCAGGTGATTCATCATTTTGAAGGGCTTTCATCAAGGCAGAACTGGCGGAATTCTTCTTCCCATTGCGAGCCTCATCAAGGTACTGGAACCTAGAAACAGCCACCACCGCCTGTATTCTCACAATCGACTCCTTATCGTGAAGTCTGCGGTTTAAAGAATACCTGAGGGCAGTAAAAAGTTGCTCGTCAATCTCAGTGATGTAATTCACCAAGTACGCAAGCAATTGCACCACACGGTACCTGACATCTTTGAACCTGGACTCGATCCCCCGTAGCAAGAAGCGGATTAAGTAGTCAACAAACTCAGCAGAAATACTCTCCAACGTTTCATCATCATCTTCCGAAAAAGAGGTGTTTTTCCGAGGTGTAGGGTCGTCCGCCTCTTCTTTGACTAAGGTGGCAACAAACACCGAGCAGAACTTGGCTATACGATCAGCAGACGGGAAGCTTTTCTTGCATTCGAGAATTCGAGATATGAGCTTTGTTATTTGGAAGTTAAACAGCTCTTCGAAGTCCAATTCGATAGCTCTGATCTGGACTCTTCTCAATATCTTGATTAGCTTTCGATGGCCCGAAAGGGTTGTCTGGGCATCAGCGAAAATGTGGGCCATGGCATTTTGGATTTCGGGGAACTCCTTGTATTTGGAGATGTTTTTGAGCGACGGTTTGCTGGTGCTCATGGCGAAAAGGGGTGGTGTGGCTTGCCGTGATGGAGATACTCAGACGTGAATCCAAATAAACAAGATAGGTGCGTGCAGGTGATCCAGTGACCGCAAATTTCCACCCGCGCCTACTGAACAGACCTAAACCAGATGGCATATGATCCACAACAAACTGTTAGAGTTCGAAGTTTGGTTAAAAAAGGTAATTGAAATGGTTTCGATAGTTTGAGGTAAAAAAAGAGAGAGTTTATTGTGACCAGGACAGAGAATTTGTGAAAATTGTAAAAAAATTTTGAGTGGTACGGGAATCGAACCCATGTCTAATGCTTGGAAGGCATTAATGCTAGCCACTACACCAACCACCCTTTGGATGAAATTCAAAAATTCCACATTATCAGAGGGATTATGATGAACGAAGAACCATAGCTAAAACAGTACCGCTTTGGGATTATCTATGAATTCAATCTTTTTTAAATGACCTTACTGTTACACTGTCATTTTTTCATTGTCAAATTCTACTTGACACTCATTACGGAAAGAGCGCGAATACTGCAATCAAGTAACTGGCCCCAAGCTAGCCTACTCAACTGTCCTCTATCCGCCTCTATCCGCATAACATGACCGAAAGTATGTCCAACTACTACCTCTAGCAAGACCACTACTAACATTAAAGGTGCGGATTATGTCGACGTGACCGACCGCTTCTTCCAAGGAGTCCTGTCCATGGAGTACGGCAAAGTCATCCTAACACCCGACTTTGACATGTTGGAAGGAGCACGGGCTCTCGAAATCGGGAATTCTCGCCTTGACACAGGCTTGATCAAACTCAGCGACGAGGTACTTGCTTTCGATTCGTCCAAGGGCCAGTCGCTAGCCCAAGTCACAACTCTAATGGACCAAATCCTAGTCTTGTGCATGACATGGATGAAGGGCCTGTCTTTACTGGTGACGGTGTTGAGCTGCAGATACGTGCTAGACCTTCTTTCCAACTATAAGGAGAAGAAGCTCTTGAAACATGCTACTCTTGTTAATCCTCGTATTCACCTGGAAGACTATACTATTTCCGAGGATGTGGAGTCACAGTACGTCAACGTTGTGTTGCGAGCATACATTCTTGGAATAGCAAAGTTCATTGGGTTTGCCATTAGATTGGGTGTGGAGGTGCTATATGAAGAGGAAGATATGGTTACTCAGACGCTTGGGTTGGACTTCTTGAGCCAAACCTCACCCCAAATGGTCCAAGCCGAAATTGAAGCAGCTGAACATTGGCTCAGCAATAGCAAAGATGCTAAGAAGGATCCCAAGTTTATACTGGCAATGTATTATTTGAGACTAGCCAAACAGCTCATATGCTTTGACGATATGATGAACTTGGGCATCAATTTGTTCCACCCTCAGCAATTTAGAGGGTTGGCCTTTTTGAAGCAAGCGATCACCGTTGCAGAATTACTTCAGAAGAATGAGCCAAGTGAATCCGTTCCACTTGCTTTTTCAACATTTGCTCAACTTGACCAGAACAACAATAATAATCCAAGCAAGAATGTGGTCATGGATCGCTCGCAAGCATACAAGAACTTAGTACAATTTCTTCGAACGATCGATACCATTGTCGCGAGATTAACGCTGCTAGAGAACTATACCCAGTTCCACCAATTTTTAACCTACTATGTGTGCCACAATCTCGCAGTCAATGACTGTGCTTTGGCCCGAGGAATATTCCAATTGTTCCTCATAAGAGATGATAAGTCCATAGCAGGACTGAACGAGGATGTGAGCTCTATTGGTCTCAAGTCAATGGAGTACTTATCTTTGTGTGGAAACTCGATAATGGATCCGGCCCAATGGGAAATTCAGAACACATCAGATATGGCAACAAAAAGAGTCGAGTGCTCCAATCGACTCATGGAATTATTCAATGATATCGAGACGTCAACTTACTTTGAACTCAGTCTATACGCCAATAATAGGTGTCGTCAACGCCAACTAAGAAACCGCAACATTGTCATTCTTGATACGTTGCAGCATAAAGCTGAGAATTTGGAGGTGGACCTTTTCCATTATGGCATTGGAGATAGCATCTCATTGGATTCAGTGGACCAGCCAGCACTCGGAATCAGCTCTTTCTTGTATTACAAGAAGCTAGAAACGATGATTGACACTGCTTTGAGCGGGTTTGAGCTTGATGTGTACCAAGCTGGCGAAGCATCCATGATATTCTGGTTTGTCTCCGAATTGGCTGCATATTCGAACATCCACCTAAGCACTCGGATTGCCGATATCAACCAAGCCAAAATCTCATCTATTAGCTCCCTTCAACAGGAAATCACCAAGACAAAACGTGGCAAGAAGTTGCAAGCATTGAGGGAGAAGTATCAATATTTGAAAACAGTGTGCTTGCCAATCTTGGAGTCAAACCTCAACTACGTCATCAATTTCGCAGTGCTCGAGAAGACAGCCTTGCAAGATGTATGTGCGGGAATAGCCATAGTGATTATGCTCTCCACTTCCCGGAGCACAGCTTCAAAGAGAAAGAACAGTCTGCTTGTGGATGAGGAAAAACTCTACAACTTGCGAATGAAACCATGGATGTCGGTGGGCTCTCCTCCTACTCCGGACTATGAACAATATCTCCAGAGACATGGAGTTCTAGAGAATGCCACGGACGACCAGTTCCAAACGAATTGCAGACAGGCCCACAAGTTGTTGCAAAACGGAATCCTGTGCTTACAAGAGCTCTTGCAAAACTTGCAAAAAAATCCCGAGTTGAGAACAAGACTAGTCAATGGTACCAACACAGAGATTGAGGAATGGTATCAGAAACTCCAGGGCACTGCAAGAGCATACGACTCACAGATAGACCAGTTGGGCGAGACCACACTGGAAAGACTCAAGCGGACCGAGTTATTTTTGCCATACTTCCCCATGTATTCTACAAAGGAAGTGGACGCCGAATTATTAAAGAAGGCTCATCAACAGTCCAAAGAATAATGGGTAAAATCACGAAAAAACGCGGTGCATCACATACAAAGTGCCATGCGTTAGTAGATTTTGGGGCTTCTAAATCCGACAGGATTGCGGGGATCCACTTGAAGCGAAGCAAGATTTTTGAGAATGCCCAAAGAACTGCTTACCCCAAAAAGAATAATTAAGCGAACAAGGCCAGCTAGCCAGCAATTTATACACCGAGAAAAATATCCCCCAACCTAAACGGAAGATTTCTGCGAGACGCATCAACAATGTACGCCGTGTTGTCTAAATTTCTTTTATTGTGCATCAGAGCTTAGCTCGGTGCAGAGAAAAGAATAGAAAAAAAATAATCCGATATTTGTCAGCACCTCGCGTACCGCATAGTCAAAGAACACCCTGTCTTTTTCTGTAGCTCTAAAGAAAGCTGACATCAGCACAAATACAATCCCGTGTAGACCGAAACGACTATTAATTTTTAAAAGCATTTACCTCGAGGAATTTGCCCCTGTTGTGGCTTGGCCGTCTTGACACGCTTAGAAGTGTGGAGGGTTGGACCGATCCTGCATGTCCGAGGGCCTTTTGCCGCACTGGGAGCCCATTGATGATTCATATATAAGTGCGGGCGATCTACCTAGGCTGAAACGCTACGGGAATTTTCAACCAAGCATAGTTGTACAATATCTTTTCCGTGACCCTTTTTTAACCTCAAGCTACCAGGTTTCTCCGTTTCTATCCAAATCCGATAGACTCTAAGTTAGACCGCAAATTGCTTCTTTGGAATTTGCCACCGAACTGAAATAGCAAGCTTTAAGCTTTTTCGTGCTTATTGAGAAGAAGGAGTATTTCTCCCTCAATTCCAATTTTGAAAGTCTCTTCGTGCGATGTCTGAATATAAGAGATCTATCAACGAGGTCAGTGATGCCGTGTCTACCCATGATGACAAAAAGCATCATACTAAGCCTGGCCGCAAGCCCATCGATACCGAGCCCAAGTCCAAGAGAACGGCTCAAAACAGAGCCGCTCAGAGGGCTTATAGGGAGAGAAAGGAGCAGAAGATGAAAGACCTCGAGGATAAGGTCAGCCTTCTAGAAGATCTGAATATTAAGGCCCTCGAAAAGATTGAACTCTTGAAGTCCGAGTTGAAGCGCTATAGAGGTCATTCTGATTTCTCCGACCTTAACTTGCCCAAAACCCCAATGCAGATTCCAAAATCCGTCAAGCAGGAGCCAGCTGTAAAGCAGGAGCCTAACGATAGTGTACAAGATTCTATTTGGTCCAGCAACACTTCAAGTTCGTCTTACATCCCTTCCAACTCTTCAGGAAGTCACATTCCAGATTTGGTGAGTGGATCATCATCCTCAACAACTCCTTTGAATGATAATGTGCACGTGTCGCCTGAATCTAATGCTAGTGACAATTACCATTTTCCTACTGGTCAGACGATGAACAATCTTTTTGAGGAGGAGCCCAATCAATTCTGTGCATCTCTTAATGAAGCTTGCGGAACAAAGCAAAAGCCTCAACCAAAGTACCAGAGAGCTCCAGTCACCGACTTTTCTCAGGAATTCCAAGGCAACAATTTCCTACATAACGTGTCCATCGACTCGCCCTTTAGTGCTTTGACTGCACCCAACACAGATTTATCAGATCCATTCTTCAACTCCCTTGAATTTGGCAATAACTTCACATCCAACGCAGACAATTTCCAACCCAACGCAGAGAACCCAGATTTAAGCAGATACTTGAATGAATTGAACGACGATAAGTTTGATATTTCGTTGGCTCTAGGTAACCAGGCCTTTGATCCAGTTACTGATGGCAACCAGTCCAAGACGGCGGACCCTCTTCTGGGCTTGGTGCATGAGGAATCGGCCTACGATCCGCTCAATCTGGTAAACACCGATTTCAACTACAACGAGTTTGTCAAGAGCTCGTACACTACATCAGAAAGCTCAAGGTCCAACTCTGTGGCTGGTGGAGCCAAGGCTTTATCATCCATCACGAGTTTCGACAGTCCTAGGATTTTAGAGGAAAATGAAGAGCAGGAGACTGTGCCCGCACCCGAGCAGACGTTGAAATGCTCGGAGATTTGGGACAGAGTTACGGCGCATCCAAAGTATGGTGAAATTGATATTGATGGCTTATGTAACGAGTTGAAGCTGAAGGCCAAATGTTCGGAGAAGGGAGTTGTGTTGAATGCAAGTGACGTGCACCATCTCTTAGAAAAGTCCGCCATGGGACGGCACTGAGCATTACATTGGTTGACAGACATTAGCTGGTCTACATTGTCTCTGCAATTCATTTTTTTTTTTTATTTTGCTCGATTTATGAATACGTTTAGTATGTGTGTAAACTGCAAGCCAATTGAAGGTGATGCAGCAAAGAAACTATTAGAAGTTATTTCATAGTACTTCAAGTTATTGAAAGTAGTGAAGATAGAGATGCGTGAGTCGTGAGCAGTCTGTAGGGAACCCACCCAAACCGAGCTTCGCACGACCGCGTGAGAACCAATCACCGCAGCGACTTTTTTTGTTACTACTACGTAGTATAGCTCACTAGAAGGAGACACAGCACCATGTCCACGTCGATTTTCCGTACTATCAAGAACATCTACGCCTCCGGGCTCAAAAGAGCCGCATGGCAAATACAGGTCCACAATGATACCAAGAGAGGTTGGTTGGTTGGCACCGACGACTGGGGTAACAAGTACTACGAAACGGACGTTCCTGAAGAAATACATTTGAGAACCAGATGGGTGGAATACGCCGACTGGGGTGTGGACATATCGAGAGTTGAGCCCGGATGGCACTACTGGTTGGGTTACGGTACCAACACGCCTCCAAACCAGTTGCCAGAGGAGCAAAAGGCTGTGAGACCATACCCCTTACAAAAGCATAAAGAGAACATGACAGCCACGAGAGGAGCATATGTGCCATACTCCACGGCCAAGCCTAAGCACTCGTCGTGGGAACCTGTTGTGAGCGAGAGAGTTTAAGTCAGCTAATGATTCTATGCATTCAGACCATTTAGGCTGTTCATTTAGGCATGCATAAAGCTGTTCGGTCAAACTGTACTTACAACTTTGAAACAACTTTGAATCTGTGGGAATGTACAATTAGAAATGTTGGGATTGTACACTTATGAATAGAGAAATTAAGAAATTGGGTGAAGGCGGAGACCGTTGTGCCAGAGACACTAGTATTGCAGATAAACATGTGGTAGACCACACCTCAAATACATTCATATACTAGGCATACACTAGATATACACTAGGCCATCCGTATTGGCAAACCATATTAGCAATTCAGTGAAATACTTAAAACGACTTACACACTCGATTAATTAAAGAAAAAGTAAAGTTCAATTGTCTAGAAGATTAAGTTCATAACCAGTAGAGTGGCATGTCTCAGAGAACCAATTTTTCTTGTCCCGCACTTTCATCTTCGCAAAATCTGCTCATCTCACTCACTAAACCTTACCATGTCTGAAAACCAGAAACTCCCCTCTTTGGCCGCAGACGCCGTCCTCAAGCAATCTGTACCCATTCCAGATGATTTTGTCAAGGTACAAGGAATTGACTACTCCAAAGACAATGCCTACGACATGAAGGCTACGGACTTGATCCAGTCCATGAAGTCCATGGGTTTCCAAGGCTCATCAGTAGGCAATGCATGTGATGTGATCAACGAAATGAGCCAGTGGCGGGGTAAACACAAGGACGAATTGGCCGAGCACGAGAGAACGGGTGAGTTTGACGACCAAGGCCACCAAAAGGCCACCATCTTCATGGGCTTCACCTCCAACTTGATCTCCTCTGGAGTCAGAGAGACTTTGAGGTACTTGGTGCAACACAAGAAGGTCAGTGCCATTGTTGCCACCGCAGGCGGAATTGAAGAGGATTTGATTAAGGTCTTGGCCCCCACTTACTTGGGAGACTTTTCTCTTCCTGGGAAAGGCTTGAGAGACCAAGGACTCAACAGAATCGGCAATTTGCTTGTGCCTAACGACAACTACTGCAAATTCGAGGACTGGATTGTTCCTATTTTGGACAAAGTCTTGGAGGAACAGCAGCAGGAGGCCGACAAACTCGGTGCAAATGCCCTTGATGCTGACTCTCCAGCTGTATGGACTCCCTCCAGACTCATTGATCGTCTTGGTAAAGAGATTAATGATGAGCTGTCAGTACTTTACTGGGCACACAAGAACCAGATTCCTGTTTTTTGCCCTGCTCTTACTGATGGATCCATTGGTGATATGCTTTTCTTCCACACTTACAAGGCCTCACCTCAAAGATTGCGCCTAGATATTGTGGCCGATATCCGCAAAATCAATGCCATGGCTATTGCTGCCTTCAAGGCCGGAATGATTATTTTGGGAGGAGGTTTGATTAAGCACCACATTTGCAATGCGTGTCTCATGAGAAACGGAGCTGATTGGGCTGTGTTCATTAACACTGGCCAAGAATTCGATGGGTCCGATGCCGGAGCTCGGCCCGATGAGGCAATCTCTTGGGGTAAGATCAAGGCCGAAGCCAAATGCGTCAAGGTCTACGCCGACGTCACCATCGTTTGGCCCTTGATTGTTGCAGCCACCTTTGCTGCGCAAAGGCCTGCCAAGTGATACAGTAATAGACACTCGACTCGCACCATTGCAGGTGCATCATAGTACATGGCCATGTATTCTTAAATACCCCCCACTTCTGACCCCACATCACATCCTCCTTCGTATCACTCCATTATTTTCATTCTCCTTCACATATACAGCCTCAAGTGTAGCTATCAAAATTCTCTTTTTCTGTTCACCAAAGATGTGAGGAATGAGTCTAGGTCCGGAGCCGTGTCTTTAGATGGCCATGCTGGTGCTAACCGTTTGGGTGCAAATCGTGCGCGCACGGCACGTGTGGCTCTTATCGAAGCCCCGCCACACTACGAACTCCGTCGAAAAGACTCACTACCACTTCTTCCTTTAGACTCTTAGGCCCCAAACTCTAGGAGACCAAATTTAGAAACAAAACTACTCTCATCTGACTTACTTCGCTTACTTCTCCATTCGCTATGTCCCGCTACAACGACTTATTGCAAGCCATCAATGACGTTTTGATTGAGACTGGTGACTCAGACAACTCCGCACTTCGGGATAAAATGATCGAGCGGATTTCCCGGTCCAGACCTACTAGCAATGGCTATGACGATAGCTACTTTGAAGAACATGCCACGAAGTACATTGACTTCACCTATGAGAACCCCACCATTTTCCATGTGGTCAAGCACTTCTCCAAGAAATTGGACACTGCTGGCTTCACATACTTGAGTGAGAAAGACAACTGGGACAACATCACCCCTGGAAAATACTACACTTCCAGAAATGGGGCCAGCTTGATTGCCTTTGTTGTGGGTAAGAACTGGACTGCTGAGAAGGGTGTGGGTGCAATTGGCTCCCACATCGACTCCTTGACTGTCGCTTTGAAGCCCAACTCCACAAAGGCTTCCGTGGAAGGCTACGAGCTCCTTGGCGTTGCTCCTTACGCAGGAACATTGGGTTCTCTTTGGTGGGATAGAGACCTTGGCCTTGGTGGCCGTGTTTTGGTGAAGGAGAATGGCAAGGTCGTGTCCAAGTTGGTGGACTCCACTCCTCACCCAATCGCAAAGATTCCTTCCTTGGCTCCTCACTTCGGCTCTCCTGCTGAAGGCCCTTTCAATAAGGAAACTCAGGCTATACCCGTGGTTGGATTCAATAGCTCCAGTGACGAGGGTGCCAAGCCATCTGAACACGAGAAGAATGCTCCACTTTTCGGGAAGCACTCCTTGCAGTTGTTGCGTTACATCTCCTCGCAGACTGGTGCTTCAATCGAAAACATTGTCGGCTGGGACTTGCAGCTTTACGATGTTCAAAAGGGAACCCACGGTGGTTTCAACAAGGAGTTTGTATTTGCTCCTCGTGTCGACGATAGAATTTGTTCCTACGCTGCTCTTTCTGCTTTGATTGAGGCAGAGGCTGCTGGAAAGATCCCCTCCGACAACTTCTCTATTGTGGGCTTGTTCGACAACGAAGAAATTGGATCGGGCACCAGACAGGGAATCAAGGGCCAATTGCTCGAGAGCGTGGTCTCCAGAGTGGCTGGTTCCCAATACTACAACGAAAAGAGAGTGGACATCAACCAGAAATTGAAGGTTGCTTACGCCAACACCATCATTTTGTCTGCGGATGTCAACCACTTGTACAATCCAAACTTTGACGGCGTCTACTTGGAGCACCATAAGCCTATTCCAAACAAGGGAGTCACCATCTCGTTGGACCCTAATGGACACATGGCCACTGACTCCGTGGGTTTGGCCCTTGCAGAGGAATTGGCAAGAATCAATGGCGACAAACTCCAATACTTCCAAATTAGAAACGACTCTAGATCTGGTGGTACCATTGGACCATTCATCTCGTCTCAAACCGGAGCTAGAACAATTGACTTGGGTATTCCACAGCTCTCCATGCACTCCATCAGAGCTACAGTGGGTGCCAAGGATATTGGTTTGGGAGTCAAGTTCTTCGCTGGTTTCTTTGAAAACTGGAGAAAGACCTACGACACCTTTGGTGACTTGTAAGTGACCCTCTGGGCTGCGAATGTGGTATGCCAGAACAGGCTCGGTCAGGTGATGTGTGTACTCGCCCAGGCCACATGCCTCCAAAGACAAAACGAAAGATTTAGAATGCTAGAATTACATTTATGACCAAATTTGAAAGAAGTTTTATTTGAAAAAAACCACATGTATTTTATAGAAATACCTTGTTTTCGTCGTAGTATCAAAATGTGCACGCACCACTATTTCCACACGGACTGTATGTATACTGGGGTATTTTCTCATCCGCTAGCCTCCCGCAAGTCTAACTCCACAGTAAACAAGCTTCCCAGAATTGAGTAATCATGGGTATGTCCACATAATGTCACCTGTCACTGCTTGATTCATCCAACTCCATCCATACCATGATATGTCCTTTCCTCAAGAGAGCCCAACAATCACCTTATTGTTGGATGTCTCTGGGTCAGGTGCATACACTGATCCAAACTATACATGGTGAGGCAGGAGCCATAAACGAAACCATCATGTGACACAGATACACCTGGAATACGATACTAACTACTAGCACCCCCTAAGAAGATGTCCCTTCAGGAATTCTTTTCCGACGAATGTATGTATCATTGAGGCACGTTAGCCGAGTATATTGTTCTAAAGAATTGAGTACTAACATTTGTAGCTTATGGTGGATCGTGGGCTGATGAAGAATTCGATATGGCATCCATTTCTGTACCAATCGAAAAGAACCGGAACTATGGTCATGGCGGTGACAATAGGTATGGCGGAGGTTTTGGCGGCTCCAGAGGTGGTTTCGGGAAGCCCGTCGATAATGGACCTCCGTATATTGTCAAGTTGTCCAATATACCTCTTACAAGTGATGATAGGTTCATAGAGGACCTTTTCCAGAGCAGATTTACGCCGCTAGTCAAGTTCAAGATCATCTTTGATCCTTCGTCCCACCCTTTGGACCTGGGAATCGTCAAGAAGATTGCCTTTGTGGAGTTGAGATCTTTTGCAGATCAAACCAAAGTGTCTAAGTGGCAAGATGTGGTCTTCAAGGGTACTCGACGCATCAACATAGAGCTTGCAGACTTCCAAGACTTTCAATTCTGTATGGGTTTCAACCAAGACAACCAGGAACGGCTTTTGCAAGTTGAGCAGGAGTTCCTCTCAGCAAGACCTCGTCAAGGTAACTTTGAAGACAGGCCTCTGGGCGGTAATCGCTTCCACCCTAACGGCAGGGCTCCTGGAGGAATGCCTCTTGATAATATCATGCCGAATAGGCGAGTCGATCACAGAGGGCCTTCTAATGGCTTCCCCAATAGGGTGAACCCTTCTTCTGAGCCTCCTACCCAAACAACAACAAACCCGCCACTACAAGCCAAACCGAAGCATAATCCATTTGGGAATGCCAAGCCGGTGGATGTTATTGCCAAGGAGCATGAAATGGAGACTACATACGTCCACGAGCATCATTCCTTACCGCCACAATTGCGGCGCAAATCAAGTTCTTCTAGTGCTCAACGGCCTAGCTTTCAAGATCTCCACAGAAACGATCATAGCCGCAGTTCAGTTTCACAGGCTTCGGAGAAGCCTCAAAGTGCAAAACCCAGCGAAGAATTCATTACCAAGAAGAAAACTTTCGCCGACGTGTTGAGCGCTCCAAAGGACAGGGAGCCAATAAAACAAGCTGGAAAAATCTCCGGTTCAAATGCATCTGCTGTTCGAAAACCAGTTATATTAAAGAAGAAGACAGCTTCGCTGCCGGAAGTTGAAACAAAGAAACCAGAGACGACAATGGCTCAAGTCGATAAAACTGCGAATACAACTTCTGGTGTTGATGAGGCTGATGCTACTGGTGCTGCTGCCCAGAAGGGCGAACAAGAGCCGGTTGTTTCTGAAACTGCAAATGAGAAACAAGCAGAACAAACCGTGAAACCTCTACTGAAAGCCCCCAAGAAAGAAAAGGCGTATGACTCACCAAAAAAGCCAAGCCTTAAGCCCCAAATTAACGAGGCAACAGCCCATCCTGGTGACACCACACATCCTAAAGGTGTCAGAAACAACAAGCAACGTACGAAAAAGGAAGGCGCCTCTGGGAAACCTCCCAATTCTCACAGCATAGATGGAACAGACCATGGCCACAAGAATGATAAAAGAATCAACAGAGATACCAAGGGCTCCACGGCATCTGAGGCAAACAGTCACACCGAGGGACATGTTGAAAATAAGGATGGTTCTAAAGAGTCAGCAGCAAAGAAAAGCTCTGCTCGCAGAAAAGTTCACCGCAAAAAAGATGACAACCTACTGACTCAACCATCGTCTGCTTCTAGTCAAGAAGGAAATGATGCATCATCGAAACCAACAACAGAAGTTGGTGTGGACAACAAAAGCTCAGACCATTCCGGCCCAAAAGTTCACCATGACCACAATGGCTCAACTCGTCGCAGCAGTGACAGGGGAAACAGGAGAGGGAGGGGAGGCATGAGAGGTGGAGCCAGAAGGGGAAGAGGAGGCCACAAAGAAGACAATACAGGTGCTCAAGCAAATACTACCGCCGCTGTGTCGTGACGGGTCAGTCTTACTGAACATGAAAGAATATAGCTTTTATATTAATTCGCATTGAACTTCTACTTGTCAAAAGTATTACTTGTAATGAAATTTAATCTCTGGAACATGCTATGCTAACAGGATAAGACCCGAAAGGTATAAAGCCTCACAAAATTCCACTATCTCTTAAGGTGTTTTCCAAGATGGTCTCTTTGAGTGCAGCAAAGACCAATTGTATGTTGGAGGTGTCGGTGGCCTGGGTCACGTGTGGGTATATATTCAAGCCTGATCTGTTCACCTGGGTAAATCTCCAAAGAATATATTTCACAGCATTATTAAGGTTGTCACCTCCATTGTAGTCGGGGAAATGTGCCTCGATAGGCGAGTAAGGTAGCTTATCGGCGAAAATGTCAATTTTATTCAAAAAAAGCACCACGGAAGTTCTAGCAAACCATCTGGAGTTCACTACTGAATCGAACAAGGCCAAAGACTCCTCCAACCTGTTCTGGGTGTTTTCTTCTAGTAACACTTGATCGTACTCTGACAAGGCCACGCAGAAAATAATAAGTGTGACATTGTCAAAGCAATGGATCCACTTCTTTCTCTCTGATCTTTGGCCACCCACATCGAACATATGGACATTAGAGCCACCCATTTGGAACTTGAAATCGAAAATACCAGACGTCTTCTTTCTAGTTCTCAAGATATCAGCCTCGGTGGGAATATATCCCGGCACGGCAATTCTCTTAATTGCCGATAGAAAATAGTCCGAGGAGTCTATGAGGTAAAATTTCCCCTGGTTGAGCTTGATGAACTGCTTCACTTCTGGGGCACTGTATATGGAGTCGATCTTGGAGGCAATTTCCTCACTAAAAGGCTCATCTGAATTGACAGCAAGGTCGTAATCTAAAACAGCTTTGAGGTCGTCGTTGTCTAGTATTGCAGTTTGGGCGTCGAAGTCTTGCACGGAAGCTTCATCGGGTTGTTTATTCTTCACTAGTTCAGGGGAAAACTCTTGGATAGCATTGATGATGTTTTTGATACATTCCAAAATGTTCTTATACACAAAAGGTCTGTAGTCTAGGGCCTCAGTTTCGGAGAACCCATCCTTGTGTAAAATCTTCATTTGCTTAACAATGGTGGATTTCCCACTCTCACCGGATCCCAACAAAAGAATCTTCACGTCCTTATTGTTTGTTTGAACTAGATCATCTCTGCCTGCCTGTGATCCTGCCGGTTTTGCTTTTGTCGAATTGTTGTTTTGCTCTGTGACCTTCTGGGGTTCTTCTTTGGCATGTGTGGCCAGTTCTTGACTGGTGGTTCCATTCTGCTGACCAGCCGGGTTGTTCAACTTCTGCAATTGCTGGGTCCTTTTCTCGGTACCTTGCTTGGGACCCAGGTCCAGCTCTGTTGGTCCCTTGGATGTGCAGACTCCCATTGGCGTGTGTAGGTGTATTAGGAGAGGCTTGATAAAAATGCGAGTGCTCTTTATTTTTTTTTAGTTAGCCAGCTTTTTTATTTTAATTTTTTGGGTCACTTAATCTGTTGTCTCCAGTGCAAACACAAAAAAAAACGAATTCTCCCCTCTTTGCTTGTGGCTGAAAGGTGGCAAGGTCACGGATGAAGGATTCAAAGTGTTAGGCCAGAAAAATCCTTGGTTGATTTTTGGCACTGGGGAATTCTCAATAGTGCCCGGGAATTGTAGCAATTCTACATAAAACCACTGCGCACTTCGCTACTTTTCTGGTATGTATACTGGGTAAGTAATAAGGAAGCTTTTGACGTGACACAGAGAAACCACAAACGCTTTTTTTTTAGGTGAAACTGGCTTTTATAAAAGCACGAGGGGGTGTTTTCTGCCGCATGGCCACTCCACATTTCAAGCTTACCCCGTGCCAAGAACCAATGGCCACAGGGCCCCGAAGCCCGGTTTAGGCGCATGCGCAGAAATATGCGGGTTCGATCAAATGCTTCTCTGCGAGCCTCCTAAATACTGTACTTGCACGCTGGGGGCGAAGTGGGGCAATATTGCTCCGCAATCAGTGCCAGCAAGCCGCAAATCTATATTAAGGCTTGCATAATCGTTAAGGCCATGCGGCTCATGGCGTTGGAGACGGCGGACGATAAAATATCCAAGTGTACTTGCTATTTAGTTTCATTAGGGTGGGGGTGGGGGTGGGGGGTGGCGACGCTAAATTGACCTGGGCCCAATTATGCCGTTGAGGCTATTCCACTCGTTCTCAGCAACTGGCTGGTCTAGGAGACAGGCGTCATCGTGACATCACCTGCAGTCTGTCTGTCAATACTTTCCTCGTGGTGGAGCTTCTTTTCAGTATGATCGTCTTGTTCTGGCGCATTCCCTTCGCTTCCGGGTGCTTCTGGCTCATGCGAACTTCCTTCCTTTTGCCACGTACTCTAATGGCGTTTGCGTTGATGCCGTCTGCGACATGGTTTCTGATGCATCTTGCACTCCCAATGCTGCCTCTTTCTCTTGCGAGTTCTTCAAGGTCTGTAACCGCTTTCTCTCATCCCTTCTCTTCTTCTTGGTCTCAAACTCGTGCCACTCGCCTTGGAGTGTTTGCATGAAAGTAAGTGTTTCCGGCTTGGGCTCATTTGTAAAGTATGGGTGCTCAAGTGCCTCTTTTGCTGTGATTCTGCTGGCGGGGTGTAGTGTGAGCATTTTTCTCGCAAGATCGAAACTGTCTTCAGTCATGAGCTTTTTAAAGTCTTGTTCGAATCTTGAGTGCCTTCTGATCTTTGGCTTTAACATTTGAAACCAGGGCAAGTTTTCAATGGATGGCCAGCTCTCCTCCGTTGGCGTTCCCACTACCCACCGAGGTATCTCTCCAGCCTACGAATGCCAGTGACTCACCCAAGGCACCTTAACCCGTGACTTGGGTACATCGATTCACCTTACCTCGTGACATGGCGTTCAACCGCCCTGCCTGACTCTCTGGGATTTGCTGGCTAGCTACATAATTACTCGGATTCCCACTCATTGGGAATCCATCAACGAATGAGCATAACTCCCAGTATTAGACGTATTCAAGAATCTAACACACTACACTACACTACACTATACTATACTATACTATACTACATTACACTATACTATAATACACTATACTACATTACACTATACTATAATACACTATACTATAATACACTATACTACATTACACTACACTATACTAAAGATAGTACTAAGGACAGCATTAAGGACAGCATTAAGGACAATACTAAGTAATATACTAAGGAATATACTACAAGCTAATAATGAGGATAACACTAAGGAACAATACTGGAAAACAGTACTAAGTGTTAGATCCACCATAGGCCGGGCCCTTCCCATGAAGGTATTATGAAGCTTCTCAGTCCAAATGTTGTTACAATGGTGATACGAAGTTTGGCCATCAGAGCATTTCGTGCATAGATGACCTCTTTCGAACATTCCAGAATAGTACTTCCTATTGTTCTGGTGGAGTGCTTTTCGAACCCACGTTTCTTTCAAAGGTATATAAGCCACTCCGATTCCCCTCTTGAACCACCATCAATGAATACAAGTTTAAGGCACTTTNGGGGTGTAGTGTGAGCATTTTTCTCGCAAGATCGAAACTGTCTTCAGTCATGAGCTTTTTAAAGTCTTGTTCGAATCTTGAGTGCCTTTTGATCTTTGGCTTTAACATTTCAAACCAGGGCAAGTTTTCAATGGATGGCCAGCTCTCCTCCGTTGGCGTTCCCATAATATCATATATCTTGAAAAGCTGCGAGATTTCCTCGGCTCCTTGAAAAATTGCTGTTCGGGTGTACAATTCAATCAATAGACACCCAACTCCCCAGATATCTACTTCACGTCCGTAATTGGTGGATCCCATGAGTAGCTCCGGTGGTCGGTACCAAATTGTAATCACCCTGTTTGTATAGTCTGGACTCGCACCATCCTTCAAAGTTTTCATGTTTCGAGCTAGACCAAAGTCTGCAATCTTCAATACTCCGTCGGAATCAAGTAAAATATTGGAGCCCTTTATGTCCCGGTGAATCACCCTTCTCTCATGAAGATAATTCAAACCATCCATGAGTTGCTTGAAGATCATTTTTTTGTGTCCCTCAGTCAATTGTAGCTCCAGAAGAGTAAGCAAACCAGTCAAGTCATGGTTCAAATAGTCGAAAATCATGGTGATCTGGTTCCGCTCGACCATCATTTCTAGCAATCCAACAATGTTGACATGGTCAAAACTCTGCAACAACTTGATCTCTCGCATGGCTGTGATGGGAAAGCCCTCGCGTTCCGTTTCAAGCCTAAGCTTCTTGATAGCAACGTATTCGTTTGTCACCTCGTGCTTGGCCTTATAAACCTTTCCGTAAGTTCCTTCCCCCACCTGTTGGACACGTCTGTACAAATCACTAGACCTCACATCAAAAACCAGGTAAATCTGCTTTGGATTGAGCTTGCGGATGGCTACAACCTTACCCTTTTTACCTGAAGGTTTCTGCTCCTGCGATGAAGCACTAGCTTGAGGTCCTCTAGGGACCTTGTTTAGATTGACTCTTGGATTATGGTCTTCTCTGGACTTGGCAGAGTCTTTGGAGTTGAACTCTCTTTTTTTGAGTGGAATCTGGTTGACTTTGGACTCGGGAAAACCTCTCTTTTGTCCTATTTTCTGGTCTCTGTAGGAGGGATTCTGGACATCCTTCGCACTACCTCGTGACTTCTCCTTGGAGGATGTTCCACGAGAATCTCTGTCTCTATAATTAGACGAACCTGATCTGTTTTCTCTGTATCCCGACAGTCCAGAATTACCCTTATTCTTAGATTCACCGTTATGTGATTTGTAACCCGAGGGTCCACTGGGTCTTTCGAACAGATTGTCACGTGGGGGGTTGGGATTGGGGTTGGACAGCCTGCCTTTTTCCGGCGGGTTCGGGCGGTAGTTATCCCTTTCTTTATACCTTTTGGCGGGCGGCTGATCGTAGTAAGTAGGACCCTTAGATTTAGACCCGCTCCAATTCTTGCTTGAGGATTGGGGAGGTAGAGGCGCACGAGACCCTTTAGGGCCGGAGGGAGGTCTGTAGGTATCAGACATGGGTTCTTACGCGACGGCAGTGGGGTTAGCGCGAGAAAGTATGTGCTGGCTAGTGAAGCTTAATCTTGTCCTCTAGGTGGATGCTCACAGAAGTTTTGAGTGTAATGGCCCTGGGCGACCAGTATGCAGGACCACGCTAACAAGTTACCCGGAGTCTCCCAGGGATCCGGTGGTCAAGTCAGCTTGAACCAAACAATTCTTAGAAATAGCAGTCAGATATTAGAGGCATCATGAGCGAAGAGTGCCGAGAAAAGAGATGTGAACAAGAGTCATAATAAGGAAAGGGTGTCATGTGGTGTAAGTTAACACATGAGCTTGAGAGTAAGTGTAAAGGCAGAGTCGCTCGCCAAAAATACCAAGCAAAACCAAGAATATTGGGTAGCTTGCTTAGGGATCACCGAATAAATCCCTCAAATAGTACACGAAGGAACCATCGATCTGGCTTCCTCCTTCCAGGTACTCAAAGGCCTTCGAGTGGAGCACTTTAGGCCACTGAGTGTCCCACTATAAGTTGAATAGTGAATCGTACGGGCGGACAAAATATGCCCATTTTTCCTTCTAGAGAGTTTTCCACGCAGTCGACTCCTCTCCACGATGGCTTGGAATCGAACTGTTTCTTAGCAAGTTCGAAAACACCTTGCAAATTTGCCAGGTAGTATTGAAAAAAACTGAATCCCCTTAAGCCTCACAGACCACTTCAACAACTTCACTAGAAGTCCAAAAAAAAAAGAAGCAGGCTCCATGTCAAGGAAATACCTGGCTGCTCTTTCCAACCATATGTACACAGATAATCATGGGAGAGGCACTTCCAACCTTGTGTCAGTGAACCTCGAGCTTTAAGTTAGTAGACAAGTGAGCCGGAGTCGAAAGCTATCCGTTCATAGAACAGTGCCCCAATCACCGGGCCACAGTTGACTTATCAGTGGTCATAACAAAGATATTTTGATTTCATCAGGGGAATAAGACAATTGTCCCTTTATAGTTTCTTCCGTTCGCGCCAAATTATCCCATTATGCCTGCATGCAAGTGTATCAAGATTAACCTTCAAGTGCCGCCTCTGAAACAAAACAATACCCCTTCGTTTCATCCTTGATATAGTGGCAAAAAAATGGTATGAGTTTCAACACCGTGTACATATTTAAACTTTAAAACGTGTATTAACTTCAGGGAACTATAAGCAAAGTGGCACATATTAGCTTCGACTTGATAATCGTCTCCTCCTTCTTGGCAGGACTCCGCAGGAACACGGGCCTAACGTATGTTTACAATATTTGTTAGATTTTTAAAATATCTTAATACTAACCAGCACAGCCCCAACCTTGAAAAGTTGGGTAACGAGTCGGCCGAATACTACGGCAGAAAGTACTTGGATATCGGGGAGAAAGCGTTTGACATCAGTTCCGCTTACCTCGGCTCTTCAGACTACTTCAAGCGCCGCTAAGATCGTAATGTCTAAGGTATCTAATAAACAAGTCATATCTAATCTACTCAACTGTAACGGACTTGGCCAAGTTACGGGGGAAATCAACATCAATGCCCCGGTTGACTGCCAACCAGTAACTCATCAATTGCAAGGGAATGACGTTCAACAAGCCTTGCAAACAGTCAACAGTCAATGGGACGTGCAATGTTGCAAATGCCTTTTCCTTCAAGAGGTCGTCACCTTCATTGCAGATGACAATAGGTCTTCCATCTCTAGCAGTAACTTGTTCGACGGCAGACATGACTTTAGGGAATAAGGAATCTCTGGTTGCAAATGCAATTATAGGAAGCTCCTTGTCCACCAATGCCAAAACACCGTGTTTTAATTCACCGGCCAAAACACCCTCAGAGTGCATGTAGGAGATTTCCTTGATCTTCAAGGCACCTTCCAAGGCAGTTGCAAACTGGTATCCACGACCCAACAACAACAAAGACTTTTGGTCGTTCAAGAATTCGTTACACAATTCCTTGATCTTGTCCTCCAATAGCAAAACTTTCTTGATTTGCTCTGGAATTTCCTTCAAGCCTTTGATAATTTCAATATGACGGTCTCTCTTCGAAATAGAGTCGTTGGACAAAGAAAGGGCAAACATCACCAATGCAATGTATTGAGAAGTGTAGGCCTTAGTAGAGGCAACACCAATCTCAGGACCAGCGTTGATGTGAACACCACAGTGTGTTTGTCTAGACATGGAAGAACCGACAGAGTTAACAACACCAACGGTCAAAGCACCTCTGTCCAAACAGTATTGCAAAGCCATCATGGAGTCAGCAGTTTCTCCGGACTGGGAAACAAACACACAGGTATCATTTCTGAAAACAGGAGATTTTCTGTCCAAGAAATCAGAAGCTAACTCCACGGTAACGGGAATGTCCGTCAATTCCTCGAAAATTGAACGAGTGGCCAAGCACGAGTGATACGAAGTGCCACAAGCAATCATGATTATTCTTCTGCATCTTCTGATGGTTGGAAGCCAGGCTCTCAAGCCACCCAAGTTGACCGCGTTGTTTTCAAAGTCCATTCTACCTCTCATGGTGTTCAAAGTGGAGTCAGGTTGTTCAAAGATTTCCTTTTGCATAAAGTGCTTGTAAGGACCCTTCATGATTTCGTTCAACTCCATCTCCAAGGTCTGGATCTGTCTTTGAGTTGGCTCGTTGGCAGCAATCTTCTTGGCACGGTGAATGTGCAATTCACCATCGTAGACGTGAGCAATGTCATCATCTTCCAAGAACAAAACCTTCTTGGTGTGTTGAATCACTGAGGCAGGGTCGGAGGAGAAGAAGAACTCAGCAGGCGATGGAATACCGTCTTCAGCAAAGAAAGCTCTGGATTGAGAAGTTCTCAAGTTTCCTTCTGGGTTGTTCATGGGGGTGATGTTGTCAGGTCCGTCAGGGAACTCGACATCGACAAAGTCAACCTTCAACTTTCTCTCAGTCTTCACACCGACCAACAATGGGGAACCCTTTCTAGTACCACAGGCTTCACCAGGGAAGTGGGAAGACTTGACCAACAAACCGTAGGAACCTTCCAACTCGTATAAGACTTGTTTGGTCAAGTCGTTCAAGTCCAAGTTGATGCCCTCTTTAGTGTTGGCATCGTAGATGTGCTTGAACAACTTGGCAATACATTCAGTATCGGTCTCGGACTCGAACTTGTAGCCCTTGGATTGCAACAAAGTTCTAATTTCTCTGTAGTTGGTGATGATACCATTGTGGACAATGATAAACTCACCAGTAGGGTCAGAGCGGTGGGGGTGACAATTACTGTATTCAGGCTGACCGTGAGTGGCCCATCTGGTGTGGGCAATACCCACGTGGTTGTCGAAAACCTGGTCTCTGTCGATCTGCTGGTTCTCGATCTCGGCCTTCAAGACCTTGACCTTACCTGGGGTCTTGACGATGATGGCAGAGTTCTTCTCCTTTCCATCGACAGCGATACCGGTGGAGTCGTAACCTCTGTATTCCAATCTAGCAAGACCCTCAATAAGGTTGTCCATGATTTCACCTCTGGTCTTGTCGACCAAGAAGTTCACGTAACCAAAAATTCCACTGATGGGTTAGTATACTTGTAAAAAGATAGGCGCCAGGTGGCTTGAAAACAAGGGTGGTGGGGGTGGAAAACATACCACATTGTAAAAGATTGAAAATTTAACGAGCTAGTGCTTTGTTATTTCAAGTGAGAATAATGTGCTTCTAGCGGGTAGTTTCAACAATATGTTGGAAATGCAATAGAAAAAATAAAACAAGTAGAGGAAAAAATGTGAATAGCGAGAATCTTATAATAGAAGTGAGGAAATGCCGCGCCTAACTTAATTTGTATCAGGACGCATAAGGTTGGTATTCTGCGCATGCTTGAAAAGCTTCGCTTTGTAAAAGGCAATTTGCCAGGTCAGAGCACCTACTTGAAACATGTTTGACGAGCTGAATATACCGATTTAAGCTTGGCCAGGCCCCCGGGTGCATGAGAAGCTTGCGAAGCTTGCGCGTGCGCTTCTCACTTGAAACAAGGGGTGTTTCAGAAGTCTTTTTAGCTGTCATTTGACGTCAGCTACTACAGGTTTAAACAATAACTAGTGCTAGCGCTGCACCTCGAGTTACTTGCGTGGAACGCATACGAAAAAAGCGTTTGGGTGGAAGGGACATGGACTGGCTCCCGTCCTGCATCGGAGATCATTTAGCTGTTTCGGGACATTTTGTAAATACTCATTAGGCCAAAAGTGGCGGAGTTCGCATAGTATTCGGCACTTTCCAGAACATATGCCCCCACATCCGATATGTCGCAGGAACATTTTTCCCCCACTGCAATATCAACTAATAGTAATACATAGCCAATAAAAAAACAGCCAAAGTTGCTTAGTTACTGGTCTTTCGAAAATAAAAAAAAATTGGTCAAAAGAAACTTACTCGTAAATTGGTCCATCTATATTTAGCCATACCGGGAATTCGTTTTTGGCCTGGTAAGACGTGCTGCGCGCCCTGCCGAGCCTACGCTGGCGACCACCTGCGCTTACCTCGTTTTGTTATATTTAGACATACTCTATGGCTGATATTGGAACGGCCGCAATCCGCCCCACGTGATTGGGCAGCACACTTGTATTCTCGATAAGTATAGCACTCAATAGTTTATGGTCACACCTAGTGCTTTTTTTCCATGCTATTACAGTATCAATCCAAAATCTTTCCCCAGCTACTTTGTTGGCGAACACTGATTGTAAACATACCATCGCATAAACAAATAAACTTCTGATAATAGAACCGATTATACTGAGTCAATATTCAATTTGTACTGACTCATTAATAGATTTGTACTGACTCAATAATGGATTTGTACTGACTCAATAATCGATTTATACTCACTCAATAATGAATTTGCACTCATTCAATAATGAATTTGCACTGGATTTGAACTTGATTCTGCACTTAATTTGCACTGACTCGAAACTTCCTACTGAATTGACTACCACATAAAATCTAACTACAATAGGGAAATATTTGAACGCTAAATTTTCTTTTATAAAAAATGGCCTTTCTGGGGAGTTCCCTTTATCTTAAAATATCTCCTTTTATTTTTCGTCTTGGTCTTGGTCTTTTTTGTCTTCTCTGTAGTCTGTGTCAGTGGTTTTGTCTTTGTCTCTGTCGTCTCCTTTCTCTGCTGTTTCTGTCTCTGTCATGTTGTCCTGTCTAGTTATTTGCAGTTCTCAATGTGAGCTTCCGAATACGCACCAAATCTGGCCCCAGATTTTCGCGCACGATTAAAGCACTTCATAGTCATCTCATACTGAATGTGGAGAACCTTCTTGTTCAAAGGTAGCCTAAATTACTCCCGGGTCCGGTCACGTGGTGCTTTCACTCATGGCTTCCGCTTCCAGTCGCTGAGTCTTCCAAATCTTCCGGTAGCTCCAGCCATCGTCAAGAAAAGCCCGAAAGCCGGCCACAAGACTCTTCGAAGAGCCAACCAAATGGAAAACAGGACGACAGAATCCGTGATTATCTCGCTTTTATCAAAATACAATAATAGACAAGTGGAGCCCAGCGAACTTCAAAGCTACGTTAAGCCCGTGACGTCGATTTCTCTTGGTGAGGTCATAGACTTAGCTAAAGCCACCCAAATCCTCCAAAACAATGGGCTTCACTTTAGTGTGGTGGTGGAAGACGAAGTTATCAATTGGGTGGTATCCAGCGATACAGAAAAACATAATCTCATGATTTTGGCCAATGGAACATTGGTCGGATGGGGCCTCACTGAGGACCAGATGATGAAGGCATATGTGCCAACATTGATGGGTGCCGTAACGTGTGTTTATGAACCAGAGAGTGAGGAAATGGATTATGTGGAGTTAGATGGAGCTAACGTCAATGAAGAAGGTTCTTTTATGCAGGGTGACGTTTTGGTTATCCAGGGCCAATCAGAGCACCAGAAGATGCTTGAATTGGCTGCGTTCGCCATTGGAGTATCAAGGTCCACAAGGTTATCTATTTTAGAGGAAAGTTTGGATAAGCATATCCAGTTGACCAGGGCGAATAGCGAGGTGTTGAGTGAAGGCTTATCATTAAGGTCAAAGGAAGCAGATGTGTTGAAGATCACCGGCAGGTTGTTCCTCCTCCGAGGCAAATTAAATCTCTACTCTGAGTTGATCGAGACGCCGGATCTTTACTGGACCGAGCCAACACTCGAAAAAATCTACGAATCGGTGAGTCGTCGACTCGATATCCAACCACGCATCAGTATCATGAACCGGAAGTTGGACTACGTTACCGAGGAGCAGCGGGCACTTCTTAGTGTTTTGAATGAAAAAAAAAGCACGCGGCTCGAGTGGATCATCATCATACTTATCATGGTGGAAGTATGTTTTGAAACAGTTCACTTTGTTGAGAAATATAGTGAGCATGCCAGAGGTGAGAATACCAAGTGAGAATTCCAAGTGAGCATGCTAAGTGAGCATACTAAGTGAGCACCCCATGTGAATATATCATGTGACCACGCCACGTGAACATACCAAGTGTGCATCCTAGTGTGCATGCTAAGTTGAACATGCTAGATAGTAAGCATGTCCGAGACAGGGCGAGGCGCGCAACGGCGCGCACACGTGACAATTGTTCCGGGCCGCCAATGATGTGCGGTATCTGTTATCAGTCGAGTGCGGATTGACAGTCTCATGCGTAGAAGACTGTGTGGAATGGGCGAGCGAGCCATGTGGTTCTGGCCAAACATCTCCGCGAAGACATGAACTAAAAACGTCCACATCTCCCTGTTTTTCTCCCGTATCCTCGAGATACAAAGCCACGGCCTTTGTCAACATTTGGGACCGACAATCCTTTCCCCGGATTTATGGGTTTTACCAGTTGTGCCATTGTTACCTTGGGCAACGGTGAGAAAATACCTGCGGGCCTAGGGTGTCAATAAGGTTGCGCACATTTTCTTGGCCATCGATGGAACCAAAGTGAACAATCAATTGGAGGAAACTCAGCCCTAAAATTAATGGATCAATTGTCCTGCAGGCAATCGCCCGGGACCCCGTTATCCCAATCCCCTTTTACACACTCTTCAAACTTGCACATAGTTCCCATTAACCGAGGTAGCACTAAAAATCTTTCGTCAGAGAGGCGCACGTAAACAGACATCGCGGGCCTGCACAGACTGCGGGCCTAATCTTAATCTCCCGCAAATGAGCTTGAGCGACGTACTGCACACCGGCGGCTGCTAGGAGATTTCGCAAGAATTTGTAAATGCCTGTCCTGCGTCACATGAGAAACTTGCATGAATTCTGCCTCTGGTGTTATAACCTGAGCTCATGCGCATACAGATATATTAGCCTTCTGACTCTTAAGCCTTGCCAGCCGTTAATTTTTTCCTCCGTGCTATAGGTAGCTAACTTCCTTTGAGAGTTCCTTTTTTTTTTTTTTAAGCTCTGCCTTGGTGCCTTTTATTTCTCAAGTGCTTGCTCCCTAGCATCACATATCATTACTCTAGCATAACTGCTGTTCTTGAGCCAGCTTCAATTCTCACATCCATCCATCATGATTTCCAGAAGGGATGCATTCATCGAAAACGAAAAATACGACTCCAGTTTGGTGCTCGTATACACCATAGCGTCTGCCGGAGTTTGGATTATGGTGCCTGGCTTGGCATTTCTTTACTCTGGCTTGGCCAGAAGAAAGTCCGCTTTGTCCATGATTTGGATAGTCATTGCATGTTCATTTATCGCCACATTTCAGTGGTACTTCTGGGGCTATTCCTTGGCGTTCTCTGCATCTAAGAACAATTTCATAGGAAACCTTAAATTCTTCGGGTTTAAGAACATTGTGGAACAAAGTGATCCTGACAAGCCCTTTCCAGAGTTGGCTTATGCTTTGTTCCAGATGCAGTTTCTCCTTGTAACCGTGGCCATTATGGGAGGAGGCTTGGTGGCCGAAAGAGGCCGCTTCATGCCTGCATTGATCTTCATTTTCTTGTGGAGCACGGTGGTGTATTCTCCCGTGGTGTACTGGATCTGGGGCGGAGGCTGGGCCTCTACCTGGAGAGGAGGAGCTCTTGACTATGCTGGAGGAGGTCCCGTGGAAATTCTCTCGGGAGTCTCGACTTTTGTATACTCTGCATTCATGGGTCGGAGAAACGAGAACCTTATGATCAATTTCAGGCCTCACAACATTTCCACCATTTTCTTGGGTACATGTCTCTTGTACTTTGGCTGGTTGTTCTTCAATGGTTTCTCCTGTGGAAATGCCTCGGTTAAAGTGCCTTATTCCATGATGAATACCCACTTGTCTGGAGCTTTTGGGGCCATAACCTGGTGCCTCTTGGATTTCCGCTTGGAAGGTAAATGGTCCATGGTGGGCGTGTGTTCCGGGTGTATCTCCGGCCTTGTTGCAGCCACCCCAGCGTCCGGATTTATTCCGCTTTGGGCCTCGGTGATTTTGGGTGTGGTGGCAGGAATCGTGTGTAACTTCCTGACGCAGCTCAAGTACTTGTGTCACGTGGACGACTCTCTCGATGTTTTGGCAGAGCACGGAATCGCGGGCATGGTGGGACTACTATTCAATGGAATCTTTGGTTCTTCCGCAGTTGCGGGCTACGACGGAGTCACTGACCATGCAGGCGGATGGATCGACCATAACTGGAAACAACTCTACATCCAGATAGTATACATTCTCGCCACCACGGCGTACTCGGGAGGTGTCACTGCCATCTTGTGTTTTGTCATCAACAGTATTCCCGGGTTGCAATTGAGAGTGGACTACAATGCTGAAGAGCAGGGAGTGGACGAGGACCAGATCGGAGAGTTCGCGTATGACTACGTTGAGGTGCGCAGAGATTTCTTGGACTGGGGGATTCCGCAACAGGATCACACAGGGCCCAATACTCCACCTAACCCCGAGGAGGTGTTCCAGGCTGTCGAGGGATCGTCATTAAGTAATGATGATGGGCGGTCGGCCATAAACTCCGAGAAACAGGATTAGGCGGGGCTGCAAAAGACGGCATTCTTCGTGTACCATAGGGCGGCGCACCGTGAAACACTCAAAGCATATAACGGCATAAATATAAGGACATTCTCGAGCCACGAGCCGCGAGCAGTCGCAGGCCTGACTCATACTACTGCATGTGCAATAGACTGATTAGGGCCAATGTAACTCCACACATAATGAGCTGAAAAAAAAAAAATAAAAAAGTAAAAATAAAAATAAAAATACAAACAAGAAAAATTGAAACTGTATAACCTCCCCAAGGTAAAACCTGCTGTTTCTAATCCAAAGCTATTGTAGAGTTTTCCCCGGAGTGGTTGCAGACACTTTCTTTTTTAAATCCGGGTCATGTGACCTCGAGGATCTCCGCTTGTGCGAGACATTCCTTGCATGAGGCCTGCACACACTGCGAAAAACCTCTGAAAATTCTGACTCAACCTCTAACCCTGGCCTACTTAAATAGTTTCGCAAGCTCTCCTTAGATTTCACTACACCTAGTATTTATTCAACATGCTTCGTTTCATAAGGACGAAACCACACACACTTGCAGGCCGCTCGCCCGCCCGCCTCAGCAATCTTGCCAGACAATGCAGATATATCAGTACGACAAAGCAACAGAATGCTATCATGAGTCACACCTCCGAGGCCCAGGAGCACAGAAGGCCTCACCCTGCCCCTTCCTTCGACGCCGGCCCAGAGAAGAAGAAGACTTCTTCCGGTAATGTGGCCATGGACGACTCGTTCATTGGTTTGACTGGAGGTGAGATCTTTCACGAAATGATGTTGAGACACAACGTGGATACTGTGTTTGGCTACGCCGGAGGTGCCATTTTGCCTGTTTTCGACGCTATCTACAACTCCGACAAGTTCAAGTTTGTTTTGCCAAGACACGAGCAAGGAGCTGGCCACATGGCTGAGGGTTACGCTAGAGCTACCGGTAGACCAGGTGTGGTATTGGTTACTTCAGGACCCGGTGCCACTAACGTCATCACGCCCATGCAAGATGCCTTAATGGACGGTGTTCCCTTGGTTGTCTTTTCAGGTCAAGTTGTTACTGCCTCCATCGGTACGGATGCTTTCCAGGAAGCCGATATTGTGGGTATTTCCAGACCCTGCACGAAGTGGAATGTCATGGTCAAGAACGTGGCCGAACTTCCGAAGAGAATCAATGAGGCCTTTGAGATTGCTACCACCGGTAGACCCGGCCCGGTTTTGGTCGATTTGCCCAAGGATGTCACTGCCTCCATCTTGAGAGAGGCCATTCCTGTGAACACCACCTTGCCATCTAGAGCATTGTCTCAAATCACGAAACGTTTCACCACGAAGTTCACTACGGAAGCAATTGAAAGATCCGCCAAGCTCTTGAACCAGGCCAAGAAGCCTATTCTCTATGTGGGTGCTGGTATTCTCAATAACCCCAAGGGACCAGAATTGCTTAAGGAGTTGGCCGACAAGGCCCAGATCCCAGTGACCACCACCATCCAGGGTTTGGGAGCTTTCGACCAGAACGACGAGAAATCCTTGGACTTCTTGGGTATGCATGGAAGTGCCGCAGCCAACTCTGCCATGCAGAATGCTGATTTGATTGTGGCTTTGGGTGCTAGATTTGACGACAGAGTTACTGGTAACGTGAGCTTGTTTGCACCTGCAGCCAGACTTGCAGCAGAGCAAGGCAGAGGAGGTATTATCCATTTCGAGATTAGTCCTAAGAACATTAACAAGGTGGTGGAGGCCACTGAGGCTGTGGAGGGTGATGTCACCCGCAACTTGGCCTCTTTCCTTCCGTTGGTTGACTCTGTAAAGGAGAGAAAGGAGTGGTTGGGCCAGTGTCAAGCCTGGAAAGAACAATACCCTTATGACTATATGAAGGAAACGCCAGGCTCCAAGATCAAGCCCCAGACTTTGATACAAGAGATTTCCAAGCAAGCTCACACGTACGGCAAAGAGGTTATTGTTACCACTGGTGTTGGACAACATCAAATGTGGGCCGCACAGCATTTCACATGGACCAAGCCTAGAACGTTCATTACTTCTGGTGGATTGGGAACTATGGGTTACGGATTGCCAGCAGCCATCGGAGCACAAATTGGTAAGCCCGATGCCATTGTCATCGATATCGACGGAGATGCTTCTTTCAACATGACCCTCATGGAGTTGTCGTCTGCAGTGCAGGCCAATGCCCCAGTCAAGATTTGTGTGTTGAACAACGAAGAACAAGGAATGGTCACTCAGTGGCAGTCGCTTTTCTACGAGCACAGATACTCGCACACGCACCAGTCCAACCCCGACTTCATGAAGTTGGCCGAGGCCATG
Source organism: Metschnikowia matae var. maris (assembly GCA_002370695.1). Classification (NCBI taxonomy): domain Eukaryota; kingdom Fungi; phylum Ascomycota; class Pichiomycetes; order Serinales; family Metschnikowiaceae; genus Metschnikowia; species Metschnikowia matae. Next base: position 218,111 of record NKZH01001720.1, on the reverse strand, counting down.
GGTGTGACCGGTGTGAGAGTCAGTGCGCAGGAAGAAATGAAAGAGGGAGTCAAGAAGTTCTTGGACTGCAAGGGGCCTGTTTTGATGGAGGTGTTTGTCGAGAAGAAGGTGCCAGTGTTGCCAATGGTTCCCGGAGGTAAGGCTTTGGACGACTTCATTATCTACGATGCCGAGGTGGAGAAACGCGAGAAGGAAGTCAGAGCCCAGAGAACGGGAGGTCAGCATTAAGTGAACTTCTAGATACTTTGGTAATTCGGTACACCGGGTTTACTTGCCGCGTGTGCTGATTTAATTCAATTCCACGATTTAGATTAGAGATGCAAGAAGTTATGAAATACATACAACAACAATCGATACATACAACAACAATCGATACATACAAACCGACATGACACTATAAAACCTACCAACTGGGATTTTCCATAGAACCAACTCCTGGCACTTTTTTTAAAAATACCTAGATTGGCTATTACCTTTAAATTTACTGTTCTAATTTTGTCGGCAAAGTGACTCTCTTAAAGTGACTCTCTTAAATTGACTCTCTTAAAATGACTCTCTTAAAATGACTCTCTTAAAATGTCCTTCTTAAAATGTCCGTCTCAAAATGTCCGTCTCAAAATGTCTGTTAGATTCTTGTTGTAACGTTTGTACTAAGTTATCTATATTCGTTAATGATTCCTCCTATGGAGGAATTTGGGTGGCATATATTCTAGGTCTTAGAGTGCGGCGCGCTGTTTATGGGGCTGGTCTGTGGCTGGTAGATATCAGCGGAGAGGCTTAAATATTCCTCAATAGGTAGGCCACTACCTATGGCGGATGTGACAATGTCCGTCTTAAAGTGACCGTCTTTAACTTAGTTGTCTGCAGTCCGCATTCCATAGTTTAAAGTTCTCTTTGAAAGCGACCAGGAACAAAAGCGCCCAGGCTAATGAATCTAACCTTAAGTCGGGCGTCCTGCATATTTCCCTTTTCTTGGCATCACTCAAGTCAATCTCCAAGCGCTACCACCAACCGGTCTCTCTACATGGCAAGTCAGTGGTATGTTCCGGTATGCTTCTGAGGCTGGGGGAGGAAGGTCGCGTGCGGCGCCTCCGGTCATCCGAGGACCATTTTCTGGGGTAACTTGATGCGCGACAACCATATATTTTGTAATTCAAGTAAGATTATTCGGAAAAACCCTCCGCCTTTCAATTGTGGTTTCGGTTCTGTTCCTGTTTAAGAATTTTATCCAAAGAGAAATCAGTAACACTTTTTTTAACTTGAGGTCTTAAACACCACCAAAGACACTTCTCCATTGCAGCACACCCATAACTGGAGTCCATAGCTTTCATCATGGTGGAGCAAAAAGAAAAGGCGGAAGACGGTGCCGAAATACGTTACATTAACACTCTGTACGGTTACCGAGTCTCACAGGCATGTGATCGATGCCGAATGAAAAAGACCAGGTGTGATGGAGGGACTCCTTGTGCCAAATGCAAAGCAAATGGCTTTGAGTGTCTTACCTCGGACAAGCTCACTCGCAAGTCGTTTCCCAAAGGATATACGGTGAGTTTAGAAAATCGTGTCAAAGAGTTGGAGGAGGCCAAGAGCAGGCTTGAGGCTCAAGTTGTACAATTATCTGAGGGAAGTGGGTCCCATGAGTTCTCAAGTCAGAACGTTCAAAATATCCAAAACATCCAAAACATCCAAAATAACGTCCAAAATGAAGCTTACTCAGATGGTAAAAATGCAAACAAAATTAACGCGGAGGCTAGTTGTGAAGGAAAAAGAAGCAAGGAACCTCAATCGACACGAAGAAGAAATCAAACCATACAGATGAACAACCCCATTGATAAGATATTCAATTTAAACCAGAACGGAGTCATCATAGGAAACGATAACTTGAACTTCGAATCCCAATTCAACCACCTACTCATCAACCTCAATCTCCCATTCTTGAAGATCACCAACTCCCATAACTACCTTTTGAATGACCCCGACTCGTACTTATACCACCCGTCTTACGCCAAGTACAATGCCTTCCATAACAAGGATTTGGGAGTGATCTACAATCCATTGACTATCAAAAAAACCGACCCTCGTGTGGTCAACGAAAACCTTCCCACCGACATCTATGAGCTTTTCATTAAGCTCGTGAACAACTTCAAAAACATCTTCAACTCCAAAAGAGAATTGGATCAGCAAGTGACTCAGTTTTTCTTGAATTACAACACGTTCGTGCCCATTCTTGATTACAGACTGTTCATGGAGAGTTATGATGCTTTCCACACTATGTACCCATTTATCTTTACTTATGATGATGCCACAATCAATGGGTTTAATCTTCTATCGGACGACTATCTTGTGGTGGATAAATATCTCATGGTGGTGATCCAGATATATGCCATGATGCTGATGAGTGACCCAACGCTTAATTTGAATCTTTTGTTGAACCATGAAATGCCCTCCTATAAAATCAATTACCACAAAAAGGAAGCAAAGTCCAGTGTCAAGTCGCTCTATGATTTCCTTCCATATCTCAACATTTTCCATGTGTCCATTAACCAATTGCAGACATATCTTTTGTTCTTTTATCACTCATTATTGACTAACAACAAGGAGAAGTCGCTTCTACTCTCGTCTCTTATTAATGCATTCATTGGCATTCTCGGAGTGAATTTGAATGTCAAAAACCTTTTTTTCAATGACTTGTCGCTATCGCTTTCCCAAAGAAGAGACCGAGTGAAGATCTTTTGGAGTTTCAAAGTACTTCTAAAATTGTTCAATTTGAAATTTGGTTACAAACCCAGTATCAACACCACGGTTATCAACCCAATCACCATTGAACGCTACTTTGAGTTGACGCCAGAAAAGCTAAGCCAGCTCATTGATGATCCTTCAAAAGGAGGTAAAGTGGACAGATTATTCAATACTCTTCTCAAGCCAAGTGTTGAGTTCTTGAACCTAATGAATATCATCATTCCATCGTCGTTCTCGCCCAATTACTACCAGTACTTGAAGAGTGACCGACAGGAGGGTGAATTCCACCATAATAAGAAAGCCTCAAGCAATAAATTGGACTGGATCCTTAATGATGATGATGGAGACGGAAATGATGGTAATTTGAATTACAACTACTCGCAGTTTTTGACCATTGACAAGAACTTGTCTAATTGGAGGTATTCGTTGAAAAATCAGTACTTTGATAGTGAGCCTTTGGAGAAATTCATGGGTTTGGTTCGTCTCTCGGATTCCTCAGAGGGCTCACTATACAATCGAATCTCTTTTGAAGGTGACAATACGTTGCGGAAGTATGCTCTATCCCAAGAAGCCCTTATGCACTATTCTAACTTTGGACAGCCCGATGTGCATACGGCAATACAATTGATCAAGATGCAGCTCAACTTCCACTATCTCTTGATCCGATCCATGAATTATCTTAATTTTGTGATTGACCGTGAGCTCACCCAGAGCTATTACGTAAAGATCGCCAATATTTCCCGAGAAGTATTAGCACATTTTATCATCATTTTTGAGCATGTGGGTAATTCCAAAAGAGAGCAAAGTATGGGCATGAGTGAGTTCGACAACTCCAGCCACCTCCACTCAAGTATGGGCCATCACGATGCTCTCTCAGTGAGTAACTTGGACATGGATGAGGATGGTTTCGTGATCAATGACTTCTCCATAAAGAGGAGAAAAACGCACCAGAGCAAGAAGTCCAAGTCTTTCCCAGGTCAAGAAATCCCTTACTCTGCATTCAATTCCATGCTCAACGCTCTTTCCTTGACCATGATCAACTTCAAAAAGTCCATCATTTTGCAGATGCTTTACTTGCTCATTTGCAACTTGAAGATAGCAAAAAGAGGTGGTGTGATGAGCACCGATACTCTTTGGGTGCTCAACACCAGTATCTCGCTTTTCATCCGGGTGTTTATCAACTACCAACCCAATGCCAACAACTTTCTTGAAGCTACCAAGCTACGTGAAGATTTTTTGTTCACCAAAATTTTGAATGACGAATTGAAAACCGAGTTCTTGAATGATAAGGCAACCTACCTTTCTTCTGATACTTTCCACCAGGGCCTTGATAATGATCTTGAAATCGACTGGGACGATGAGCATATGGATGAAGACTTGAAGTACTTGAAGATATTGAAGTACGTCCAGTACAAGATTAATAGCTTATACAGTCGGTCCGGCAAGATGACCAATGCGAGAGAAAACAAACAGCCAATGAGCCCCATGGTCACAATGGAGTTAAGCTCCTCTAGGGATTCCAAGTCTATGGGTCCCTCCATGGTACAGCTTCCACCGTTGGTATACCATGCACCAAACAGTATGTCTCCACCGAACATGTCACCGTCATATGGCCTGCTTAATAATATGATGCTCTCCGGCTATGGTTCTAATGGAGGCATTGGAGCTTCGAACCAGAGCTACATGTCGGGGGAGCAAGAGGACCCAGCAGAGCAGATCAAACGAGAGCAAACAGCCAACGAATTGATGCAGTTGAAAAATAGCGGTCGAGACTTGTGATTGAGTCGTTTGTTTATTTTCTTTCGTTCTTTCGTTCTTTCGTTCTTTCGTTCTTTCGTTCTTTCGTTCTTTTTTATATTATTTGACGCTTCGATTCTATAAATTACTCTGGGCCATCGATAATGCACTTGACTGCTCCAGAGCCTTTACGCACCTCGTCGTAGGCCTTGATAGCGTCCTTGAAGCTAAAACGGTGGGTGATCATGGCCTCGAAATCAATCAATGCATTTTCCTTTCCGTTCTTGTAGTTCTCGTCTAAAATGTCCACGGACGTCTTGTAGTCATTGTATCCGTAACGGAAAGAACCGTACATGGTTAATTCCTTTGTGGCGAATTCAGTGATGGGGAACTTGACGTAGGAGCCAGCGTTACCAACCTGAACATAACGTCCATTGGCCTTCAAGGCAAGAACACCTTGTTGGATACAAGGCTCGGCACCAGTACATTCCAAAACCACATCTGGTGCAACTCCAGCAGGCAAGGCCTCGGCCAAAGTTCGTGAGCTCTTGGAGTTGAAGGAGTGGGTGGCCACACCAATATCAAGGGCCATCTTTAATTTGTTGTCGAAGATATCGACAATGGTGACAGAAGCAGCACCAAACTTTCTTGCAACGGCAGCAGCAAGCAATCCAACGGGACCTGCACCAAACACCACGACATTGTCGCCGAACTTGATGGAGGCTGTTCTGGAGGCATGCACACCAACGGACAAAGGCTCGACCAAAGCACCCAATTCAAGAGAGACGTGGTCTGGCAATTTAATCAAAAAGTCAGAAGGAGACTTGAAGTATTTGCAAAGTGTTCCTGGAGGATTTGGCTCGCCCTCTTTGGAGTTTGGTGTGGCTGCAAAGCACATGTGAGGACACAAGTTGTATTTACCACTCTTGTATTCGTCACTCAACCGGGATGGCACACCAGGTTCAATAGCAACCTTGTCGCCCACCTTCAAGTTAGTAACGCCCTTACCAACCTCGGCCACAACACCAGAAGACTCGTGACCCAAAACCATGGGCTTAGTTAAAACGAAATCCCCGATTTTACCGTGGGCGTAGTAGTGGATATCGGAACCACAGATTCCAGTTTTTTTAACCTCGACAATGACATCATTATCGTCGGTGATTTGAGGAGCGTCGTAGTTCTCGAAAGAAATGTCGTCAACCTTGTTCAAGACGAGAGATGGGTTAGATGGCATTTTTGATGTGTGAATGTATAGCCGAAAAAAAGTCTATGGAATTGGTGAAAATCCAGCGCTATGCGCCTCTTATAATCCATAAAATGCGGGGGTGGGGTGATGTATATTTCGGGAAGATTAGCGCATCAATCCTCCACTCTCCAAGGCGGCCGCGCAACTTCACTCCATTTCGCCCATACACAGGTTGCGGTCAAGACCCATGCATTTCCCCGGAAAAACTTCCTTGGGTCCAGAACAATGCAATTGCATCAGGTTGCAGAAATTCCTGCTTGTTTGATGAACTTTATTCTTATCAAGTATCTCCTCACTTAGCTTCCCCAATTATTTAACAACGAGTGTTTCCTCAATTATGTTTCAGAGTATTTCCTCAATTATGTTTTACAGTTTCTCCTCAATTATATTTTTGAAGTGTGCCCGCAATTTTGTTCTAAACAGTGTCTTCTCAATAAATCTTGCCTGGCAAAGAAAGCAAGCACGAATAGATCATAGTGCGCATCGGATGATTCCACGACAGACCGACCCAAGATAAATTAGTAGTGATCCAATTGATTTTTGGGGGTTTCAGGGAAGCATGTTGTGACATATACCCAACAATTCTTTTCTCAATTTCATTTCTCATTTCATTTTTAATTATCCTCAATTCATTTTTCCATTTATTATTTCAAACTGCCATTAAACTGCGTGTGGAGTCAAGAACCCTTCGTAATGGAACCAAAGAGTGCGATGTGCGTCATATAACATATTTCAGGTAATTAATTGCTTTTGGACGGACATCTCTCGACCAGACAATAAGTAGGATACATTGATTTTCCCCCCACGTGACTCGTTTTGATCTTCTGGACCGCAAGTTTGGAGTAGCTTTTCTGGTCATCTCCTGCTTTGGATGCACATTCTGCATCTGGCACATAATTCAGCCATTGCAAACCATTCCTCGGTCTATAGCTGCCAATCATTCCAACACTCTGTCCTCATGGGTAATTTTCTCTGAACTTAACTCCGACCCAGCCAAGGGGATGATCATGAATTTCTTTTTTTAATTTGGTATGTGCCCCTATCTCCTACCATATTTCTGATCTTCTGAACAGATGATTGAGTATCTTCAAATAACCCAATCATGGTAAAAAACTTGTAGCTGAATACATTATATTACTTGGAATCTGTGAAAAAAAGCTAAGTACCAAAAAAAATGTACAAGCGTCCATCCCCATTGATTGGAGCTCACCCGATTTAGACCCACTATGGGCAGTCCACTACCCATGCGGCAATTTGAGCCTGCGACTACCCAATTAGTTGGCAGCCTACCACGCTTAGGTAGCAACAAACTCTTTTAAGTAAGCACCAAGCCAATCTAGACTGGCCATGTTTCTCTAACGCCGGTAGTTATTTAAGCAGCCCAGATTCCTCCCTTTGAGGATTCATCAACAAATAAAATTAGCCATATAAAATAACTGACGTTTTACCAAAATCATCTTTTTCAGACTCAAGAAGGGTCTGGAGTCATTCTGGCTTTAAAGCTCGAAGCTTCAACACATACCGCAATGGGGCAGTTTCTGATTTCTCCAGACCGCTTTTTTTCCGACTTCAACGTTTTTGAGTTCTGAGGATGTTGTTTTCAATGCACTTTGAGACTTCATGTTGATTTCCAGCTAAATGGTCTACAACTCATATCTCCGTTGGCCCTATTCTGGAAGAACACTTATACTTTGATCCATCTTTTGCTTTTTAGTACTCAGTTCTAGAAAGGGACTTGTATCGAATCTACACATGTGACAAAGATGTGTTCTTGGAAAAAGTGAAAGACTGTGATGCCTTTTTGTATGTTAAACCACAAATTTTTAAACTACATCAAAGGTTCCGTGGTCTAGTAGGTTATGGCATCTGCTTAACACGCAGAACGTCCCCAGTTCGATCCTGGGCGGAATCATTTTTTGACGCGTTTTTTTCGCATATGCTTTGCCCAACAATCGCTGAGGCGCGCGATCTTTGGGAAGCGAGGAGAGATATTGGTCCCTCCGTGTACTCTCTTTGTATGCCCCAAAGACGCACCGTATCTAATCTGGTCGAAAGTTTCGGCATGCTCCAAATTGCATGTGACACCCTCAGTGGCAAAAAAACACAATTGAAACCCTACGCTAACTAAGAATCAGTTGGCCTATTCAAATGACCAAAATAAAAAATAAATAGCTTGGCGCTAAATCAAAGGCCCCCCGCATTCATCAAGGGGTAGAATCTAAGTTGGGGGCCAAGAATCGAGTGTGCGGCGGACGGGGCTACATTACCTCATCAGAAAAAACAACTCAACAGCAACTTTTTCTCAACCTTCTCCGCACTATATATATTGAAACCCAACCCCTCACTTTTAAAAAAAGTCCCACAAACACCACATATCGATTGATTATCGAACAAAAATGGTTCAATTAACTGTCCCTGTTGGAGAAGCCAAGAAAGGTGAAACAGCCCCAAGAAGGGCCACCGCCCAAAAAAGCGAAGCTTTGACTAAGCCCATGTACACCTCGGGTACCACCTTGCCTGAGTACATTAAGGAGTCCGTCAAGAGAAACGGCAACCGTAAATGTATGGGCTGGAGAGAATTGCTTGAAGTCCACAACGAAACCAAAAAAGTCAAGAAAGTCGTGGATGGCGAGGAGAAAGAAGTCGACAAAAACTGGACTTTCTACGAATACTCCTCTTACAAATACCAGACTTACAACGAGGTCTTGTCTACCGTTGAGAAGTACTCTCGTGGTCTTACCGAAGTTGGCTTGAAACCTGGTCAACAAGACAAGTTGCACGTCTACGCCTCCACTTCTCACAAGTGGATGAAGACTTTCTTGGCAGCTACTTTTCAGAACATTCCAATTGTCACTGCTTACGACACTTTGGGTGAGTCGGGTTTGATCCACTCATTGGTTCTGACTGAGTCCAACGCAATCTTTACTGACAATGCACTTTTGAGTACATTACTTAAGCCCTTGCAAGAAGCTAAGCATGTGAGATATATCATCCATTCGGAAGATATTGACGCAGAAGATAAGAGAAACGGAGGCACTATTTACAAGGATGCTGCTGAAGCCAAGAAAGAGATCTTGAAGGTTCGTCCTGATATTAAATTCTTCTCTTACGACGAAGTCATAGCTCTCGGAGAGAAGATCTCGGATCCAATCGAACAAAAGGTTGAGCCCTCCGACATTTGCTGCATTATGTACACTTCCGGCTCAACGGGTGACCCCAAAGGTGTTGTCATCACCCAAGCAAACATTATCGCTGGTATCGCAGGTCCAACTTCCATTGCAGGAAGAGATATTGTCAAGCAGGGAGACAGGATTATTGCTTTCCTTCCGTTGGCCCACATTTTTGAGATGGTCTTTGAATTGATCTGTTTCTGGTGGGGTGGCTGCATTGGTTACGCTAATGTCAAAACCTTGACAGAAGCTTCTTGTAAGAACTGCAAGCCTGACTTGATCGAGTTCCAGCCAAACATCATGGTCGGTGTGGCCGCTGTGTGGGAATCTGTTAGAAAAGGAATTCTCGCTAAAATCAAGCAATTGCCTGGTGTGGTGCAAAAGATCTTCTGGACCGCTTTCAAGCTTAAATCAACAATGCAAAACTACAGGATTCCTGGTGGATCTATCTTTGACATTATTTTCAAGAAGGTGAAAGCAGCAACCGGAGGTGAGTTACGTTTTATGTTAAACGGTGGCTCTCCCATATCTAAAGACACGCAAGTTTTCATCTCTACTTTGATTGCGCCAATGTTGATTGGTTACGGTTTGACTGAAACTTGTGCCAATGCAACTGTTCTTGACTACCATAACTTTGAATACGGTGTTGCAGGAACAATTGTTGGAAGTGTCACATGTAAGTTGGTGGATGTTCCCGATGCAGGATACTATGCAAAGAATAACCAAGGTGAGATCTTCTTGAGTGGAGCCCCAATCACTGGGGAATACTTCAAAAACAAGGAAGAAACCAAGAATGCTTTCACTGAAGATGGATGGTTCATGACCGGTGATATCGGTGAATGGGCTCCATCTGGAGCATTGAGAATTATTGACAGAAAAAAGAACTTGGTCAAGACTGCAAATGGTGAGTACATCGCCTTAGAAAAGTTGGAATCCACTTACAGATCCAATGCTATTGTCTTGAACATTTGCGTTTATGCTGACTCCAGCAAGGTCAAGCCTATCGCCATGATTATTCCGAACGAGGCACACTTGAAGAGTCTTCTCATTGACTCGAAGGTGACCACCGAAAACGAGTTGAAGTCAAAGGAACTCAGCGATTTCTACACCGACAAGAAGGTTGTGAATCTTGTGCTACAAGACTTGTTGTCTACAGGTAAGGCGCAAGGCTTGAGAGGTATTGAGTTGCTTCAAAACATTGTCTTGATTGATGATGAATGGACCCCTCAAAACGGTTTCGTCACCTCCGCCCAGAAATTGCAAAGAAAGAAGATTTTGAATGCTTACCAAAGCAAGGTTGATGCTGCTTATGCAAGCAGCTAATACATTGAGTGGTCTAGTCGCTCCAAAGTCTCGTCTCATTTAAGGTGCAATAATTTATTCTATTTCTAAATCAAAACCGATCAGCAGTGAATGATATGAATCTTTAACCACCGTAGACTCCTCTAAACACTTCCTTGATCTTTTCAGTACCCATATTTTGTAAAAGACACAATTGAAGTAAAATACGTGATTTTTGAGGGTTCAAGTATCCACTGGCAATCATATATTCGGTCTTACCCTTTGGCACACCTGTATGTGGAATCATACCATCAGTGGCTCTTTTGGAATAGATGACAGGAATTTGTCTTGCTTCGGAAATTTCAATGAGTAGATCATTCGTCAGTTCAGGCAACAGCCCGGATCCCATTGTTGCAATGACAATTCCGGGAGGGTTCAATGCCTCCACTGCTACTCTGATGAGCTCAGAGTTTAGACACTGGTGGCTGTAGAAGACAAGGACATTAGGGAAAGTGCCTGAAAAAGGAGCTGGAAGATGAAAGAACCTGCGGCCTGCAGGCAACAGAGGAGGGAAGTAGAAGTTTGGCACTCCACTGACGAAATTTCCCAAGTATCCATGGCCCAATGACTTGAAAGTGTCTAAAGAGTTGGCATCCGTCTTGCTTATGTAGTAACCTGACCCGATTTTGTCATTGAGTGTCACTAAGATTCCTCTGTGCCGACTGTTCTTGTCAGCAGCCACCACACAAGCTTGGAACAAGTTAAGAGGGCCATCGGCGGAGGCAGATGTCAGCGGTCTCATGGAGCCACACATAACAACAGGTTTGTCGCCAAGGTTCAAAGTGGAATCCAAGAAGAATGCCGTCTCTTCGAGTGTATCTGTGCCATGGGTGATGACTATACCATCGAAATAAGGCAATTCTTCCGCCACCTTGTTCCTAAGAATATTAAGTTCCTTATCTGTGATATCCTTCGAGTCAAGGTTGAAGACCTGCTCGAACTCTAACTCACAAGTATGGGACAAGTCAGGCACAGTTGCAAACAACTCCTCGATAGTGGTATCCACCTTATAGCCCGGTTCAGGAACAGCCGTTGCACCCTTGGCTGCAATGGTTCCACCAGTGCCCAAAACTTTAATGACGGGTAATTTTGTGGATACAACGCTGGAAGCGGACTCAATGGTGCAGATGGAATTCAGGCGGTACCTGACCTTGAAGACGGGGTGGGATGGATCGGTATTGACCTCCCTGATCTCCAAGTCATCCAAATTCGTGTGACTTGCCATATTTTGACTTGGAAAAAATTTTAGGTTAGCAAAACGTTTTGAATGTGAGCGATTTTTTTTTCTAGTTGCAAACCGTTAGCATGAAAGGCATTTTGAATAGCTGCGAGTCATACCCCTCGCTACATGAAGGACATGGATGAGGAAATGCCTTGGTCGTTTTTTTTTTCCTTATAGCTCAATTTCATGGCCCTGTAATTTTAATGTTCTCTCTTGGGTTACTTCACTAAGAAGATCACTTGGATTTCTTGGGGGAATTCTTCAAATTCGATTTTTGAAACGCATATCTTTTTTATTAGATAATGGAGTTTGGAGAAATTAGTCTAATTTCGCAACTGAGGGGTCGAACCCCACCCAAATGAAAAACCCCAGTGAATAATAATATTGAACATGGAATTTACTTCAATTATACAGGAATTAATGAACTTTTACGAAAAATTTTCAAAGTACAAGAATTGGTTATATTAGGAAAAATTTTGAAATATGAAAAGGATATATGAAAAGGAAATATGAAAAGAAAACAGTAAAAGATCCGTACATCTCACAATACTACCTTGAGTCTTCCCATACATCGCACATGATTATCAGATAGTCATGGGTTTTTTTTCCAAAGAAGAAAAGGTCGTTGATCCACCTAATAAAACTAAAAGAAAGATTTGCTGGGACTCCCGTGACCGGTTTTTCGAATGTCTTACGCAGAATGGGATCCACAACTCCTTAGACCCTAAACAAAGTGACAACGTGGAGAGTAACTGTGGCAAGACCCGGGCCGAGTTTGAAGACAACTGCGTGGCGTCTTGGTACAAATACTTCCAGGAGAAGCGTTATAATGATATCAAAAGACAAATTTACATTCAGCAGTTGGAGGCCGATGGAGCCAAGCCCTTGCCATTCAAGTTAGACAGAAAGTAATGCTTGAGGGTATGAGTATTGTATATAGAATCTAATGGATGAACTTATGAAGAGACCGGCTAATTTGCCTCTATAAATATAGGAGATCCGCCCACTATGCGTTCCCTCTCCTTGTTGGTAATGTCAAAAATGCAACCCCATTCGTAAAGGCCTTTCTCCAATACGAGAAACCCGAGATTCATCTCATACTCGCCATTGGCTGGGATGGTGCCTTCTTTCAAGTATTTTTGCAACGCACCATTGTAAAGAATGTTTGAGTCGAGGGCCATTTCCTGCTTGCTACCGGCGTTCATGGGAATCGGTATGTGCCTGAACGTTCCGGATAATGGTCGATCTGTGTGATTGACTAATCTGGTGCGCAAGATATAGAACTGCTCTCGCTTCAACTTGTAAGTGTTGTCTTTCCGTTCCAAGTTTTCGTCTTGATTAGCTTCACAAACTATTGTTTGGTAGATCAGGACACTCCCTGTAGTAAGGAGATTGATCATCGAAGAGCTCAAGTGAATCCTCCGAAGATCTATTTCACCTTTTCTCTCATGACTGACGCTTTTGGTGGCCCACGTAGCCTCCAAGCCTTTGAGTAGTTCACACCTCACCCAAAAAGCTAGCTGCACCTGATATTCCTCGTCCTCAGTTAACTTATGGTTTTTGATGTATTGCTTGTTTCTCAACGAGGGTATTCTTTTGTTGACGTTGATTTCGTTTACGCCGTATTTCCGCAAAGGCAACATGATTCTGGTAGTGGAGTTTGGCGTGATACATTCCTCCGAAACATATACCTCAGAATGAACCTGACTTTTGATCCGAATGGCAAGCGTGTTCTTCCAGAAGTTGCGTATGTCAAGCGCGAGGAAGCAATAGTCTGATACATCTTTCTGATTCGACGAGGCGGTCTTGGTGACAAATGAAGAAACAGACACCAATGACTTCTCAGTCAGCATGTCGCCTAGCGGTGAAACTTTGAAGTAAGAGGGAGAGAAAGGGTATACCTCGCAATTGACTATCTCAGCTGAGCGAACAACACTTGTGTTGAAAGGAACAACTAGATTCCTGAGATATCTTCCACCTAAATCGCTCTCTCTTTTGTTGGCATATTGAAGAAATAACTTCAGGCTCACCATAGATCGTTTCCCGAAAAGTGCAAGTTCAATATGAAGATCTCCTCCAGGTTGGATTTCCTTATACTTTGAAGCAATCTCTGTTTTGTTCGTCACCTCAACTGCTCTTTGTTTCAACAACCTCCATTCGAGTTCATAAGTCTCTTCTGCACTGATGCTGGAATATGCTTGGCCGGCATTGAGCTTGGCATTGATGGTGTCAATTGTTGAGTCCCAAAGAGAAAACGACAAATAGTTCACCACCTCAAGAGACGTGTTTCTTAGCGTTATTGAATGCTTCTGAAGTTCGCCTTCAAGTAACATGGCCCACCCATTAGCCACCAGGTTATCAATGAACGATAATTTGGGTTGTGGACAACTTGCCGTTAATGTGACTGTTTTCGTCGTGACTCTGTCTGCAATGTTACCATCTGATAAGTTGCTCATCAAAGTTTCAAGAGCGCCAGACTTTTTGTGCGGTTCATGTTTTTGATATGTTAGCTTCTCGAATGTTATTGCGTTCTCTTGACTAACGATATTGAAAAACTGTGGTTTGGAGTTTCCAATGGTCAAATTTAACCCAGTGATGCTGAAATCCCCGGCGTCTAGAGCACGAAACGAAATGAGAATTTCTGCTAAAGAGTTGGCCGGAATGGTCACCTCGGATTTCAAATCCAAAGTCTCTGGTTCCATCAAAACTTTTCGCTTCGTAATATTTCTCCAGTTATGCGTCCTCTCGCGAGTGCTTTCGAAATTTGTGAAGGATAGAAGTTTAATCAGGGACTCGAGTGTAGCAATCTTGAAGTCATCTGCAGCAACAACTTCTGCATCTTTTAACTTGAGTGGGAAAGCAAATGGGTTTTGCAACGCGACCTTCAAATGATTCGTCTCGTTCAAACAGATGACTCGCTCTAAATTCGCAGACTTGGATTTGGTTTGCTCGATTGGATTGAAAAGAACCGCAGAGTCTCCGGGTTTTCCATTCAAAGTATCGTCCAAAGAAAACAACTGTGGGGTATTTGCAATAGTTTGCGGGACAACGAATTTCAAGTCACGAATGATGAACGGGTCCGGATGGGGTAGATGAACCAGAGAGGTCTCGTTTTCAAGATACAAAGTGAGCCAATCAAGCTTCTCTTTCAATTTGATTTGGTCATCGTTGGGGAGGCAATGAGAGAACCTGGCAAATGTCAAAATGCAGAGCTTGGCTAATAACGAGTAATCTTGTAACAATTCTGCAATGCGTAGACAAATTTTCAAAAGCGAAAGTTGCAATGTGATAGAGTCGGTATAGTGGTTGCTGGCTGAAGAACTTAGACTTTCGGTTGTCGTATCCATGTGGTAAGTTGAAAATAGAATTTCAACAATTTGGGTTATCGACTGCAGCGTACAGAGACCACCGAGGGGCCCAGTCTTCTCAATAGCCAGCAATTTGGGTTGCAAAGCCACAAGTAAGATGCGAAAAATGAAACCCTGCTTTCTGTAGTATCCTAAGTCGTTGTAAATGGAGGCCAATGTACAGTATATGCGGCATTGTTCACTGAACTCCAATTGAACCAATTGCAAAGCAAAGATCTTGTCGATTTCATTGAGAATTTCACTTCTTGCTAGTAAAGAGGTGTCTGGATCTCTGTTCCGCTCAATTGGCTCTAATTCAACCATTGAATTGACAATTTGTTTTGTGTTTGATGAGCCTGCCAAAAAGACGGCAACCATAAACTTGATGTTTCTCAAAAGCGACTCGACATAGACCATATCAGGAACGCAATCTTCAAGATCTGACGTGCTCAGCTGATAGAAAAAAGACGAGCGCAGAGTTAAAAACAAAAGTGTATCCACAAGCAGCAGTTGCGATAAGTCTGCGGTGGCAATAGAGGATAAGCTTCCAAAGCTCTTGTTGCTACCCACTGAAGTTCTGGGCGAGGAGGTGTGGGTCTTAGACTCCGAAGATGTTTTAGGCGCACCACGCCCAAGCGATAATGACTTAAGCCTCAGCACTTGAAGAAGCGGCCAAAGCATGGAGTTTTGTACCTGGAAAGGCAAGTTTAGATACAGTAGCATCAGAATGGCCACGCTTAAACCATCTAGAGAACTAGCTAACCATAAAAAATCGTCGGCTTTTTTAGCGTTGATGGCAGCATCCGTAAAGTATTGGAGAGCATCTTGCGACCGTCCGGCCAAAAGATAGAAATTGCCCATGATTTTGGCCTGCCTCCCTGTTTGTCTTTGTGACGACTTGACCTTCAGGTCTTTTGTTTGTGAGCTTTGTCCATTCGTGAATGAAACCTTATAGGACGAGGAAGAATTCAAAGCCTTCTGAGCCTGATTGATGGTCCTTGTTAGCATATTGCTACTGGTCATGGACACAGGCGATCGGAGGGTAATGTTTTCAAAGGACGCTGCAAAGACGTCTAGAGCCAGTAGAAAGTTTCTCGAGATTCCACACAAGATGGTTTCGATGGTGGTAATGTTACTCTCAGCTTCCTCCGAGACATGGAACACATCAGTATGGTCCGTGGAGCGACCATTTTTCGAAGGGCTCTTGAAGCATATAATATTGTGTACTATAGCGAACGGAAATTTGCTTTTCAAATGATCAATTGTATCAATGCTAGGTGTAAATGTAGACAGGTGAGCAGCCACGCCCAAGACTATGAAGGTCTTCCGGAAAGGCTCAAGTTCATGGAGGTAGGACGACGCGTCATCGATTTGTGACTGTCCTATATCATATAGTAACCTCCCCTGGGCGAACTCTTGTGGGTTGAAGTATCGGCATTCAGGAATGGGTGCTATGTCTAGAAGCCTGATGTTCGATATGGATGCAATAGCTTGGCTATGGTGAGCATATTCCAGAGGCAGGATGGGACCTATTGGAACGAGGGCGACCTTAATCCGGGCAGGATTTATAAAGTTAAACCTATCCATGGAATGGGAAGGACTCCAGGTGTGCACACTTGTAGCTGATGAAGAACGCGAATTGAAGCTTATAAGAATGCGCCCATACAAATGCCCTGGTGGTACACCCAGACCTCTGGTTTGGCGTGCGAACATCCACTGAGTTTCAACTGACGCCACTACACTCTCTCTCCGAGGTTTGATTAGTTAAACACATAGTGCCACAAAGACTTATAAACGCCAAATTTACATATATACAGACACAAGCTAGCGGAACGTGAACATAATGCCTGGTCTTTCCTTTGATAATTACCAACGGAACCACTTCCTTTCCTCCAAAGGTTTTGCACAGCCTAAAGCCACCTCCACAGGTACCACGATTGTGGGATGTAAATTCAAGGGTGGCGTGGTGATTGCTGCTGATACAAGAGCTACTGCCGGAAACATTGTTGCAGACAAAAACTGTGAGAAATTGCACCGATTGGCCCCAAGAATCTGGTGTGCTGGTGCTGGAACGGCTGCCGATACAGAGATGGTGACACAACTCATTGCGCTGAATCTTGAATTACATTCTATGTGGCAACAACGCCAGCCTCGAGTGATCACAGCCTTGACTATGTTGAAGCAACATTTGTTCAAATACCAGGGCCATTTGGGAGCCTACTTGATCTGCGCTGGAGTGGACCCATTGGGGGCACATTTGATGTCTGTTCAAGCACACGGTTCGACCGACATTGGAGAGTACCAGTCTTTGGGTTCGGGTTCTCTCGCAGCCATGGCTGTGCTAGAGTCTAGTTGGAAGCCAGACATGACCAGAGAGGAGGCTATCAAATTATGCGCAGATGCCATCGAGGCTGGTATTTGGAATGACTTGGGATCTGGTTCTAATGTGGATGTGTGTGTCTTGGAAGTGGGCAAGGATGCAGAGTTGCACAGAAACTACTTGACTCCCAACACAAGGGCAGCCAAGGAGAGGTCATACAAGTTTGCTCGTGGAACCACGGGAGTCATTAGACAGAGTGTTCGTGAGCTTGTTGATGTGGAGGAGACGGTCATTCACTTTGACCGGCCCGAGGCTATGGAAGTTGACGCATAGGACGTACATGCTAAAGCGCACCTGACCTGAGCCTGAGCACCATTTAAATTAATCTCAGGCGGGCGAGTTCAGAGATCTACGAAGCAAGAGCTCAGATATTATGGAAGTAAGAGTATAACAAAGTAAAAGTATCATAGGATACAGATAAAGAAGAGTTGTATCCCGGTGCTGAGGAGTTTACATCGTAAGGCAGTATGTGTGAGATAGATTTTTCTAGAAGTCTCAAGTCTCAAGGTCTTACATATAAGACATGTCCAACACAGCCAGTTAGCAGCGCAACCACACTAAGCATCTCCACAATACCACTGAATATGGTAGTAAACAACCCCAACAATTGGCACTGGGTCGACAAAAACTGCATTGACTGGTCCACCAAATACTTTAAGGACAACTTGGTCGGACTAGATGCTTCAAGCGACGGCAAGTCCGTGGCCGTTCTGTCCATCTCTTCCACAGAAGGAGATGTTGAAGTGTGTCAGAGAAAAGGCAAAGTGATCTCCATCTTCGACTTAAGGATTGTGTTGAACATCGAAGGAAAGGTGAGTGCTGACAAAGACTTCAAGGGCAGTATCACGATACCTGAATTGGCATATGATACCGAGGAAGACGAGATCCAGTTCGACATTAGCATTTACAACGAGGACTCTGAATCCGAGGTCATGAGGCCTTTCACCAGAAAGAACTTGACTCCCAAGATCAGAAAGGCCTTGATACAGTTTGGAAAGGACTTGATCAGAGAGAATGGATCGGATATTCAGCTGAACAAGGAAATCACGTCGAATCTTACAAGAGAGAACCAAACCTCTCTGCAGGCAGCACCAGTGGCCAAGGAACAACCCAAGTCACAACCCAAGGCAGCTTCTAATGCCACAAAATCAAGTGCTTCTGCCAAAGAGAGTGAGAACTCCAATGTACCAAAGTACAATACGTCGACATTACACTTGGAGCCTACTTTCAACACCACATCGGAAGAATTGTTTGTGACTTTGCTTGACCAACAACGGGTGTCAGCATGGACCAGATCAAATGCTCAGATCGAAGCCAAAGAGGGTACAGACTTTAATTTGTTTGGGGGATCTATCAGTGGAAAGATCTTGAAGTTGGTGAAGAACGAGCGCATCGTGCAGCTGTGGAGACTTGACTCGTGGAAGAAGGGCCACTTTGCCGAGTTGGATATTCAATTAAAACAAGGTGCTGGCGAGACTACCATGGTGGTCAAGTGGTCTGGAATTCCAATTGGAGAGGAGGACAGAGTGAAAGGCAATTTCCAGGACTACTACGTTAGATCGATCAAAATCACCTTCGGGTTTGGTGCCGTGTTGTAATGCAGCATGTATAAGAAATGTTATAATGACAGCATGTATTATGTATTGTTAATAATGTAAAGACTGTATTGTTTTGTTGTATGACAGGGTTATGGATGCAGAAATGAATATCATAATTACTAATGCATTGGAGGTGCTACTTATCAGAGCATGTAACTGATTTAAAAAGAAATATCAGGAATAAGTGAGACACAGGATTCTACACACAAGTATATAGAGAGGAGGAATTCACACTGTTTATATAGTTCCAGCTTTGACAATGGACTAAACTCACAATCGGTAGTTTTTCCTCCCCGAAACTGGTGAAAACTGGCTACAGCACCGGAAGAGGTCCGCGGGAATTTATGCTTAAAGAAGCCGATAGATCTAAGAAAATGATTGCCCGCGCAGAATCTGGTGCAGGAAGTTTTGCCCCAGAACGGCAAATGAAAGCGCTCAGCTTTTCATATATAAGCGTTGCTCTGCTGTTTCTTGACCCCGCCAAGTATTCTCATAGTTGAAGAAATTCATTAATCATCCAAACCAAAATGTCCACCGCTGGAAAGGTATGTATTTTGCAGCCGATTGGAGTGATGTGGGGGCCGAAGTTGTGTACCCGTTGCTACCATGGTGGTTATCATGGCCACCCCCTCTGTATGATGCAGGCCCACCCCACCGCCAGAATATAACTAACTTCAGACCATCA
This sequence comes from Metschnikowia matae var. maris, assembly GCA_002370695.1. NCBI lineage: Eukaryota > Fungi > Ascomycota > Pichiomycetes > Serinales > Metschnikowiaceae > Metschnikowia > Metschnikowia matae. The sequence goes on along the minus strand of NKZH01001720.1, from coordinate 198,646 downwards.
CTTGTAAAGCTGCTGTTGCATGGGAAGCAGGAAAGCCATTGTCCATTGAGGAAATCACCGTGGACCCACCAAAGGCTCATGAGGTGAGAATCAAAATCACCAACACCGGTGTTTGCCACACTGACGCCTACACATTATCTGGAGTGGACCCTGAGGGAGCTTTCCCTGCTATTTTGGGACACGAAGGTGCCGGTGTCGTTGAGTCTGTGGGAGAAGGAGTCACCAATGTGCAAGTGGGAGACCATGTCATTGCCCTTTACACTGCTGAGTGTAAAGAGTGTAAGTTCTGCAAGTCTGGAAAGACCAACTTGTGTGGAGCCGTCAGAGAGACACAAGGTAAGGGTGTGATGCCAGATGGAACCTCCAGATTCCACTGCAAGGGTAAGGACTTGTTCCACTTCATGGGTTGCTCCACTTTCTCTCAATATACTGTTGTCGCAGACGTCTCTGTGGTGGCCATTGACAAGAAGGCCCCATTGGAGAGTGTTTGCTTGTTGGCATGTGGAGTGACCACCGGTTACGGTGCAGCTACTGTGACTGCCGATGTTCAAGAAGGCGACACTGTGGCCGTTTTCGGAGCTGGTTGTGTTGGTTTGTCTGTCATCCAAGGTGCATCGTTGAGAAAGGCCAAGAAGGTCATTGCAGTCGATGTCAACAACAACAAAAAGGAGTGGGCCGAGAAGTTCGGTGCTACTGACTTTGTCAACCCTAAGGAATTGCCAGAGGGAACCACAATCGTTCAAAAGTTGATTGAGATGACTGATGGTGGATGCGACTTCACTTTCGACTGTACAGGTATTGTTGAGATCATGAGAGACGCTTTGGAGGCATGCCACAAGGGATGGGGACAATCCATCATCATTGGTGTTGCTGCTGCCGGTAAGGAGATCTCCACCAGACCATTCCAGTTGGTCACTGGTAGAGTGTGGAAGGGATCTGCATACGGAGGAATTAAGGGTAGAACGCAATTGCCAGGAATGGTTGACGACTACATGAACGGTAAGTTGAAGGTGGACGAGTTCATCACCCACCAACAGGACCTTGACCACATCAACACTGCCTTTGAGGACATGCGCAAGGGTGACTGCATCAGAGCCGTGGTGACTTTATGAATCCCTAGGGGTAAACTCTAGACACGCTCATGAATAGAATTTACATACCCTTCCATCAATGCCTCATGATACTGTGTGTAAGCTTATAACCCGTCATACCAAACATGTGAATCCAGTAAAAGTTCAGTCCAATTTGTTATATTACCATTATTTATCTGTAGTATTAAACTATGGTGTACTTAGTTGTAGTATTAAACTATATTGTATTCATTTGCGGTATTAAACTGTAGCATAATTATTTGCAGTATCAAGCTATAGTGTATTTATTTGTAGTGTTAAACTGTAGTGCTTTTCTAGGTGCGACATTATACTGATTCCAGATCGTCACTGCGCATCTATGTCTTCAATGCTCTACTGGCTCCCTCAAATTAGAATAGATCAATCAAGCAGTAAGATACTAAAGATAAGATACATAATATCAATATAGAAAACACACTACCATACGTATATATATATATGTACACACATATACACATATATACACATCCACACATATATCTATATAGATAAATTCATATTAGGTAATGGTTGAATACATAGTTGGTACTGGTACTAGCACTGGAGCCCGTCGGATCCGCGATAGAAGTGAACTCCGGTAGATGTATTTTTTCGCGTCTCGGAGTATCCGGCCACGCTGGGCCGAGCACTAGAAGTAGGTTTAAATGGCCAGCTAATCTTATTTTAAAAAAAAGTAAAAGGCTAAAGTGAAACTTTCACCAAACTAAACCTTGATCGTATTTTCTGTACTTACTTAGACTTTGCAACAAACTGTATAGGCAGCTTAGACAAGGGGTCGGAGCCGAGGTGGGTTCCGCGCTCTGATTGGACACCAAAAATCTTTTTTTCGTCCCTCTATGCTCAAACCTGATTTCGGAGGGTAAATATTCTCTCTCTCACACTTTCTTCTGCACCTCCCTTCAAGAATAGAAAAATGTTCAGACAATTGGTTAACTCTAGAGCCGTCGCTCCTAAATTCACCAGATCTTACATCGCTGGTCAATTCACAGGCTCCAAGAAATCGAATGGAAAGTACACCGTCACTTTGATCGAAGGTGACGGTATCGGAGTGGAAATCTCCCAGGCTGTCAAGGATATCTACGCTGCTGCCGACATCCCCATCGAGTGGGAGCCTGTTGATGTCACCCCTCTTTTAATCAACGGTAAGACCACCTTGCCTCAAGCTGCCGTGGACTCCGTCAACAGAAACTTGGTTGCCTTGAAGGGTCCTTTGGCTACCCCTGTTGGTAAGGGTCACACCTCCATGAACTTGACCTTGAGAAGAGCTTTCAACTTGTTCGCCAACGTCAGACCATGTAAGTCCATTGTTGGCTACCAAACTCCATACGAGAACGTTGACACCGTGTTGATCAGAGAGAACACCGAGGGTGAGTACTCTGGTATCGAGCACACCATTGTGCCTGGTGTCGTGCAATCTATCAAGTTGATCACCAAGCCTGCTTCCGAGAAGGTCATCAGATACGGTTTCGAGTACGCCAAGAGCATCAACAAGCCACACATTGTGATTGTCCACAAGGCCTCCATCATGAAGTTGTCTGACGGTTTGTTCGTCGAGACTGCCAAGGAAGTCGCCAAGGAATACCCAGACGTCAAGTTGTCTTTCGAGTTGTTGGACAACACCTCCTTAAGATTGACCTCTGACCCATCTGACTACAAGGATGTTGTCATGGTCATGCCAAACTTGTACGGTGACATCATGTCCGACTTGTCTTCCGGTTTGATCGGTGGTTTGGGTTTGACTCCTTCCGGTAACATGGGTAACAAGGTGTCTATCTTCGAGGCTGTGCACGGTTCCGCCCCAGACATTGCCGGTAAAGGTTTGGCCAACCCAACTGCTTTGTTGTTGTCTTCCTGTATGATGTTGAGACACATGTCCTTGAACTCTGATGCTGACAGAGTCGAGGCTGCTGTCTTGAAGACCATTGCCTCTGGCCCAGAGAACAGAACTGGTGACTTGAAGGGTACTGCCACCACGCAGCACTTCACCGAGCAAGTGATCAAGAACTTGTAATGCGATCGGAGATTTTACTCTAGGTAAATATTCATTAAACATGACGATAGACTAAGAACCTCTGAATTTTTGCTTCTATAAACCTTTCAACCATCCCTTTTGGATCTCTTCAAGAACAATGTTGGTTCCCTCCACTATAGCCACATGCTCTACTGCGTGCACTCTGTCCTCGTAGTCCTCCAAGGACTCACCAATCTTCAAGTCAATTTCCTTAACAAGAACTGGCTCTCCCTTATCAACCTCGGTGATGACCTTGTGTATCATGACACCTCCCTTCTTAATTTTTCCTTCTTGACCCTCTTTCCATGCCCGGTCAATTGCATGAGTACCTTCAAAGGCCCCTGGCAAAGCAGGATGCAAATTGATGATGGAAATGCCAGCTTTTTCTAGAGGAAGCAACACAGATGGCGATAGAATAAGCATCCACCCAGCACACACAATCAAGTCGGGCTTGGTATAGGAAGTGTCTTTCGTGCCCTCCACATTCCCATAGATAAGGAGATTGGCCAAGTCTTTATTGAAGTCCTCTCTCTTTTTGCTTCGGGCCTCCTTGTCCTCTTTTGGAATGCCTTTATAGTATTTCTTCAACACATGGGTCTTGGAGGGAATGTCAGCCTTGGCAGCTCTCTCCAAGCCATAGGCGGATTCACTGGAGGAAATGACCTGGGTTATTTTCCCGCTGAGCTTATTATTTTTCTTGGCATCTATCAACGCTTGGAGGTTGGACCCCGATCCGGAAATGAGCACGGTGATCGACATCAGCGAAGCAGATTATGCGGTGAAAGAGATTTTCGGTCTATGAGTTATCTCACGCAGCTGACTCGGCTCGATGATGCAGTACCAGCCACCAGTTACCAGTTACCAGTCACCAGATAACCAAGCTGAAACTAAAGAACAGAACAATTATACCGTAGAGAAGTGGAGAGTAAAAGTAAGATTTTGGACATTGAAGAAAAATGTCAAAGATTTGAAAAATTATTAGGAAGTGCTTAAGGTATGTGGATTGCGGAACTTATTCTTGTCTATCGTTCAGACGCACCATCTCCACCTAATAAGATCTACTATCACCTGCAATTCCCCCCAATTATCGACCTCAATACACACCAAGACTATTCACTGCTCACTACAATCTGACCAACTATAATATGGTAAACAAGTACATGTAGAGTCCATTTCTACAATTCCTTCTCATTGAAAAACAACAACAACAAATATCAATCATCTACGAAAGATTGGACTGAAGAAAATCATGTAGCCTGTCAACCGGTCGCACGCTATTCTATTGAGAGCACACATCAGATGCACGAACCAGTCTCATCTCGTCAATATCTCCCATTACACACCGCAACCAACATTTAATTCCACCACCATTTAATTCCACCACCATTTAGTTCCACCACCATTTAGTTCCACCAAAAATTTTTAACAACATCTAATCTGCAGCAATTCTTAAAGTCCTACTTTATATCATTTACCCCCATGAAAATAAAACCTTAATTGGAAACCTAAGTAGGAAAACTAATAACTTATAGAAGGAAAGCTAATAGTAGGAGTATTCAAATTATTAGTGTATAGTAGTACATTAGTGTAAGTACATTGGTAGTACATTGGTACTTTGGTGTAGAGTGTAGAGTGTAGAGATTATGGCATACAAGTATTATTGAGGAATTGATGAGGCATTGTTGGAGAATTGAAAGAATAAGGGAGGATGGGGGAGGGTAGGCAAGGACGGGCTACGACGGACTTGTTCATGCAGGCGGGTGTGCGAAGGAGGGACCCCAGACCAATCGATTGAGCGCGGGTTCCCCTCTGGTCATTCCATTTCACGCATTCCACCCACGTTATGGGCGGGTGCGCTGCGGGTAACCGGGTCCCAGAATTACTCGCGCCCCTGCAATTTACACTGGGAGAAAATTTTCTCCTGATGCCCTGTGCGCCAGGCGCACCCAAATAAAATAGCTCTACTCCCGCTCTTTCAAACCAGAAGTCAAACATCACTAAAAGTACATAATGGGTATGTAACAATTCCTTCCTGGCCTGCTTCTGTGTTTAGCTTTCAACTGCTGCAAACTTTCTGCAAGCTTCGGCTCTTTACTGAAGCCAATTTTCAAAGCAATCTTGGACCATCCTCCACGGGCAACTCCAAGGGGCAAATTTTTCGAACATCAAACTAACATATGTAGTTGCATTCACTATTGACCAAATCCGTGGTTTGATGGACAAGGTTACGAATGTTCGTAACATTTCCGTCATTGCCCACGTCGATCACGGTAAATCCACTTTGACCGACTCTTTGGTCCAAAAAGCTGGTATTATCTCTGCTGCCAAGGCTGGTGATGCTAGATTTATGGACACCAGAAAGGACGAGCAAGAGAGAGGTATTACTATCAAGTCTACCGCTATCTCTTTGTACGCTGGTTTGACCGACGATGACGTTAAGGAAATCAACCAAAAGACTGTCGGTAACGATTTCTTGATCAACTTGATCGACTCCCCAGGTCACGTTGACTTCTCCTCTGAAGTCACCGCTGCTTTGCGTGTCACTGATGGTGCTTTGGTTGTCGTGGACTGTGTTGAGGGTGTCTGTGTCCAAACCGAGACTGTCTTGAGACAAGCTTTGCAAGAGAGAATTAAGCCTGTTGTTATCATTAACAAGGTCGACAGAGCTTTGCTTGAGTTGCAAGTCACTAAGGAGGACTTGTACCAATCTTTCTCTAGAACTGTTGAGTCCGTCAACGTCATTATCTCCACCTACTCTGAGCAAAGTCTTGGTGACGCTCAAGTCTTCCCTGAGAAGGGTACCGTTGCTTTCGGTTCCGGTTTGCACGGTTGGGCTTTCACTGTCAGACAATTCGCTATCAGATACTCCAAGAAGTTCGGTGTCGACAGATCCAAGATGATGGAGAGATTGTGGGGTGACTCTTACTTCAACCCAAAGACCAAGAAGTGGACTAACAAGGAAAAGGACGCTGATGGAAAGACCTTGGAGAGAGCTTTCAACATGTTCGTCTTGGACCCTATCTTCAGATTGTTCTCTTCTATCATGAACTTCAAGAAGGAGGAGATTCCTCAATTGTTGGAGAAGTTGGAGATCAACTTGAAGGCCGACGAGAAGGAGTTGGAAGGAAAGGCTTTGTTGAAGGTCGTCATGAGAAAGTTCTTGCCAGCTGCTGACGCTATGTTGGAGATGATTGTCATCCACTTGCCATCTCCTGTCACTGCTCAAGCTTACAGAGCTGAGACCTTGTACGAGGGTCCATCTGACGATGAGCACTGTCAAGCCATCAGAAACTGTGACCCTAAAGCCGAGTTGATGGTCTACGTCTCCAAGATGGTGCCAACCTCCGACAAGGGTAGATTCTACGCTTTCGGTCGTGTCTTCGCCGGTACCGTCAAGTCTGGTCAAAAGATCAGAATCCAAGGTCCTAACTACCAGGTCGGTAAGAAGGAGGACTTGTTCTTGAAGTCTATCCAAAGAACCGTTTTGATGATGGGAAGATCCGTCGAGCAAATCGACGACTGTCCAGCTGGTAACATTATCGGTATGGTCGGTATCGATCAATTCTTGTTGAAGTCCGGTACTCTTACCACCTCTGAGACCGCCCACAACTTGAAGGTCATGAAGTTCTCTGTCTCCCCAGTCGTTCAAGTCGCTGTTGAGGTCAAGAACGCCAACGACTTGCCTAAGTTGGTCGAAGGTTTGAAGAGATTGTCCAAGTCTGACCCATGTGTCTTGACTTCTATCTCCGAATCTGGTGAGCACATTGTTGCCGCTACCGGTGAATTGCACTTGGAGATTTGCTTGAACGACTTGCAAAACGACCACGCTGGTATCCCATTGAAGATCTCCCCACCAGTGGTCTCTTACAGAGAGACTGTTGAGGGTGAGTCCTCCATGGTTGCTTTGTCTAAGTCTCCAAACAAGCACAACAGAATCTATGTCAAGGCTCAACCAATTGATGAAGAGGTCTCCTTGGACATTGAGTCTGGTGTCATTAACCCAAGAGACGATTTCAAGGTTAGAGCCAGAATCCTTGCTGACAAGCACGGATGGGATGTGGGTGATGCCAGAAAGATCTGGTGTTTCGGTCCAGACGGTAACGGTCCTAACTTAGTTGTTGACCAAACCAAGGCTGTCCAATACTTGCACGAAATCAAGGATTCCGTGGTTGCTGCATTCCAATGGGCCACCAAGGAAGGTCCTATTTTCGGTGAGAACGTCAGATCCGTTAGAGTCAACATCTTGGATGTTACTTTGCACGCCGATGCTATCCACAGAGGTGGTGGACAAATCATCCCAACCATGAGAAGAGTTACTTACGCTTCTATGTTGTTGGCTGAGCCAGCTATCCAAGAGCCAGTCTTCTTGGTTGAGGTTCAATGTCCAGAGAACGCCATTGGTGGTATCTACTCTGTCTTGAACAAGAAGAGAGGACAAGTTATCTCTGAGGAGCAAAGACCAGGTACTCCATTGTTCACTGTCAAGGCTTACTTGCCAGTTAACGAGTCGTTCGGTTTCTCTGGTGACTTGAGACAAGCCACTGGTGGACAAGCTTTCCCACAAATGATCTTCGACCACTGGGCTGTCTTGAGCGGTGATGTCACTGACCCTAACTCCAAGCCAGGTGCCATTGTCAAGGCCAAGAGAGAGCGTACTGGTCAAAAGGCTGAGGTCCCAGGTTACGAAGAGTACTACGACAAGTTGTAAGCAAGTCGAATGTATGGGTGCTTTTATGCAAATATATATTTCATTGTTCAGAATCTGCGGACTGAATTCTTGATTGGATCTTAAGAATACATGTTTTCTATAAAAGTATTTGTTGCTATGATGACAAGTCATGCACATGTAAATCATTACAATACAATTCACGTGCCACTCACCACGGTACCACGGTGCGAGAAAATAAGGATCGGCCGACTTTTCGGTTTTTACCTGCGTCTCGGCCGAAGACCCTTCTTGAGCTATTTTTGGGCCCTGGGCCTAACTTGCCTGTTATACCTGTATGTCGCGTATATTATGGTGAGACAAAGGGAAAACTACCGTGTACATACAGGAAAGACCTGCACACCCAACCAGCAAAGGTTCTTTTACGCGTAGTTTGCTCATCGGGATCTTTCGGCTCAACTTGAGCCATAATGCACTAAACGAGCTTACCTTGCATATATATGCGAGCCATATAGCTCTTTACGCAAGCCATTAGTAATTCGTTTATAAGAACCCATCTCCTCATCACTTGTGTTCTCTGGAAGATAAAAAACCACTAGGGTTCCAATTTTTTTTTAAACCATAAATTGGGAAGGGCCCGCTTAAATTAGCTTACAAATCAGTGAGGTCTATTGTGTTTCAGAGTCTATTGTTTATCTCCACTCTTCGCAATATTTTCATCACAAATTTTTAAAGGCCAATTGCCACCCTTTACCAACGACATCCACCCTGTTCCATTTTTTCTTTTGTTTTACTGTGAAGACACTCCAAGTTGGTAATTGGTACCAGAAAACGCCATGTCTATTAACACGCTAAAGTGGGTGTTGGTGGGAGTCACCTTAACCGCATTTGCCATGACTTTTGCACACATACTACCAGGAGGCGGAGTTCTGGTCAACTGCCGCTCTAACAAACTCTTGCAATGCCAACGGGGGATGATGATACTATATGTGTGTTTTTTACCTGTTGTTTCGCAGTATGCACTCTCGCTTGATTCGTTCCGAATAGAGGTGATGAAATGGCAGGCCAATGACTCACACCTTTCCAATCACGAAAGCCCCCGGCCGGAGTTTAACCATGACCGCTGGAACAGGTTCGGCGTTTCAGTATTTGCTACGGCGCTTGTGCTTCTCCTCTTATTATATATTGCATACTCATGCCTTATAGGAGCATTAAGACCGGCCATGGAGGAGTCGACCCAGAAGAGGCAAGGGGGGGATGAGCATGTTTTATACATAACCACCAGTCTTGGGTCCAATGAAACGAGGGAGAAGCCAATCGTGAAACGTGTTACTTTTGATCTTCCTGACATACATGGAAACAAATTTGTTCAGATGTACTCATACTTGAGTAAGCAACTACTCCGCCACTTGAGACGGATCGTGAGTTTCGTGCTGTATGCATTCTTGGTGGTGTACCTTCTCCCACCTTCGCTTCAACATGCATTTTACCTTGAGATTGTCAGCTTCAAAGGGGTCACCTTGACGTCAGATCACGTGGTGGTCATGTTCGCCATATACTTTTGCGTGGAGTTGGTATTCCAAAACTTTTCCATGACAAGGCCCACTGACTACTCTGAAATAAGGTTCATGTCATCGCGATTCACGCTATGTTATGGGGCTTTCCTCATCATCTTGAGTGTTTTTGCATTGTTGCAGTTCAACGATACCTTGAAGCTCTACCTCTACCGCATGTACGAGCCCTACGCCACGTTCAAAGTCAGACCTACGTCGTTCTATGACCTGTCGATCCCAAATATCAACATTGTGTCGATGGTATTGGAGAATTACATGATTAAATACTCGTACTCTCTCATACTGAGCGGGACCTCGAACCAAGAGCGCAACGTGATCATCAAGAGCTCGTTGGATATCTTCTCAAGCGTATTCAGCGATTGCATTGCCTGTATCATGTTTGCTACCATGGTTTTTGTGCCGGCGGTGCTTGGTGTGTTGGTCTAAGCAACACATGTCTTATAATTCTATAGACTTAAAACGAATTAATTGCATCCATGCTGCGTGTAATGTGTAGAGTGTAGAGTGTAGGGTGTAGAGTGTAGAGTGTAATGTGTAAAGCGCTATATTGAGAGCGGTGTATGGAGTAGTTATATAATACTAGTATTTTTAATGTGCGGACCCAATGGCCTGATCGGTTTGGGATACACCTAGGTGCGCCGGAGGATAATAGGCGGCCATTCCTAAGTGGTTTGATTTATCCGCCTATCGAATATGTACAGGGCCAGCACCAGAAGAGGCCTGCCCAAAGATTACTCGATGCGGCCAACTTTGCCGCGTGGGTGCATTATCGCAATCTATGTACACATACGGTAATACGATCCGCACTTTAGTGTCACTGCTGTTTTAACCCGCCAAATGTTATATAAGGGCAAGATCCAGTATGTTCTTCTCCTTCTTATTCCCATAATCATTACTCGAACTTAAGACGATGGAAAGATTGCAACAGATCGCCAAGCAGGCCACTTCTAGTGTGGCTGCTCCCCCTGCTCCAGCTCATCCTTTGGACCCTCTCAGCCCACAGGAAATCAAGGCTGTGACCTCGATTGTTTTTGAACACTTCAAGGGAAGAAAAATTAGCTTCAACACGGTTACTTTGAGAGAACCTATCAAAAAGGTCTACTATGCTTGGAAGGAACACCATGGTCCTTTGCCTCCTAGACTCGCCTATTTCGTGGTGGTTGAAGAGGGTGTCGAAGGTGTCCAGGAAGGTGTGGTTGATGTCCCATCTTTGACCGTGACTAAGTCCAAGAACACCGGGGGTGTTCAGCCAATTTTGACTCCTCAAGATCTCCAGGCCACCGAGGAGATTGTTAGAACCAACCCTGATGTCATCAAACAGTGTGAGATCTCCGGTATTCCTAAAGAGGAAATGAAGAACGTCTACTGTGATGCCTGGACCATTGGCTATGATGAGAGATGGGGTGCTACTAGAAGACTTCAGCAAGCCTTGATGTACTGGAGATCCGATGAGGACGACTCTCACTACTCCCATCCTTTGGACTTCTGCCCAATTGTTGATATGAATGCTGGAAAAGTTATCTTCATTGATATTCCAAACAGAAGACGGCCTGTGTCCAAGCACAAGCACTCTTCGTTCCACCCTAAGCACATTGCAGAAAAGTTCGGAACCAAGGAGAACCCATCTGGTTTCAGACAGGACAACACTCCTTACAATGTGACTCAACCAGAAGGTGTGTCTTTCAAGATGGACGGCCACATTATGGAGTGGTCGAACTTCAAGTTCCACGTTGGATTCAACTATAGAGAGGGCATTGTCTTGTCTGACATGACCTACAACGACCATGGTAACGAAAGACCCATGTTCCACAGAATCTCATTGTCCGAAATGATTGTTCCTTACGGATGCCCTGACTTTCCTCATCAAAGAAAGCATGCCTTGGACATTGGTGAATACGGTGCCGGAAACTGTACTAATCCTTTGGCTCTTGGATGCGACTGCAAGGGTGTCATTCACTACATGGACGCCCACTTCCCCGACAAGAAAGGAGACGTGCTTACGGTGAAGAATGCTCTTTGTATCCACGAGGAGGATGATGGAATCCTCTTCAAGCACTCGGACTTCAGAGACGACTTCCAAACTACTGTGACCACTAGAGGAAAGAGATTGATCATTTCCCAGATCTTCACTGCTGCCAACTACGAGTACTGCTTGTACTGGATCTTTAGACAAGATGGTACCATCAAGTTGGAGATCAGATTGACTGGTATATTGAACACCTTTGTCTGTGCAGAGGATGAAGACGTTGGACCATGGGGAACCCAAGTGTACCCTCAGGTCAACGCTCATAACCATCAACACATGTTCTCGTTGAGATTAGACCCTAGAATCGATGGAGACAACAACTCCGTTGCTACTTCAGATGCTATGGCCGGCCCAGGAGAGGTTGGCTCTGCTGAGAACAAGTACGGTAACTCGTTCTTGGCCAAGAAGACGGTGTTCAAGACCGTGGAGGACTCGCTCACTCACCTGACCACCACTAGAACTTGGGACATCTTCAACCCAAACAAGACCAACAAGTACTCTGGAAAGCCTCCTTCGTACAAGTTGGTGTCCACCTGGACTCCTCCTCTTTTGGCCAAGGAAGGTTCTTTGGTGAGAAAGAGAGCTCCTTGGGCTGCTTGGACGACCGAGGTGGTTCCATACAAGGACGACGACGAGGCTTACGGCAGATTGTACCCCTCCGGAGACCACGTTTCTCAATGGTCTGGAGACTCGATTAGAGGTATGCGTGAGTGGATTGGATCAGGAAAGGATTCGGTTGAAAACACAGATGTGCTCTTGTTCCACACCTTTGGAATCACGCACTTCCCAGCCCCAGAGGATTTCCCAGTCATGCCAACCGAGATCTTTGACCTAATGTTGCGTCCTAGACATTTCTTCACTGAGAACCCTGTCCTTGACGTTAAGCCATCGTTTGCCAAGACCACATCTGAGGTCAAGAACGGATCTGGCGGAGTGGACTCTTGCTCGTTGAACGTTGACAAGTCTTCCAAGTTGGCCTTCTCCCAAACTTCCTCGTGCTGCAGCCACAAATGAGCGACTAATAGATTAATAGCAAATAGAAATTGAAACCGAAATAGACTGATCTTAGTATGTAAAGCCTAAAGCAGTAATATATATTAGAATAGTAACGCATTATTGGTAGTTATGGACGGGCAGTAGCAAAGAATGATTAAGAGATCATTATTAACAAGATGTATTAATATATTGAAGTGTTATTGAAAGAGTAAGTTAAAAGAGTATCGCAAAAGAGTGTATGATGAATGGACTGGACTACTATCATTTAATAGACTAGTAGGTTTATTGTACACGGTCAAAGTATACCATAAAGACGAAGACCAGTTCATCAGTAATCAATTCCAGCCATCTAATTGATTGCATACGGGCCACTGGTAGATCTATCATGACTAGATTTCATACTTAATTGTAGTTGGAGGTGAAATCCGACATATAATGCTTATCATCGGTTGCACGTGACCGCATCTACTTCGCTGCGCTCTCCATCCACTTCCATCCACCAACCATGAAGTACGTCATCGAACACATGGAGGAGGGATTCTCCGAATGGGTGATTCTTGAATATTCTCAGATAATTAGGGACATCGGCAAGGAAAACCTCGTTTTGACTTCTCTCCCTAAAAACACTACCGAAAAAGATATTCCGGCCGCTCTTCTTGAATTGGGTTTGCAGTGGACCACTGACGAATGTGTAACTCTTGATGGGGGATTGGAGAAGTCCAAGGTTTGCTTGCTTGATCCTGCTGCCGAAGAGGACTTGGTACCAGAAGATGGACAACAATTCGAGTACTTTGTGTTTGGAGGAATCTTGGGTTCTCACCCTAGAATCGACCGTACCGGTATTTTGAGGGAGAAGTATGGCTTTGCAGGAAGACGCTTGGGTGCCTTGCAAATGACCACAGATACTGCCATTAGAACCACGCAGATCATCATTGAAAAGAAAACCAAGTTCGAGGATATCAAGTTCATCGACTACCCGGAAATCAGATACAACAAGTACGAGTCGACCGAGATGCCCTTCCGGTATGTGTTGGACTCTGAGGGCACGCCCATTTTGCCAGACGGTATGTTGAAGTTGATCGAGAAAGATGGCGAGCAAAGTATTGATGACCTCTTGATCGAGTAAAGTATCAAGTGATATGTAGGTATGATAAATGAATGTCACGTTATCAGCCCGATTTGTAGACGGTGACTTTTCTTTCCTCAAGTGGTGGTTGCGATGAGCTTAAGATCTCCTTCATGAGGAACCCGGTTGTTTGTTCATCCTCAAAGTATGAGATGTGTGCACTGATGGCCGACACTATGGCAATGTCAAACACTCCTGTGGGAAGACAATAGTCGATTCTTCCCGTGCGGTTGAGTCCCATCAATGGCAGTAGCTCATCTTTAGTATACTTGACGACTTGTGTGGTGCGAGCCGCTTGGTCCTGAGTGTCCTGAGTGGTCAATGTGGAGATAAGGTCTCCCAAGGCATTCTCCAGGTCGACCGGAGCGATGTCTGCACTGGACGAGCTTTTCAGCTCCGAGGTAAGCGTCTTGGATGTGCTTTTCTTCAACCAACTTGAAGCCTGCCAGAGTTTTTCTTGGATATCTCCGCCCAAAACTGACAAGTTCTGCACTTGGGTGTTGAAGCCACGAAGAGCAAAAGGTACCTCCTCGGGTCTGAACTCGGCAAACTTGGGGTCTACCAACGGCTCCATTCGGTAACTGACGGGGTCGCTGGGGTGGAACACATTGTAGAGGTTCTTGCACTTGGGAGACGAGAAGGGAGCATCCAACGATATATCCTTGTCTGAACATTCACTCCGGGCAACAATATTCTTTTGCTTGAGTAGCTCGAACATTCCAACCGGTGATCCCACGCAGAACAAGTTTTCAATATCAAAGTCCAACTTATACTCGTTATTGGCATCGTCATTCTGCTGAGAAAGCAAATCAAAGCAGATGGCCGAGCCTAGCGAGTGACCAAACAAATGCACCTTGCCAGTGAAATCAGGGTTCTTCTCCTTGTAGCTCTTATATACATGGTTGAGCTCCGACAGAACTGCCTTTAAGATCTGCTTAAGATGGAGTGGCTCATAGTAGAGAAGCACATCTAAAATCACATCACCCACCACATTTCTTAAAGGCCTAATACCTTCCACATTAATTTGGCTTAAACTGGGAAGCCGGTGACTCTCGGAAGTCTGGTCATATGCTCCAGGTTTCCGAGGATTGAACGATATGCGATGTCTCCACGATATCGGAAGCGTTTGTATGGTGTTGTTATTGGTATGGACCTTGGACTTTGCATCGAAGTTGTCGCCGTACGCCAATTTCTGGTACTTCTCCTCATTCTTGTAGATGTTGTTCATTGTGGTACGCATGACGTTGATGCTGTGGGGAAAGTTGACCGACTCGTACTTGTAGCCTAGAAGCTGACCGATTCCATGCACGCATAGCACCAAGTGATCGATGTGACGATTTGGAATGATTTCAGATTCGTCTTGAACATTGTCGTTTTGCTTTTGCTCGGATTCATTGGTTTTAGATGCCGCACCGGAGTCGAATATAGTGGCCACCTCTGAGTGGAAGTACTCCGTCAAAGAGCTGACATTACCCGGAGTGACGGAATCAATGACGGAAGAGGCCAAGGAGTCCGAGAAACCACGCTGAATAGGAACAACCGACATTAGAGATCCGTAGGATGGCTTCAATGACCGAATGATGTTGACCTGGAAAGTAGAGAGTGATGCCGGGAAGAGGGCCCCATATATATCATCAAAGAAGATCACAGCCTGACCATCACCTAAGTCGTAGATATCAGTTTCATTTTCAATATTCAAGGCTTCGTCGCCATCCAACATGAGCTCCTTGGTTTGCTGGATCTGGTCATTGAATTTGGAGGTCAATTCCTTCGGAAGTTTGGCACTAGAAGACGACGCATTGCCCCTGCGCCGGTTCAACGAGTACGCCTGGGTGGCATTGTAGCCCGCCTCTATCTTGCGGGCAGTTTCTTCTTTAATGGGTTTGCCTTCGTAAGTGAACCAAGTTCCTCGGCGTACCTCATACACTGGGCCTTTCCAGTAGATGGTGGAGAGATGCATTTTCTCCAAGTCCACCTCAAATAACTTATCCTCTTTGACTGCCACGGTTCTCTCTCCCACAGAGTACGCCCTCTCGAGCCTGGCGTTGTCGTAGCTGTCGAAGGCGGCAAACTTCTCCGGGGCCTTCTTGGGCTTATAGTTGTACCATTTGGGCTTGGCTATAGGAACGTCTGTGCCGTAGTACCATTTCACCTTGATAGGCTTGCATGATTTGAACCGCTTGAGGGGGAGACGGCATGCAACTGTGACTGGGCTATAGTGTCCGGACCCTAGAAGCCTGATGATCATGGGAAGAAGGTATACGGTGCAGTAATGAGTTGCATGCTCATTGATCTATATATGCGCATTCATAGAAGCCGTACACCAGTCATACTCAGCCATACACCAAGCCTGAAAACTGTAGCTATAAATGAAAATAGAAGGATCTACTTAATTAGATCTTTAAGCTTTGTGGCATTCCATTTTGGACCTTCCCTCTCTTTACTTTTCGATCTTCGACCTTAGCTCTTTTTCCGTAACCTTTCCCATGCACTTAAAGAGTCCTGTGATTCAGTTTCGGGGGTATTAGTGTTAGAGTCCAATGCCTTCTCCAAACTTCCATCACTTTCAGGCTCTCCAGAAGTATTGGCCTTGGGAGGAGCAAATCCATTGGCTTCTCTAAGCTTCTCCCAATGAGGAGCACTTCTCTCGTGTTCCTGCACAGCAGCCAAGGTGCCGTTGCGGTTGTTCTCTGAAGGTGGGAAATACTGAACTGCATGTGGATCAGTGGATGCCATCTCCATAGGGTTCTTCATGATGAGACCTGGGTTGGATGCAGTCTCGTGGTAGTAGATCGAGAATAACGTCAATTGGGCTGGGTGTATGGCTTTCCACACATCAAGTATCCTTTGCTTGGATTCTCTTTCCGCCTCATTAAATTGCGAGTCGTGGGTTTCTTGACTGAGCTTTGCTATGCGGTATTCCTGGTGATTTTTGCTGTGCACGTATAAAGAGCAGAAGTAGACTCCGGTAGCGAATATGGTGGAGACAACGGGACGGTGGAACGTGGGCCTCTTGACACCTGGTGGAGGAGTAATGCCGGACCTCTTATCTGTGAATTTCTTGAAAAGAGTAGGTGCAAATAAAGCAATTGTACACTCAAACATACCCCACATCGTGGAGATGTTTCTGGCGGTGGAGAGGTCATCCGATAATAATTGTCTTTCCTTTGGGTTCAACTTGTGGTCTGCTTTATAGAAGTCCATGAGGTGCTTGAGGTCGTCTGGCTTGACATAACGCCCGAGGATCGATACCTGCTCGGGGCCTTTCGTTTCGTTTCCATCAATTGGTTCGCTTGACATGATGTACTATGTGGTTTATGAGCTTAAGCTTTGTTGCGCACACCTAGAAAGGTGCGACTTACTATACGCATACGATTGCGAAAGATCCGATCCAATACAGGTAATAGGGCTGCGAAAGGCCCCACTTCTTCATCAATACTTATCATTGCATCTATACAACTAGGCATTAAACCAACTTGTTGTCCAGTCTCTTCTCCTCCCTCAAAGCCTTCAATTGAGACACAACTTCGTCGAATTTAACCGTAGCATTCTTACCCTGCTCCTCCTGGATATCTCTGTTTCTGACGTTGACACTGTGCTCAGATTGCTCTTGCTCACCCACAATGAAGATGAAGTTGTACTTCAACATCTGGCCGTTTCTCACCTTCTTCTGCAAGGTGTTTCCAGAAACATCCACATCGGCGTAGAAGTGGTGCTTCTTGACCAACTCCTCTTTCAAGGATTCGGCGTACTCGAAATACTTGACACCAACTGGCACAATCAAGATTTGTCTAGGCGACAACCACAATGGCCATTTACCCTTGTAGTGCTCGGTCAAAATAGCGGTCATTCTTTCCACGGATCCTAAGATAGCTCTGTGGATCATCACTGGTCTAGAAATGGCGTTCTCCTTGGTGTTGGACTCCGACTTAAATTCAAGACCAAAACGGTCGGGCATTTGGAAATCCAACTGAATAGTAGCACACTGGAACCATCTCTTCAATGCATCACTGATCTTGATATCGATCTTGGGGCCATAGAAAGCTCCGTCGGCTGGGTTCAACTCCCACTTACCTTCTCCCATGAACTTGTTCAAAGCATTCTCCAAGTTCTTCTCAGCAGCATCCCAAGTCTCGATAGATCCAACATACTTCTCTGGTCTGGTGGACAACTCCATCTTGAACTCGAAACCGAAAATTCCGTACATCTTTTGCAAGAAGTCGAAAACACCAGCAATCTCCTGCTCAATTTGTTCCTGTTGACAGAAAATGTGAGCATCATCTTGTTGGAAACGACGGACTCTGGTCAAACCAGACAATGCTCCGGAGAATTCGTTTCTGTGAAGCACACCGAAGTCGGCAACACGCCATGGCAATTCTCTGTAAGATCTCTCACGGCTTTTGAACATGATACAGTGACCAGGACAGTTCATTGGCTTCAAGCCGAAAGTTTCCTTCTCGACCTCAAAGGCAAACATGTTTTCTTTATAGTTCTCCCAGTGGCCAGATGCTTCCCACAACTTGGTGTTGTACATGTTGGGGGTGATGACTTCTTCATAACCTCTTTGTCTGTACTCACCTCTAATCAAATCCACCAAGGCATTGTAGATTCTTGTTCCGTGAGGCAACCAGAAGGCAGATCCAGGAGACATTTCGTTGAAGTAGAACAATTCTTGTTCTCTACCGATCTTTCTATGGTCTCTCTCTGCAGCTTCCTTCAAGAATTTCAAGTGCTCGTCCATCAATTTCTTGTCTGGGAACGAAATACCATAAACTCTTTGCAAAGAGTCATTGGCAGCATCACCCAAAAAGTAAGAAGAGGAGTTCTTCAAAACCTTGAAAGCCTTGATTTTTCCAGTGTGCAAAATGTGAGGACCTCTGCACAAATCAATCAAAGTACCACATCTGTAGACGGTAGTGGAGGTGTTTTCAGGAACCTTGTCGCTGATGAACTTGACCTTGTACTTGTTGTAGGCAAACATCTTCAACAAGTCCTCCTTGGTCATCTCCAATCTCTCGAACTTTTGCTTCTCCTTGATGACCTTGGTGGACACCTTCTCCAAGTTGCCGAAATCTTCTTGAGAAACAACTCCCTGTCCGTCATTAATGGACATGTCGTAGAAGAAACCATCTTCAGTTGGAGGTCCATAGGACAAGTGACATCCATAGTGACACTCGGAAGCTTCACCCAACACGTGGGCAGAGGAGTGCCAGAACACAGCCTTACCTTCAGGGTGGTCGAAGTCCAAGAATTCCAAGCTGGCATCAGACTCGAAAGGTCTCTCCAAGTCCCACAATTCTCCGTTGACCTTGGAGATGACTTGACGCTCGAGGAAGGACTTTCCAATGGACGAGGCAATGTCGAAGGGGCTGGTTTCGTATGCAGTGCCCTCCTTGACGGTTCCATCTTTCAAAGTAATTTTGATTGGGAGTCTTTCCTTGGCAGCGATTTCGGCATCGTGCTTAGCTTTCAACTCATTGAAGATGTTAAGTCTGTAGTCCAAGAACTCAGGTTGAGGGTCCAAGAGGAGAGGGTTTCCCTGGGCGGCCTTTTTCTTTTCCTTTTTGGGAGCAGCCTGTTTTTGAGGCTTTTCCTGCTTCTCCTGAACAGAAAGGTTATCCACACCTTGTTGAACTTCAGCCATGATTATCGGAGACAGAGAAAGTAATGGGACTTGTAGAAAGTGTCACTACGCGAAAAAAATGACTGTGCGGACTGTAATTTACTCACCTGCAAAATTTACTCTGGCTGTGCTAAGGCCTTATAATCAAACCACACAATTAGTTTAAGCTTCTACAACCTTTAGATAACGTTTAAGGCTCAAGTTTTGAATCTGCTTTATATTCTTTATATTCTTTGTATTCTTTGCACTCTTAAACTATACACAGTTTGTAACAACGCCTTTATTATATACATGTAACGTTTGTTCCACTAAAACACCTTGGGAGCCAAGGCCACGATCTTCTTGTACTCTAGTTCCTTCAACTCCTTGGCCACCACGGACGACACTCTGGTTCCAAGCGGATCACCATTCTTGTTGATTAGGACACATGCATTGTCATCGAATCTGATGTAGGAACCATCGGGTCTTCTGAATGGGGCCTTGGTTCTGACCACGATAGCACGACATATATCTCTTCTCTTAACTCTGTTACTTGAGGATTGTCCCAAATCTGTTCTGATGGGTCTGGCTTCTTTGATGACCACTGTGATTTCGTCTCCGACCTTAGCGAAATTTCTAGGCCCGTGACGGAGAACCTTGATACACTCGGCTATCTGAGCGCCGGAGTTATCTATGACATTGAGGAGGGTTTTAGTGTAGATCATGGCGGTTGTGTAGGTGTTAGACAAGAAGTAGTTGGAGCACTTTTTTTCATTTCTACAGGTAGTGCGCGCCCAGAAGATAGGCCAGTACATGGCCCCAGAGACAAGCCCCTTTCCAAGTGTGAAAGACTGATATTCATCAATATCATAATAGAGTTCTTAAAAGTCAAACTTCTTTTTTTCTATTACTTTACATTCCAAAACATTTTGTGGGCCTGTCGTTTGTCTAGGTGTGTGTTGTATGCCGCGCACTGAGAGCTGGAGGACATGAACTTCATGAAGCGCAACTTCTGTTCCAGCCGTGGCCCATGAAACTATTTCGTATGCAGATGCGAGGCATATCGCAGATCCGAAACTGGAACGAGTCAATTATTATAAACGACCGTAAGTCCAAGTTCCAGGCCCGTCATGTGGACCTTCACGATGCTAGTGACCTTCCAGAGATCCTCAACCAGTTCTTAGAGCAGCATAAGAGTATAACTAAAAATGCAAGTCATCCACATATTTTGGCATGGCGAACGGGTGAAAAGTCTGAAACACCAGGCAAAAATTCTCTCATCTATAAGAATATAAACCAAGGCTTCAAAGATAATGGGGAAAAGGGTGCGGGCTCAAAACTCCTCGATTTCTTGGTGCAACGCAATGTCATCAACAAAGTTGTTATTGTTACACGATGGTTTGGAGGCTCACATATTGGATCGCTGAGATTTCGTCACATCATTAGCTGCAGTGCCGATAGCCTAAAGAAATCTCCAGATCGAGCCTCATGACCATGACTATGACCATGACCACGACTATGACCATGACCATCCCAGGCCTACCTATGGGCTGCGCGCCAGATCGTCTATCTCACGTGACATACACAAATTTTATCAGATTCATCTGAGTCACGTTGCATTAAGCTCTCACCACAATGTTCTTGCGAGCCAGAGTGATTTCGGCGAAGCCGCAGAGACTGGCATTCGCCTATACTGCACTTGCCACGCGTTTCTACTCCGCCGCTAAAGCTGTGCCTCTCACGGCTGAAACGTATGCTGACAAAGTGCAAAGAAACCCCAACTTCAAGACCTTGGCTGACGAAGATCTTCAATTCTTCCGCTCTGTTTTGAAGGATGATAACTATGTTATCACCGAAAAGGGAGATCTTGATTTCTACAACGAGGACTGGATGAGAAAGTACAAGGGCCAGTCCCAATTGGTATTGAAACCAAAGACCACCCAGCAAGTCTCCGAGATCTTGAAGTATTGCAACCAGCAGAAGCTTGCGGTTGTGCCACAGGGAGGAAATACCGGTTTGGTGGGAGGCTCTAACCCTGTATTCGATGAAGTCATCTTATCCGTTGCTAACTTGAATCAGATCAGATCCTTCGACAAGGTCAGTGGTATTTTGAAGTGTGATGCAGGTGTGATCTTGGAAAACGCCGATAACTACTTGGCCGAAAACGGATACATATTCCCTCTTGACTTGGGAGCCAAAGGCTCTTGTCATGTAGGTGGTGTGTGTGCAACTAATGCTGGTGGACTTAGACTCTTGAGATACGGGTCTTTGCACGGTACGGTCTTGGGACTCGAAGCTGTTCTTCCTGATGGAACTATCTACAATTCTATGGATGCTTTGAGAAAAGACAATACTGGATATGACTTGAAGCAATTATTTATTGGCTCTGAGGGAACCATTGGTGTTATCACTGGTGTCTCGATCCTTTGTCCTGCCCGTCCCACGGCCACCAACGTTGCATTCTTAGCTGTGTCATCTTATGAAGCTGTTCAAAAAGTATTTGTGGGTGCTCGCCGTGAACTTTCTGAGATCCTCTCTGCTTTTGAATTCATGGATGGTAAATCTCAACTCTTGACTGCAAGATACTTGAAGGCAGACCACCCTATTGAGAGTGGTCAATACCCATTCTACGTTTTGATCGAGACCAGTGGTTCTAACAGAGATCATGACATGGAGAAGCTTGAGACCTTCTTGGGTAATGCCATGGAGGAGGAACTTGTCGATGATGGTATCATTGCTCAAGACGAGTCTCAATTGCGTAACTTGTGGTCATGGAGAGAATCCATTCCAGAAGCCTCTGCCATGAACGGAGGTGTTTACAAGTACGACGTGTCTCTTCCCTTGCCGGACTTGTATGGATTGGTGGAAGCAGCTAGCGAAAAATTGAATGCAGCTGAGTTGATTGACTTTGACTCTGATGCTAAACCAGTGGTTGAAGCCATTGGCTATGGTCACGTGGGTGACGGAAACTTGCACTTGAATGTTTGTGTTCGTGAGTACCAAAAGAAGATTGAAGGTGTATTGGAACCTTTCGTCTACGAACATATCCAGTCTAAAAAGGGATCCATCTCTGCAGAACACGGATTAGGCTTCCAGAAGAAGAACTACATTGGTTACTCCAAGAGCGATCTCGAGATCAAGATGATCAAGGACCTCAAGAACCACTATGATCCTAACGGAATCATGAACCCTTACAAATACGTTTAAATAGAGTTCGTATTAAGAAACATGGCTATAACTTGGAATCCACAATTCTGGTCAACGATCCTTCGGCGTACAACTCATCCAACACATCCTTGAAGTATTTAGCAGCAATAGGACGCTTGACCTTCATGGTAGGGGTGAGGACATCGCTAGCCACCGACATGGGCTCAATATCAATGCGGATATTGTGCACGCGTTCCAAGCTCAGCAACAGAGTAGTGGCAGCATTCAAGTCTGTTAAGAAAGCTGTCTTGATTTTCTTTTGGTTGAGTTCCTTGATCAACTCTTCATCGGAGTTGACAGTTTTTTGGAACTTGGACTTCAACCAGTTTCTACCCATTTCTGGTTCAACACCCGCGACTGCAACCAAGAAGGTTTTAAGCGAGTCACCGTGGATGTAGATTTGCGCTAACATGGGGTTGGAAGATAAATACGTATTTTCGATCTTCTCCGGAGTGATGTATTCTCCCTGGGCTAACTTGAAGAAGTTTTTGACCCTGTCAATGATAAAGATTCTGCCTGTCTTGCCATCAACTCTGGCCACATCACCAGTGTGGAACCAGCCTTCGGCATCAAGGACCTTCTTTGTCTCATCCTCGTTTTTGTAGTATTCTCTGAAGATCTGAGGTCCTCTCAAAAGCAACTCCCCGCGTGGCCCGCCTGCATCGGTGGAGAGGTAGTTCATCAGAGGAAGGTCCTTTAATCTCATTTCAGTGGTGACGCAAATAGGACCACAAGAACCGGGATTAGACTCGTATGGCATAGAGCCACAAACGCCAGCGAAAGACTCGGTCAAACCATAGCCCTGAGCAACTCCAATGTTCAAAGCAGATTTCAAGAACTTCACAGTTTCAACTGCAATGGGAGCTGAGCCAGTGCTCATATTGACAAGATTAGTGAAGCCAATCTTTTTACGAAGGAGTCCAATAAGACGGTCGTACACAAGGTGACGTCCTTCGGCACCATCCTCAACCAGCATCAAGTTGGTTTTGGTCTCAATGGCATTTCTAAACAACTTCTGCAAGAGAGGTTTTTCAGCATTGTCAACAGTTTGTGCTTTGAGAGCAGACTCGAGCTTGGTGAGCACTCTAGGCACCAATGCCAAAGTGTAAGGCTTCAACACCTGTACATCGTCTATCAAAGTCAAGGGTGAGGCGGATTGGGGCATACCCACTGCAGTACCAACCAAGTAAGCGAAAGCAATGCCCATTCTTTGGTAAATGTGCGCAAGAGGCAAGAAACAGTAGAAACGAACCGATTCAATGACATTGAAATTAGCAAGACAGAAAGTGACAGATGCAACTGCATTTGCATGTGTCAAGACCACACCTTTTGGAAGGGAAGTTGTTCCTGAAGTAAAGGAGATAGTGTACACGGTCTCTGGGGTAGGAGGGTAGTATGAGATTGGAGACACTTCACCAAGCTTGCACACTTGGTCAAAGTCATACAATGTAAGTTCCTGAGCTCTTGCCTGCTCCTCTAAAGACAGGTCCAACGGACTAAGACGGTCCATGGACACAATGGTTATAAGATTGGACAATTTGTCAGAGTAATTCTTCTTCAAATCGATAATCAGCTGGATTTTGTCCTTGGAACAAACGATGATCGGCGATTCAGTCAAGCCCAAGATATACTGAGCAGTCTCAGGACCCAAGGTATCATACAAACAGGTGTTGGTGACAGAGTAGCTGGAGCATGCCAAGTCAGCAATGCACCATTCCCGTCTGTTGTGTGAATATAAGGTGAGGATAAAAGACATATCGCCACTCTTGACAACCTTTGCATGATTTTCGATTTTTTGGTGTTGTTCCGAATCTCCAAGGTATGGGTTGTTCTTCAAAATGAAAAACACACCAGCACCAAAGTTCTTTTGCAACCGGTCCACTTCTTGGTACGACTCCCACTTGTAGTCACCCAAAGTGCCATCAGTCTTCACCTCTCTAACACCAAGACAGTCGCCGGAGGCAAAGTTCTCCACACCCGTATCGAACACCTCCTTCAAAGTGCCGATGGAAGAGTGTGGTCTAGAAATCAATCCATTCTGGGACCTTTTGTTTCTATAGACGGGAGAGAAACCAGTTTCAGCGCTCCCGGGAAGAGGTACGGCATCACAGATTTCCGTGATGTCAATGGGCAAGGCGGCCTTGATTTCACTGAAAGCAGCCTTTTTTGTTTGCGTCACTAAAGCATTGGCCATATTGGGAAAGTGCGTGATGAGAAATATCAAAACATCTGTCCGCGGCATGCCTTAACTACTTATATAAATATGAGTCCCACTCCCTCGGCCCAGTTTGGTGGGGTAGGACTGCAGAGTTCTCGGTATAATCTCACTCATGTGCGCATAGATAGAACGGGCCAGGGGAAGGTACGCCACTGTTTCATATTTGTTGGTGGTTTAAGCTGGTCATTAAGCTCCTTCCTCTTTAGAGAGGCCTTTGTAAATTGATATTTTGATGTGTATTTGATGGGTGGTCATGGCGGAGTGTGGGGTGTAGTGGCGGCCAAGGTCTTTTCCGGGGTTTTAAGAAGCGCTGCCTATCACTGTGTTACGTGCAGTCCTGGCATAACCGGTACTACTTCGAGACGTGTTGCGGCCACACATATCAAGTGGAGAACACTGGACCGAATAGGCAATCATGGTACATATACATATAAATATTTACTTACGTATATTCATATATATATATATATACGGATTTATGTCTGTATTTATTTAAGCCATCGCTATAAGGTTGTTCTATTACTCTATTAAGAATTCGCGTCACACGCCAACTTTATTCTTTATCGCTGACTATAATTTATTCAAGGAGTTCCTTGACCTCATCTTTCTGCGATTCATTTTCAAATACCGGCCGGGGTTTTTCGTAGCCATCAAGAACGCGGCCATATGTAATACCCCCCAAACGAGCCACTGGTTTGAGCTTGCTCACATCTAAATTAGTGTGCTCTTCATTAATGACATCTTCCCTGACATGGAAATTGATGCCTTCAACAATACACAAAACACCCGTAGCCCTGGAGGGGTCTTTTCTGGAATGCCATTCGTGCGAATGAAGCAATTTCGCCTCAACACTAAAGGCACTTTCAGCCACATGCGGCGGCTTCACTTTTTCGGATTCCAATGGTGTTAATCCGCTCAACTTCCATTCGTCCACGTTGGAAGGCGCATCAATGGCACAATAATCTGCCGCTTCGGCAAACCACTCACTGATAATATTGATGGTCAATTCTCCGGTATCGAGGATATTGCGGAGCGAGTCTTTTGCAGCACCCTTGCCACCACTGAATCCAATTGTGAATATTGGTGGATCACTGCTGGCAAGATTGAAGTAAGAGAAAGGCGCCAAGTTACGTTGTCCGCTGGCGCTCTGGGTCGAAACAAAGGCAATGGGCCTGGGTACTACTGCGGAGATTAACATCTTGTAGTTATCCACAGGTGATCTATCTTCATAGGGGTCAATTGAAATTTTAGAGTGACCCTTCCATTCCGTGGAATTAGCCCCGGACCCGGGCGTCCAGTCAATGTTGGGGCCTTGGGCCATTTTCCACTCGTTTTCTTTATCGAAAGGTTTACGGGCCTTTTCGACTTTGTGGAAGTCCGGATGCTTACTTCTGGCGGTCTGAGTCATTGGGAAAGTAGTATGGTTTCTATTTTCATTACTAATCACCTCACAAGTATAGCTACCTTCATCCACAGTCACGTGCGTGGCTCAAGTATTCTACAGGGATTCAAATACAGTCCCGGGAAGAATTAGATCTGAATAGTTTTTTTGGCGAGACTTTAAAATCAAGATTTGCATATTACGTCCGGGGCATTATCCTGCCATATTCCCGCTAAATGTTGCCAAACTGCAGAGTATTCCTGTCTTTGTTCGAATAGTATATTTTGCGAAGTGAGGTCTATATTCGCACGCTCGACTTTCTGCTTTACGAGAACAATCCCCATAACCATGGTCAAGAAAGTTTTACTAATAAACGGACCCAATTTGAATCTTCTAGGTACTAGAGAGCCGGAGAAGTATGGAACCACGACCTTGGACGACATCGAGAGCGAAGCCCGTGCTCAAGTGTCCAAGTATGAAGGCTCCGAATTCTTCTGCTACCAGAACAACACCGAGGGTTTCATAGTGGATAGAATCCAAGAGGCCAAACAAGAAGGTGTGGGCTTCATTGTCATCAATGCTGGTGCCTACACACACACCTCTGTGGCGATCCGGGATGCCTTGTTGGCCACGGCAATTCCGTTCATTGAAGTACACATCACCAACGTGCATCAAAGAGAGCCTTTCAGACACCACTCGTACCTTCTGGACAAGGCAGTTGCTGTGATTGCTGGTTTAGGCGTATACGGCTATACTGCAGCCATTGAATACGCCTTGAACTACTAGGATTGTTGCATTGAACTGCATTGAACTGCATTGAACTAAGTGTTTGGGTCAAATGAAATGATGAGAAAGTGAGAACCAATCAGACAGTCAGTCTACTCAGACTTAATTCAGAGACATTAGTAGTCAGTATTCCATTATTATTCAAAAGAAAATCTAACCATATAATCCTTGTTCTACCGTAGAAGGAATGGGCCGTGCACCGTATACGCCTTGCCAACTGACTGGCACCTCCCACAGGGTCACGTCCAACTGTAGAAGCCGTGAGATTTCTGCTGCCAAGTTATGAGCATCGTGGAAGTTATCTCCCTCATAAACATGCATAGCAATATAACTGAGAGGACTCACTCTATGTAAGCCCTTGATAAGGTCCCTGGAGTAATTTGATTGTGCGGAAGCATTTGAAAGAGGCTCTGCTTTCTCGTCCGAAAGTGAGAGTGCAAGAAGACTCTCCGAAAGGATGTCTTCGCTCTTGTACCTCCGGATATCGCCAGGAAAGTTCTGTGGCGAGAAAGCTGCATCAATCAGCTCTATTAGTATGACATGGCTGAATTTCCCTGCCTTGATGAAAGGAAGAAGCACCTCCGAAATATGCTGCGAGGCAAACCCAGGCAAAATCGGAGATCTCTGCTGAAGAAGCGTGATGTTCTTGGACTTGTTTTTATAGCACTCCAATGCAAACGACACTCCCTTCTTTGGGCCCTTGGATGTTGTGTAGTCCACTGGCGACGCAAATGAGTATAAGTACTTGTCGGAGAGCGTGGCGACCTTTTGAAAGTCCAACGTGTGTATGAGGAGATCAGCGCAGAATTGAGGGACATTGGCCACGGAAACTGCCGGGATCAAGAGGATCGAACCCTCAAGAGAGTCGGGTGAATATCCTGAATCAAAAGACATGAGGTGTGGGAGTTATACTTCCTGGATATCAAGTGCGAGTGTGAAGTATGTTCCTGCAGTCTCTGGTGTTACCTGGAGTACCGTACACATTTTAAGAAGAACTATACACAGACAACGTATGGAAACACTTGTATTTTTATTTATTTCAATCTTTTATATTGTTTCAATTTTATTTTAGCTTGGTCTCGGGTTTGTTCCAGATACGATTTGGATACTAATTGTATTTTTTTGTTGGCTTTGGTTATTGGTGCTTTCTGTAGAGAAGCTGTCAAATGTATGGTATACTACAAGCGTGCTCGACTAGTATGTGCTCATCTTACACATTATTAGGTCTAGCCTATTCAACACCAACAAGCCATTGGAAGAAGAACATTAGCAACAAGACAAAAAAAAGAAATGAAACTGGGGATTTTCAAATTAAGAAAAAAAAAAAAGAATTAAACCAATCATGGATTGAACAAAATATCAATGGTGAAATTTAGTGGTGTAGAGGTCTAAGATCAGAATATGGTTTTCGCAAGTATATAATTCCTATTCACTCAGGCACTACACAGTCAGATCACATATGTACAAGATTATGATGTATGAACGTATGAACGGTGCGCCAGACACCAAGCTTACTCCAAAGAAATCTTGGCACCCAAACCTTCCAAGGTACTCTTGATTTTGTCAGCATCTTCCTTGGCGACATTGTCCTTTAAGACCTTAGGAGCGGCCTCAACAAATTTCTTCGACTCCACAAGAGACAATCCCAACAAGTTCTTGACCTCCTTAATGATCTTAGGCTTGGCCTTGGCGTCGAAGCTCTCCAACTTAATGGTGAAGATGGTCTTCTCCTCAACAACCTCCTTGACCTCCTCCTCAACAGGAGCAGGAGCAGCAGGGGCCGCAGCACCAGCAGCAGGAAGAGCAATGTCTGATATGTTCAATCTGGTCTTCAATTCCGACACTAAGCTGGAAGTTTCTAATAACGTCAAGGTGGAAATTTGGTCCACGATTTGTGAGATCTTGGGGTCCACTGGGGCCTTGGCTGCCTCGGAGGCTTCAGCGGCCACAGAGTTGAAACGTAACGAGCAACGAACGCTACTTCTAGTAATAGCTCTGGAGGCTGGTCTAGCAATCTGGCGCAACATGTTGGTTGGTATAGATTCGAGAGTTTGAGGTAAATTTTTTTCGGCTTTTCGCCTCGACCAATTCGCAGAACCTGGTGCACGGGTCTATGGGCCAACCTGTTGGCCAAGCATGACTTAACTCCAAGCTTTCTATAGCATTCCATTTTTTTTATTTCGAAAAAAGATACTTGAAAGGTAGTCTTCTTTGTATCTAAAGATTAGGTTTTTTTATAACCCTATTCTTTCAACCCTCAGACGTTCTTTCCAAGTACTGTTACTACGGATACGGCTGGTCCTGTGTATACGCGCAGTTTTGATCAAACTGAAAACTCACGCTTCCATCATTCGAATAAGGTCATGGCTTCTTTTCGTTTCTGCGCAGAATGCAACAACATGTTGTATCCAAGAGAGGATAAGGATAATGCCAGACTTCTTTATTCGTGCCGGAATTGTGACTATACGGAATTGGCCGAAAATCCAAAGGTCTACCGTCATGAGTTGATCACTAATATTGGAGAAACTGCTGGAGTGGTGCAAGATATTGGTGCCGACCCCACTTTGCCTAGATCCGACAAGGTGTGCCCGTCCTGTGGAAATAACGAGTGTGTTTTTTTCCAATCACAGCAGAAAAGAAAGGATACTTCGATGATATTATTTTACGTCTGTTTGGAGTGTAAAAAAGTGTTCATGTCATGATGAAAATGCTTGTAACTCCTACTACACTACCTGAAGCTGGCAACGTGTGGATGCTAAGCAACTGAGCATGCTGCCTTTCCTCGTTGGCCACTTGAATATTATGCCATCTTCGGTGGAACGACATCTAATTCTTATATGTACTATAGTCTAAGTTGTATTGTACCAATTAAATACAATATATCGATCAGTTTAGCGTTCAGAGTAGTAGTTGTACTGCTTTAAGAGTTGTTTGCTGCCATACGACATCTGTAGCTTCTGGCGACGGAGTTCCCCTAGCCTTAAAACTCCTCAAACAAATGTCCGTAAGTATCCTCCCCTTTCAAACCGTAGCTAGATTGTTCTTCTGGGTAGTGGTCAAACAAGGATGAATCACCGACACCTGCGGTGATTGGAGGCTCATATGGCGTCTCAATGTCTTTTGCCAAAAGCTTCTCCCATACGACTTCGCTAAACCATGGGTGGTTTCTGATATCAGCAGGACCATTCAACAAGTTTCCTAATCTTGAGGACAAGTCTGCAGTAATCAAACGATTAAGCAAATCAACAACGTCAGGGTGGAAATAACTGGGGAAATGAATCTTACCTGACAAGATTTTTTCATAAGTCTTCATTGGAGAATTTTCGTAGAAAGGCGTGTATCCAGCCAACATTTCGAAAATCAACACTCCCAAAGACCACCAATCAACCGATTTGTTATATGGCTTAGATGTGATTACCTCCGGCGCAATATAATCCGGGGTTCCACACAAAGTCCATGTGACGGTGGAAACTTCTTTGGCAAAACCAAAATCAGTGATTTTGATGTGTCCATTTCTATCCAATAAGATATTTTCAGGTTTCAAGTCACGATAAATGATATCGTGGGAGTGCAAGTACTCCAAAGCCAAAGTCACCTCAGCAGCATAGAACTTGGCCACAGGGTTGGGGAACCTCTGCGATTTTCTCAACAAAGAGAATAACTCTCCTCCCTCTATGTAGTCCATGACCATGAACAAACTAGAGGAATCCTGGAATGTTCCCCACAATCTAATCAAGAAAGGGTGTTCGACGAGCTTTAACATTCTACGCTCATCATTGGTGTGCTCCACCTGTTTCATCTTCACAACTTGCTGCTTCTTCAAAACTTTGATAGCATAGTATCTACCATTGTGGACCGAACGCACCAAGTGAACTCTGCCAAAGGAACCAGTTCCCAAAGTTCTCATGATATGGAAATCAGCAAGAGAGTACTTGCCCTTAGAGGTAGTTGATCTTTGGGGCAAGAGAGAACGGCTAATTGCATCCTCATCAGCAACCTTCTTTCTTTCCCTGTTCAATTCCTCCTCAGTTTTCTGGGGCACCTGAGCATGTTGCTGCTGCGACAGAACCTCATACTGCTGACCTTCAACCGGGTACTGAGGATACTGTTGGTGTTGAACCAAGTTAGAGGAGCCCGCCACAGGTTGGTATTGACCCGGAACCGTATGTACGTTCTGCTGGGCGTATTGATCGCCTTGGACCGGAGTAGGCTGAGCTGTGTAATAATTCATGGAGTCGATGTTATCTAATGAGTTGATGGAGATTTCAGCGGTATCGTTGGAATTGGAGGGAGTGTTGGATCTTGATATGTGGAGCTTTTTCAAGAGGTTTGAAGTAGGCATAAAAGGCATTCGGTGGGACCTCCAAAGCAGGGGAGAAAGATGCGGGTTTTCACGTCAATACAAAAGAACACCACACAATGGTCCTGAAAATTATAAAGTCAAGGTGTGGGGCGAGAACGACGCTGATCGTATCAAGCTTGATCGGGAAAGTGTACCACAGGCAAGGTCAGGATGCGGGCTCAACTGGCAACAACCTATGCAATGGCAGAGACAGCAGCAACAAGGATTCTCCAAAAAAATAGGGCAGAGATTGAGGTTTTATTTTTTTTGAAAAACAAATCGACACAATGTGAATTGGGCAATTGCGTTCGGGGGAGTGTACTGTGGGACTAGGGTGGATGTGGAATTCAATCGGGGGTAGGGCGAGGGTTCAGTGCCGGAAGATCATCATGTGACCCGCAACTTGTCCGCTGAACACGGGGTTAGTGCTGGCCGCGAAGATATGGCACGCGCTAGGATAAATGCACCGGCTTACGGGGTAAAGCACTTGAAAGACATTTCTTGACGAAGGGTAATTTCTTGTGGGAAGTTTTCTTTTTGATTCCATTTTCTTGTTGCTTTAAAAGGCATTTTCTTATAAGTTTTTCTTTTTTAACACATTTTTTTTTTTTTGACATTGACTGAATGTAATGTTTCGGATGGTGGAGTCTAGTGATATTTTCGTTAAATGACACTTGTACCGACGGCTTATCGGTGGGTCCAGCCACTTTTTTTTGACGTGATTTGCTCTGATCTCATGTAGTGTGCGCCATTCTACTTACTGCTTTATGGGCATTGTAATTTTTGGCAGTAATTTTAAAGAGCAGTAAACTTGAAGGCCATCTTTTTTTTTTTTTAAAAGCAGTTATCCTGAAATATGGGCATGTCATGGCGTATATACGGCATTGATTTGGGTTGACGGGGATTGTTCTCAATATGTCACTATTGTCTCCGAGTGGTGATTGTCGGCACAATACGTGGGGAAATGCGGGTATACATGCTAAAATAGTGAGGTGTGAAGCTGCGATTGAACATCAGTCAAGCATCACGCACAACGCGGCCTGCTCGCTGCTTAGTTTTCTATGTACTCCTCGTAAGACTTGCCGTCATCAGTGATGCTTTTGATCTTGGAGAAAATGTCGGCGAAGTTGGTGAATTCCGTGTACGGTATGTTCTCCCGACGACAGTAAGTGATCAAATCCTTGCCGTGCTTGGCGAAAAGCAAGTTGGTCTCTTTGGCTGCAGAAAGATCCGACACTCCGTCTCCGCAGTAGAAGAGAGGTGGGAGGTTGCCGGCTTCGTAGCCGTTCTTCTGCAAGTACTCCCGAATGGACCGGCTCTTGTCGTGACCGAACCCAGTGTCTGGGTCTTTGTACTCAATGGCCCATTTTCCGGTATCGGAATCCACGTTCACCGAATTGGAAATGATTTCGATGTTCTTAATGGCCTCACTGCCCACCAATTGTTCAAGGAGGGCATGGATGATTGGTTTCATACCACTACTGACCACCACAACGGGAATTCCTTTGGCTGCACACCATTCATAAAAGTCCTTAAAACCTGGGTCAAGGTCAATGTGTGCCAAGAGATAGTCTATACACTCTGGGAAAGGCGTGGGAATCGAGCGCAACATTTCGGAGAAACCGTCCTTGAAGGACTTGGTCTCGTTTAGGATTTCGTCATTGATTTCCAAACGACGGGGGCGGCCGAAACCGAGATTTTCCGTCAAGTAGTCATTAGAGTCCTGGATAGTGACGGTTCCATCCCAATCGGTGAATACAATAGCTGGTGGCGACATTAGTGTGGTGTGTATTGTGGGGTATTTATCACATGTGCTCAGTGGAGGGGGATAGGTATGGGGTGCGGAGGTGTACTGGTCTAACCCAGTGTCGTCCGAGATGTACGGGGTGTAATATTGAAACGCCTCGGTGTACGGGTGTGGCACTCGTGCAGATACTAACATCGGGTTTAAGCCTAATTCGGGAAGACCGGAGGATTTGATCTGAATCTTCAATGACTCGATTATGACGTGCAAGAATTAATGCTCTGCGTTTGAGCTAAAAAAACGGCTTGCGCAGCAAGCTTACTAACAAAAAAGGCACGGGTTCCTTGGAGAACGGACGTCTGGGGTATCGTCCCAATCAGGTGGGATGTAGTGAGTGATAAAGTCGTCTATATACAGTAATGGGCGACCAGGAGATAACACTACATTAGGAGTATTCTCCTTTTTTTCTGCTTGAAAAAGACATAACCCAACTGAGGTCTATACAGTGAAGCAACTTCAAGAATATGGCATATTTATCCTCTACATGGAACCGCATGAAGTCACTAGCCTCAAAGTGCATGGCCGTCTGGATCTCGGAACGAGGGCCTCAGTGCGCGCAGAGCTAAAAGATATGGAGTTCCGCGTTTGCTGCAAATGTTGACAACGGTATCGAGGATCTGAATTTCAACCTCAACAATACTAGGACATGGTAATCAAACACAGCATTCTCGACATACAGTTCGTGTTGGTACTTACAGAGCCACGACTGCATAATTACATCTAATGTGGATTGCTTTGTAAGTCCTGATTGCGCCTCATGCATGCTCGGTGACAGTTACAGGCTACTAACCCGGCACTGCCGTCGAGACAGTATGGAGACACACAGTATAGGAGGAGATCAGAGACACCCACGTTTTCGTGCACATGGACCTCGTCAACTTTCCTTTTTGGATGCGGGACTCCCCATAGTACGGACGTCCACAGCATTCCAAGCATAAACTGCTGTGGCTAGTGAGACATCTTGCGGAACTCAGTGTAGGCGATCTCTCACGCAGACGGAGCTCCCCAGAATGTATATCCGATGACCCCGTCGTATTTTACGCAATGATATCACCTTGCTTACGCTAAAGTTTTTCTGGGACGTCTTCTCATGGAGCTTGTAGTAACAAAAGTATAATATTATTAATCAGAAGAATGTTCCGGTATGGAAGTCCGTAACCTAAAAAAGTCATTCGCCACACCTCCAGTGCCCAGTGGAATGCTAGATCTTGGATTGCGTTTGTTGCATCCACTTACAGGGTTCAGGGCAAGAATGCGGTTGCTTTTTGCGCGTTTTTTTTTCCTTTTATTTTTTCCGCGCCAAAAACTGCAGTAGCGCCCATGTACTATGAGGAGTGCAGTATGTGTTCTCAGCTGCATGCTGATGGCCGGGCCTGAGACACTGTCTCACACTCAGAAATGAGCCCATGTTGCGTGCTTAGGTAATTTTTGTTGCTTCTTCATATATAAACTTTCTTGCGTCCGGTATGCTTTTGTTCTTGTACTTTTTTTAACCACACTTGGCACGGACTATTAAAATTTCCGCACAACATCCCAAGCCTTCTCATAAAGTACTATCAGATATTTTCTACTCATAAATACAGGAATCACGCCGCAATAAACTCCGCAAGTACACCACCTGGCCCCCGATTTTTCGTCTACCAGTTTTCCTTTGCCATAGATTTATTGTACCAACCATCGGACTTATATCTTTTTGGACCCAGCTAATTTTTATTGCAGTTTTCACTCTTCCATTTGCCACCGGTACCTTTCCCCCGGCATTTTTGCTCATCATGTTTCATAACTTAAAGGCCTTCATTAGGCAAGGCAAGCAGGCCAGTGACTTCAAGTCAAAGCAGGCTCCATCCGCACAGTACGAAGCTAACGAAGCTCAACATCAGGAAGAGATGGACTCTTTTAAAAGACATATTCTCTCCAACCCAAAGAATGATGTCCATGTGGAAATAAACGAGACAAAGAGATCCGAACTTAACGAACACGGTGTCCCCGAGCGCCAGGTCCCAGCTGTTGAAGACAGTTACGGCAGCCAACAGAAACAAAAACAACACAAGAAACAAGATTACAGCGATGCCGTGGATCGCATAATCAAGGAGGAGCTGCAAGAAAGACAGAACCTTAAAAAGCACCCCAACTTGTTGAACTACGAAATCCTAGATAAGATGGGTGAGGGTGCTTTCTCTGTGGTCTATAAGGCCCGTCACACCAGCTCAGGACAACTTGTGGCCATCAAGGTTCTTCGAAAGTATCAAATGGACACCGCACAGAGACAAGCGGTTTTCAAGGAGGTCATCATCATGAGACAACTCTCGCAAAGTAATATTGTGCAATTCATTGAATTTATTGAGCATGAATCATACTTCTATATTGTTCAGGAGCTTATAGAAGGTGGTGAGATTTTCGGTGCTATCGTTAACTACACTTACCTTAGTGAGGATCTAGCCCGCCATGTGATCTACCAGGTCGCAAAGGCGATCCGTTATTTGCATGAGGAAGTTGGCATTGTTCATAGGGATATCAAGCCCGAGAATATTTTATTTCAGCCGATCAACTTTGTTCCTTCACTTAACCCCATCTCGAAGCTTCGTCGCTCCGATGACCCAAAGACCAAAAAGGACGAAGGTGAGTTTTTCCCCGGTGTGGGTGGTGGTGGAATCGGAGTTGTCAAGCTCGCTGATTTTGGTTTGTCCAAGCAGATTTGGGAGCACAACACCAAGACACCTTGTGGA
The DNA here is from genome assembly GCA_002370695.1 of Metschnikowia matae var. maris. Lineage (NCBI taxonomy): Eukaryota > Fungi > Ascomycota > Pichiomycetes > Serinales > Metschnikowiaceae > Metschnikowia > Metschnikowia matae. The sequence continues at coordinate 163,051 of NKZH01001720.1, read as the reverse complement.
ACCGTGGGCTACACAGCCCCCGAGATCGTGAGGGATGAACGTTATTCCAAAGAAGTGGACATGTGGGCCATTGGGTGCGTTCTTTATACATTTTTATGCGGCTTCCCACCATTCTACGACGAAAGAATCGAGTCTCTCACCGAGAAGGTGGCCCGTGGTGAATTCACCTTTTTGGCTCCATGGTGGGATGAGATCAGCGATGAAGCCAAGTACTGTGTTTCGCGTCTCTTGACTGTGAACCCAAAGAATCGTTATACCATTGAGGAGTTCCTCCAGGACCCATGGATTCTCAAGATTCACGAAAGTAAGGTCAACTCCAAGCTGCTCGAAGCTGCAACAGAGCCCTCTCAACTTGCCAACTACCAAAGAGTTGCCAAGTTCTCGCCAGGAGCTCTGGCACTTCGTGAGGCTTTCGACATCTCCGCTGCAGTTCACAGAATGGGCGAGGAGAGCACTTTGAACAAGCAGAGCCTCAAAGCAAACTCCATGACGCTCGTCGAAGAGGACGAGGATGGAGAAGGGCATGTGGTTTCAGCATCAGACCAAATTCCTAGGGATATGAACAACCAGAATGGGTTTGCACTAGATTTGAAGGGTGCTTCAATTTTAGGAAGAAGAAAGAACAAAATTGCAGTTGCTTGCTAGCTAATTACAGAGCCATTGGCATGACTTACGATGTCCAGATACAGCTGAGAATCGTAAAATTTAGACGGGATTTTTCTTTTTTCAGTTCTAAGCGGCAAATCGGGGCTTTCCACTGACTTGTTATTTTTATATTAGTTTTTTTTATACACATTATTGATAATTACCTGTACTAATAGACGCTTGACCGTTAGTTTATGCATTTCGCGATACAATTTGGAGGTGCAATTCAGAAACCACATACCTCCTTTCCCAACTACCTATTTTGGAATGTACCGCTTCAGGCTTGTTATAGATATTCCTGAAAGGTCACCTATTTCGTCTACTACACATTTCTAATCTTTGTTTCAAGTTTTCTCCTAAAGTATACTTTTATAAAATAAAGTCGTATGTTGCATCGTCTAAATGCAGGTTGAGCACAGTAGCCTAGCCTTACCTAATCTGTACCTTTAGAAACAAGTGTAACCAGCAGCTCTTATTGTAATGACAGCATAACAATAGTCACTAGGCTAGATATACTCTTCTGTGCATAATACACCTAAACCTGCAGGACAATCGTCCGGGTGGTACATAATACTTAACACCGTCTAGGGCCCATGAAGCGTGAAGGAAAAGATCATGGAGTAAGGCGAAATGGAAAAAGACGTATACTCTGAGGATTTCAATTATGAGCAAATCAATGACTCGACGGAATCCCCTTACTTGAGCATTTTGCTTATGTAATCTGTTTCAAACATCCTTTGCCGTCTGACTCCGCCTAGACTGCAGGATGTCTGCATGTATTCAGTGGTAGTGACTGGTTCTTTTCTCGGAAACAATGTACCATCTAGTCAAATGGACAATGTTTAGAGGCAATATTTTGAGGAGTAAGAGCAATATTGTGACAAAAAAAAAAGGTTTGCATAGAAACGTTTTGATTGTACTGGGAAATGGTTCGGTGCCCTGTGGTATATAACAAGTTAGAGTACTTCAAGAACTCTACCCAAAACCATTCAAGCATATTACTTATTTGTAGTTTTTCTTACTGTTGCTGTTTTTGACTTGCCACAACCTGTTCTTGTCTTCCATGCCAAAAACAATAAAAGGTTCTTTCCTCTTGGTAGCATGTGGACTTCTAGAGGCAGTGCATTTTCTCTTTACGGGTTCATGACTCGCTCTCCCGATGCTTTTATCATGACTAAAGATTTGCAAGTTGCAGGAACAGACATCAATATGAAAACATTCGGATTTCATGATGACTACATAGCTTATGGCAGAGATGTGAAGCCGTTCGTTATACGATTGAGTAAACGATGGGAGGTTCTAGGCATCCGGCCGCTCTTGTGCAAGAGATTGGGCAGTAAATTTGAGAAGGTTCTCATGATGAAGGATCATACTTCTGGCCACTTGATATGTCGGCTTGTGGTTATCTTTCTATTGGCGGTGGACCGCAGCTTACTTATACCTGAAACTGTCGGTAGCCATGTGCCAATAAATACATAAAATCTACTGAGGGTCGGTTAGGGCAAATTATTTTCTGCTGTATACTGTAACTACATTAATTATTTTATTGCATATTCTAATGTCATCTATGAAACAATTGGTGTTGGGTTTGAATATTGGTCCTTCTTCAGCCAGTCAAAATTTCGCACCCTAATGTATATAAGTCCCATACATTTCTATATTGCCTCTGGGAACAGGAAATACATTGTTTGGTCTACTATATGTGTTCTTTTTTTATATATATAATAGATTTGTAACTCCGAATTTTGGATCTGTTACATTTTTTATGAGTATTTCACTTCAGCACAAAGATTCGAGTGGCAAATCTACGATTCCATGAGATAACCCCATAGTAGGAGGCAGAGGAACTAGAGAAACCAGAGGCACCAAGACAGAAAGTGGAACGAATCTCCGGGATTCTTCTCTCTTTATATAAGAACATATCTACAGATGAAATTTACAGGAAATCCATGGGTATGGTCTTTATAGTTTTCGAAATTATGTGCCGCAATTGTTATCTGGTGCACTGGAAGAACTCTCAACTCAGAGCGATATGAAACACGGTGAGTGGTGCGAACAAGTCCGATTTATCTCATACAACCCTGGCTTCAAAGCCAATTACATAGACCCAGATTTCTACTTCGGGCAAAAATTTCAACTACATTCACATCTTACTGCATACTCATAAACTCCAAGATTACTCGAATCCTAATTACTAATGAAAGCTGAAACCGTGCTCCCATCCGAGACCCTCGAACTAGACCTAGAGACGCTTCTACGGTACTTCAGCATTACACGAGACACAGCTCCCAAACAACCGCCAGCAGACCAAAATGACCTTAATGTTTATCCTGTGATTTCAAGAGTTATTATAACCGAGAACAAGAGCCCGGTAAACTTGGATGCCGACGTTATATCGGCCTTTACTGGCCAGCTTCCCGAGGATGGCAAATTCGCCTTGGAAATAGATTCTTTCGAGCTCAAAGCCGTGGGGAATGCTCCTCCGGTGATATCTATATTTTCGAAACAAAAAGGCTCAATCAAACGAAAGACTTTGCTATCGTTAAACATTCTTAATGACACTTTGCGGACCATAACGGCATCTGAGATCCGGTTTCTCACCAACAAGATCAAAAAGTGTGGCAACCACTTTCGTTTGTCAAAGCTCCATTGGAGATTGATATTAGACACGGTTTCGGGCACCATCTCCACCCGAATTACTTATCAAGTTGATATGAAAGTCATGTTCTATAGATACTTCTCTTCCGACATATCCTCGGCATTATTAGACATCTTGAAGCCGGAATTGCTACCATACGATCTTCCATGCTCTTCTGTTTCAACTTCATTACAAAACCTTCCCATGGATAGACACCTTTTCTACAAGGCAATCATAGAAAACACTACCAAACTCCCTCCATCCGAGCTGGACTTCGACCACCCTTACCTCCTTACAAAATTACTACCTTTTCAAAAACGCAGTGTCGAATGGCTTCTCAAGAGAGAAGGTGTTAAATATAATGCTGATAAAAGGGCCACCCTGCCTATACCTTTAGTCAGTGATGAGATGTACCAGAATCTCATCAGTTTCCCCCAGTGCGATATGGATATTCTTGATAGCCAGATGTATGAGTCTTGCAATAAATTGTGCTTTGGCTGGAAACGTGTGCTTCATAGAGATAGTGCTTGCTGGCTTAATACTTACACGGGAAACATCTTGTTCGAACAACAGCTCATTAAGTTTTTCATGGAGTATTATCAAGAGAATAATGAATCGAAACTTCCTGGATGTGGCTTACTTCTGGAGGAAATGGGTCTTGGAAAGACCGTGGAGATATTAAGCTTGGTACTATTCAACTTAAGGCTGCTCACCGAAGTTGGTGTGGATATCCCCGTTCAGTTGAGCAAGGAGGAAGAAATTACGTTAGTGCAAAGTGCCAAAACCACATTGATTGCTGCCCCTCAAGCTATTTTACAGCAGTGGTACAACGAGATTTGCCGCTTGTGTCCCTCGTTGCTGGTCACAATTTATAAAGGTTTGGGGAAGTACCCCGAGCTCTCCAACCTTCCTAGGTTAATTGCTGACTATCTCCTGCAATATGATGTGGTGTTGATGAACTATGACACCATGTCGAGGGAGACAGACTATGCTCACTATTCGACGAGACGGAAGCAAACTAGAGGGGGGAGAAAGAGAGAAGCTGATGATACTCCAGAATCTGCAGATTCAGAGAGTACACGGCGTTTTGATGCACATAAAGAAAGAGCCGAAGATTCTGAGTGCCTGGCTCAGAATGAGAAACCATCAGGAACCACCGTTGAAGCGTTCCAAGCCAAATTCCAAATCTTTGAATCGAACGACCAGTCGGATATGGTTCTTAATCAAAGAAGATTTGACCGAGCAATAATGGATAATATGATGCAAAAGTTGCGCCAGGAAAACTTGAATAGCATTCCTCACACCGATTATTATGAATCGCCGTTGATGTTGAGACAATGGTGGCGGGTGATTTTGGATGAGGTTCAAATGGTGTCGTATGGAGCTTCTCGGGCTTTCGTGACAGCTTCGCTTATCCCTAGATTTCATTCATGGGGTGTTTCTGGAACACCATATCGGCTGCCTTCAGTCCTCCTGTTTTTGAAGTATCTGCCTTTCAATTATGATATCTCGAAGTTTTCCTGGAAACAACTCACTAATGAAGAACGTGGCAACCAAGACTTTGTTGATCTCTGGCAAGCTCTAGCGATTCGTCATACCAAGGCCATGGTGTATGACGATATCAAGCTTCCGCCCCAGCATAGAATTCTCCTTACTATTCCGTTCACTGAAGTTGAGCAGGACAAATATAATCAAGTGTTGGACTCTGTTTTGGCATTCGTTGGGATCTACGAAAACGAGGCCAAAAAATCCAAAATTGAGAGTCTTACGTCCTCAAATTATGCCCATTTGAGATCCTGGTTGGTCAAACTTCGTCAACTTTGTGGCAATTCCCAGGTCGGGAAATTATCTAAATCCAGTGTGGGGAAGTCCAAAGGCAAAAATGCGTTTCTTATCAATGGTGATTCGGAACTCAAAACTTTAGAAAGTGTTCTTGATGATATGATCAAAACCGTGGGCGAAGATATCAAAGAAAATGAGAAGCTAGTGAATGCGCAAATTATTGAGATCTGTCAGTCGCTTGAATATGTGTTATACCCAGAGAAGGTCATTGAGATCTTGCATCTAATCATTCAAGACATTAACCAGTCTTTAAAGGATGCAAAAGCTGCAAGTGCCTCAGATATGGTGCGTCATAGCAAGTTTAAATCCAAGTTGATGAGCTTGGGGAAGTTGGGAGCCCAGGATCTTGAAGTGGTTTCCGAAGATGAGGATATTGTTGACTCCGGAAACTTGAAGATAAAGGAAGAAGCTGGTGACCAGGAAGTAAAACCTGAAATAGACGAAGCAGAAGCTTTTGACGATCTTGCAAAGTTCAGAGAACTCAAAGAAGTAATAGGGGCCCATCAAATACGGATCCGTTCTTGGAAGATTCTCCAACACAAGTGCTATTTCCTTCTCGGATCTGCCTATTTCCAACTCTACGACGAAGAGTACCAGCAGAAAATCCTGAACTTAAGGATGCCGTTTTCAGCATTAGATGAGGTCATGAAACTGGTGAAACTGAGCCGTTTGAATCATAAGGTTGAAGACAAACTCGTCATACAAGAGACAAAGTCTGAAGCAATGGAGAGTTACGTGGCAGATCCAAATTTATCCGAAAAAGAACAACTGATCGAGAAGTACAAACACTTGGAATCGGTATATTATGAACTCTCTGAAAGGTGCAGAAAAGATATATTGAAGCACTCAATCAAGGAAGTGACCAACGTTTTGAAAAAACGGTTCACCGATCGCCCTAGTCTCAACAAGAGCAAATGGGTAAACGATGGCAGTTCACTTTTACCAAAAAGTTCCAAAAGTCTCTTCATAGAGATTCCAATGATCGAAACCAGTGAGATCACTCATTTGGTGGGCAACTATAAAAGTCAGAGATTAGCTGAGCAGTATGTTGCATTAGCAGAGAAGCTTAACAATCAGGCTGAGGTGGTGAACGATTTGGTCCATCAGCTTCTAGAAGGCTTGAAGAGTCCCTTATTGGGTGCTGATGAGAAAGCAGCTGATGGTGATGAATATGAGCAATCCATTCAGGACCAAGACAAAGCCGCTTGTTTATTGCTAGTGATAACACACATGTTGATGGACCGATCTAATGTGGTTTTGGACTCGAAGTTGTCCCTGACCGAAATGAAATTGCAGCAAGAACGAGACTATAGAACAGAAGCTCAACGAATTTCCGACAAAGCGTATTTGAGAGAACTTAACAAATTGAGAGCCAGTGTGAAAATCGAGGTCGATACTTCTTTAGAGGAGATCACTCAAGATTGCAGGATATTGGAGATCGAATTGAAGAACCCCTCGGAAATGAGTCAATTCGAAGTCTTTTTGGAATTGTCTACCATAATCAAAAACACGTTTGAAAACGAAAAGAGCTGTCAGAATATTCTCAAAAAGGAGCTTAATTCCAGCTTCAATGCTGTGTTCAATGCAAGGGTTGAATATTTCAAACAACTCCAACTGATTTCAGACACAGTCCAAAATAAAAAGTTTGGATTCACTCAGGAAGAGCTTGATTCCGTCCGACTCGATTACTTATTCCAAGGCCTTACGCATACCTTAGAGAATGCCAAGAACAAATACACCAGGAGTGTGTCCAGATTGCGTTACTTGTCCAGTTTGAAGCCCAAAATGGTCAACGACGAGAGTGTTACTTCCAGTCAAGATGAAGCAATCTGCACAATCTGTCAAATGCCTATCACTGTTGGATCTTTAACCTCATGTGGACACAAGTTCTGCAAAGCTTGTCTTGAAGAGTGGCTTATTCGGCATCCAAGATGTCCAATGTGCAAAACTTTCACGGACAGAAACACCATTTACTCGTTCACACAGTATAAAACCGATATAAGGGCCGAGAAAATCGTGAGTGAAGTGGAGAAGAATGATACTAAATCGGGTCTCAATCAGATTTACAAACTGTTGGATTCCAAGAGTCTCAAGGATATCCAGAATATCAAGTTGAACAACTCATATGGCTCAAAAGTTGATTTAATCGTGAAGCAAGTGCTCCACTTGGTCAACGAGGATCCCAATGTCCAAATAGTCATCTTCAGTCAATGGCAAGACTTGTTAGTGATTCTAGCCTTTGCCTTTGACAAAGCAAACATCAAGTATGTTTCAGCAAAAGGATCGGAGGTTTCAGGCTACAAGAAACGAAAGACAGACCCAGTGGAGGATTTCAAGGACCAAACCAACATCAAGACATGTTTTCTTTTGAATGCCCAAGCTCAATCCAGTGGCTTAACTTTGATCAATGCCACTCATATCTTCCTATGCGAGCCTCTTATCAATACCTCCACCGAACTACAAGCCATATCCAGAATACATCGTATAGGGCAGAAGAATGTGACCACAGTCTGGATGTTCGCTATTGAAATTACCGTGGAAGAGAACGTCGTTACGCTAGGTGCAAGAAAGAGAAGTGAGTTTTTGGAGGCTAATGCCCGTGAGAGCAGCAGCGACCAAAGCACCGTTCATGACGGGAAGCTCTTATTGCAAGAGAATGAGCTAAGGGCTGCCGAGTCGCTTGCTTTAACACTCAACTCAATAGACGCCAAGAAGTACTCTGGGGCCAACGAGTCCACCGAAGACGAGGATATCCGGAAGATTTACTTTGGCTTTGAATAACCTACAAATATAGAATATATCTTACAAAATAGCATTCAAATAAAACTAAGCACACAAGTAAGCCCCATCGTCATAACCTTGGTATATTCTGCCCTGTTCCGACAAGTATTGGCATTTTTCCTGGACCGTTCCCACAGGGAGCCCTAAAGATTCACTTATCCAGGTGACGGGAACACCTTCAAGCATGGACGATGAATTGGAAGCGATAATAGCCAAGATTCTATCCAGCAAGTCCGAGCTTCCGCTCCCAGTATTAGTGTTGTCCAGCACAAACAAGCTACTTTGAGGTTCGTTTTTGGCCACCTTAAGCAAACCCTCTGCCTCCAAGTGGTTGGCCACAGTATAGAGCAAATGGTAAAGAACTTCATTGTGGTCGGTGATTTCACGGATCACAGCATGCTGAATGGCCTTCTTTTGATTGAACTCCTTCAATGCTCCAGTCACATACACATATTTATTGATCATGGCCGAGTATGATTCCGCCTCTTCAGCTGCTGAAGTCAACTTATCGTCTATCCATTTCTTCACATCCACCGAACCTGTTCCATCTTCGATAGATACAGTGACGGCACTGGTTTGGTTGTCCACTTTACGAACCACCCCAACAAACGATACCATGTTCAAAGACACGTTATTGATTGAGAATTCACCATCGGGGACGTGTTGCGCAGAGTCATTTATTTGTTTGATGGTCACAGGACTCAATGTGTTTCTGGTTTGCTGTTGACGTTGAGAATCTTCTCCACCACCGCCATTGTAATCGACGTCTGCGCTGAATCCGCCGTCTCCGTAGTTGCCGTAGTTCCCGCCGTAATCCATTGTGCTTGTTAAAGAGTTTAGCGTAAAGTGTAATGCGTTTCTACACTGGAGCGCGTCTCCCACGTGACTGGGCACTGCACGCGCAGTGCTAGGTCTCGAAGAAACTCTACTGAATGATGGAGGCAAAAAATGATTTAATGGATACACAGGTAATGATAAAATGTGATTAATAGATAGGTAATTACGAAATATGATTAATAGATATTCAGGTGATAATGAAAGATTAAATTAAGTCCCATTTAGACAGGTCGCTCCGCAGCAAATGATGTATGTGTGAAATTATGAAGCTGCTGCAATGATGAAGGCATTCAAAATTAGAACGCATACTTAGACTTGCTTCTAAGAGTCTTACCGAACTTGTAGAACAAGATAGGCACAGGGATCAAGACGGCAGCGAAACATCCCAAGAGAGTGGTGGCCCACTTGATTTTCATTCCCTCGAACATCTGAGATGCAAAAAGTGGGAACACGGCTCCGAAGGTGGATCTCAAAAAAGTGTTTCCTGCCAAGGCGGAGGCAGCAAACAACAAGTAACAATCGATAATGTAGTTTATCGAAGGCAAGAAAATGGTTATGAGACCGAAACCAATTGGGGCGGCACCAATAGTAGGAACAATCCAGTGCACTTTGTTTGGATAACTTCCAGACCATCCCAACCAGAACAAACCAATGGCGAAAAGAATAGATCCAATCATCATTGGAGGCAATCTTTCTTCTGGGACTGGCTTTCCACCATTGGCATTAAGAACTCTAACGAATCTTCTCTCCATCATGATACCAACGAAACCACCAAGTAAAATACCGATAAGCATGGAAATGTAAGGCAATTCAGCAACACCTTGCGAGAATCCATATTCACCCTCAAATATGAGAGGAACAGCAGTCAAGAACAAGTATAGAAGACCATAGATGAAAGCGTTGTATAAGGAAATCAAAAACAAGATGGGCTCCAAGGCCAACATCTTCAAAGGTCTAGCAATATTCTTCTCCACAATCTCTTTGATGGACAACGAAACTTCTTCGTGTGGAGCAGAAATACCCCAGTTACCAGTTCTTCTTCTTAAGATCTCTGCCTTACGAACAAGGATCAAACCATGGTGGGTTTCATCCAAGAAGAAAACAATCAAGAACAAAGAAAGACATCCAATCAATGCAGTGAAGTAAGAGGTCCATCTCCAGCCAAGAGAGCTGTTCTTAGCAGTAAAGCCACCAATAATAGGGGCAAGCATAGGTCCACCAAACAATGCCATGGAGAAAATCGACATGGCCTTTCCTCTACTCCGGGCAGAAAACACATCCGACATGGAAGCAGGAGCAACCACCAAGGGAGCTGCACCAATGAAACCTGCAAAAAACCGACAAATCATAACAGTCTGAATGTCCTTAGCAGTTGCTACAGCAAAAGAGAAACAGACGAAACCAAAAAGAGATGGCGTAAGAACAATCTTTCTACCATACAATTCCGAAAGAGGACCCCAGATGATTGGGCCCGAAGCAAAACCAAAAACAAAGAGGGATGTTCCCAAAACAGCAACCTCGGAACCAATGTTGTATTCCATCATCAATTCTCGAGAACCCTGAGAAAACATGGCAGATCCCATAGACACACCGAAAGCACTCAGACCAACTGCTATACAGGTAAGAATCTTCTTGAAAAGTGACCAGTTGTGAGGAAACTGTGGATCCTCGGGTCCATCATATGCAACATTGTATGGCTCTCTGGAGGGGAGCATAGGGGGTAATGGTTTGCCTGCACCCATTTTTGGCATGGGTTCAGTGGAGTTCGAAGCCTCTCTGTATAATTCATCTCTGCCAGAAATTCTTCTACTGATTGTTCTAGAAACAGACTCAGCAGTCAGAGACTCGTAGTCAATATCGTCACCGGAAGCATTGTCCGGGCTTCTGATATCTTCTCCGTCAAAGTTCTGGACTGCAAATTCGCCATCTTCATTAGATAAGATGTCCAGGTCGCTTTTCACATGCTGAAGCGAGGCTGTGGGAGTGCCATCGTTGTCGATGTCTGGAGGGGGGATTTTAGGCTCTTGTGAACTCATTAGTGATAAGTATAAGCCAAAATTTTAAAAATTGCTGCGAGTTTAAATATATGAGCGCAAAATGCAAACAAATCCGGGATGGACTGCATGGTCATCGCTCGGCTCTTCTTTTGAGCCGAGCTTACATAGTCTGCAGGCTTATCAGGAGAGTCCACCACGCCAGAATTCTTTCTTGAAAATTGATAGTCGAGCTTGAACTAAAGTTTTCAGTTAGTATCATTAATAGCTGGTTTTCAATTATAGCCTTGGTGGCTGTTTTTTGCTTGGGAATCCTCTTTGGAAGTACGTGCATATAGAGAGGGCAATGCGCATTACATTACTTCAAATTCCAAAATGGGCATGCCGCGCAAGGCATGATGACCTTCCTATTGTGTAGCCTTATCGCAGAATAACGAGTTCTTTGTTATACGCATGCAACCCAAATATGATTGCTGCAAATTGCTACTCTTGAAATATACCCTTTCAACCTTACACCTTTTTTTACGATTGCATCCCTCTTGAGTTGACGTTTAATATTCCGGTCGTATGTAGAGGATGCGTGCGCGGCAATGATGTATTCGGCCAAAAAGTTGCCGATGTCAATTACCAGAGTCTGGGCCGCGAAAGTCGTTGGTTTGCCATTTATATAGGTGATATTAGCGTGTGACTTCAAAGTGCAATTTTCAAAAAAAGAAAAAAAAAGAAAAAAAAAAAAGTTGGCTCTATGAGTATGTGATCTTCCTAATTATCACAACCACAAATTCGGAGTCCGCCAAATTTACGCTGCTCAGATTCCTGTCAGAAGCAATGGCCCCATCCGTCGCAGTGTTGCACTTACTCATGCAGTCTAGCGAGGTTCGCGCCAGACTCTGGATTCAATTTCTCTTGTTCATTCCAGAGATTACCCTAAGAAAAGCAATTCTCTAGTGTTCATTGTTGTGTGCCCCTCCCCCCCCCCAAAAAAAAAGATTTTAAGATTTTATATCATACATTTGGGTAAGTAATTGAAAGACCCCTTCCCTTTCTAATAAACCTGAATTTTTTTGCTTTGGATGGGTTTTTGACTGGCTTGTAGGTGATGTTTTATTGAGCATTTCTGTCTTTAACGTATATATAAGTGCTCTGCATCTCCGAGCTTGGAAGAATTCGCAGTTTTCACCAAAGAATCCAGCTAAAGGACAAAACACTCATCTACAATCATGATTCCCCGAAAAGAAAAGGTCTCGTGTAGGTGTATAACGAGTTGAAAGCTGACCATAAAATCAGATTTGCATAATGAAAGGCTAATATCGTAAATCTAATTTAGTTCTGGTAAATTAAGGTACTCGCTACTCTTAACTATGGACAGGCGCGTCTTCGAGGCACCGTGAGAATCACTGCGATTTCATTTGTGCTTTGATGCAGGTTCAACATTGTCTGAAATGAGAATCATCACCTCAGCACCACCCAGAAGCCGACCAAGCGAATTTAAGCGTTTCTTTGCGAGAAACAGATTCTGCTACCATGTCAACCCCGCCTAAAGGCTCTCCCAAAGTGGATGTTGCTTCGGAGTCTAGTGATGCAAATGCCTCTACGACACCAAAACCAAGAAAACAGGCTAAACTAAACTTCCTCAGCTCCAAAGGTGCCACAACCCTTTCTTTGAAAACAGAACATTCCGATGCATCCAAAGTGGTGAATAGTCCATCAACTGACGAAAAAGTCAAACCCAAAGAACCTTTAGAGACTAATGGCTCTGCCCCAATTCAGGTAGATTACGAAACCCAGACTTCAAAACAAAACAACGTGAGGTACTATGACACTCGTCAAGCCGGGGGAAAATTTATGGTGAATATTCCTTTAAAAGACAATATGAAAACAGAGCTTCTGACTCGCTTGAGTGAGCTCGATGCGGCTAATGCCCTCCAAAGGTCTAAAACTCCAACATTCCCAGTCCAACGACTCACCTTTAATGTGGAAGGCTCTGTGAGCAGGACCACAGTTGTCCGCGATAAAAACAAAAATAACCGAATCTTGCCTGGCCCATTATTACCTTTGCATAATGACCTTTATGACGAAAACCTAATGAGAAGTCCGAACAATGTTTCAATTGCTTCGGAACCAATTGCTTTGGGCTTCCCCACTAAACCAAGCCAGTTCGCACCTGATATTACATACATCATTGCATTTATTTCGAAATTCAATGCAATTCTCAACTTAGATCCCGTGGGTCCCTCTGATTTTATTCTGGGCTTAGGGCTTGAAAATGCTGAAAATGGCAATGCTGACGTTGAAGCTGATGAGGACGATTTTACTGTTAGTGAGCAAATGTCCCATGTTTTCCGGGCTTTGCTTACCTTACTCACCAATAGAAAGAAAACCATTTCAAAAGAAGGCCAAAAGTCTGCCATCCTGGATCTCAGGGGCAAAATTCATGGATTTGGTCTACCATCTGAATGGCGAGATGACTCTGCAGTATTCTCGGTATCTCAAATTCACTGCGATCCCGAGAACGATAGAGTGGACGAGTCTAAACCAGAGATTTCAACTGAAGAGCTTTTGGAGTATGAAGAACCTGCAGCTTTACACAATCCTTTCCTCGACAAGGGTTTTGAAGAGCAGGGACTTCAAGGTATCGATAATCCAAAGGAGCGTTTGGTTATGCTACGCACCTTATGCTCATGGAGTTTGGCTCATTCATCCGTTTTAAAGGCTCACTTAGCAGAAGTAATCAATCGCCAGGAGTCTGCAGGTGAGAGAGATACATTTTTTGCGTCGAGGTCTGTTTTAAAAGGGTTCCACCAGACCACCGAACTCAAGAAAGAGTTGACCCTAAGGCTAGGCAAAAGAAAGCAGAACCCTGTCGAAGCATCAGATATGAGCTATATAGACCCTACTTCCGACCCATTGGAGCACCCGTTAGCCCTTCGTCTAAACGAGTTCATAGTGGGGGATTGTGGGTTTCATGTTGGCAGATTCTACTTGGTTCAGATGGCCGATGCCCAAAGCGGTGGTTTGGCAGCCCTTGAACAAATAAGAGCTTTACCTAAACACCTCAAGGATGTCCGGATATCGGCACCTTCTAGTTTTGCATTATACGTTGAAGATGTCCATGCGCAGTTGGTTGATTCATTCCAGAAATTTGGAGTGGAATTCGACCAAAATCACAATGAAGTTACTTCTAACATAAAGCAAGAGGATGTCAGCCACTGGTACACAGTTGCAACCAACTGTGAGCAACTTAAAGATTTCCTCCAGTTGATTGGTGCCAAAATTGGAGTTTTGGGCCCTGAGGCTCAGACAATATCTCCTAGCAGTGCAGGCTATAAGCCGGTCTTGTACATGTACCAGTACTTATGCCTTATTTTAACCACATTGATGGAGACGGAGAGAGTGAGAGCCGAGGCTGTGAATTCAAGAACTTCTCGACGGAAAAAAGTCGACTACATTATGTCTCATGCCTATGATGAGGACCTACACGAGGAGTACGTTGATGATAAGGGAGCGGGGTATTCTGAAGAAGTGTCAGAAGATGACGAATACCTTGATTGAAACGCAAAAGTTTATTTATAATACAGTATACACCTCCGTTCTCATCTCATTGTAGTGTTTTAAAGCTTCTGTGCACCTAGCATGAGATCAATCTTCTGCCTCAACAACTCCTCATTCTTTTTGAAAAATTCAGCACGTCTTACTGTCTCTTCATTGTAGCCTTCCTCACTCTTCAAGGCCTTCAAAGTCTCGGACTGGCTCACTAACCATTTCCTCAAGAACCCAACAGGGTCTTCTGAAAGCTCTCTATAGAATAATTCTCTGGAGCTAACATTGTTCAATGCAGCAATGCCAAGAGACAAGCGCTGGTTCAAGAATTGTATGCGCTCATCTGACTTTGACATCACTTCAAAGGCCTTTTTATTTTCCTCGATGATCTCCTTCTGCACTTTACTCAACGAAAGAGGCAACTCAATAGGAATATCGATAACCACATCTCCTAATGTAGTAGATCTTGTGGTGTCAACCTCATAGTTAAGTATAATTGGTTCCTTTGGACTCAAATGAGACTGGATTATTTTGTGCAAGTCTTTGAAGGTGAAGTGGTCACATTTGAGCAAAGATTTCAAGGTGGCATCACATTTCACGAGGGAAATATCCCTTTCATCGTCTCCCTGCACACCGATGGATTGATTTGCAATTCCCGAAGCTGAAACAGCTGGAACTTTGGTGATACCGTTTGATTCCTTGAACAAGTTTTTGAATAAGACGTACTGCCAGATTTGGTAGACAAGTTCTTGCTGCGAGGCCTCCTTTCTGCCCGTGAATTGTGACATCATCGGAGATAAGACGAGTCTTGAGGAGAAGTCCTTGACGAGAATGGCAATCTTGGTGTCTATGTTGAATATACCAGGACGCTTCACATCTATTCCATCAAACAGATACTGGGACGATGTGTTTGAAAAATTGGCGGCTAGAGGGTTCTCTCCATTGTTGAGAGAAGAGTCTCTCCATTCGATCAAGTTGGATGGGCTGTTTTGAAAGTTGGGATAGTCACCGTTGGGCACGATCTCCACGGACACACCAGAAAGAAACGACGAGAACTTCAAGTCACTTCTTGGTGTAGCGCTTTTATCGTCAGGAATAAAACGACCCTCAATACGTAAAGTCCATGAGGACTCCGATGTATCTCTCTCACTCATTCCCTCACTCTTTTGTTGCCAGGGCATCTTGTCACATGTGTTGTAGACGAAGACACGCAAGGTTCCCGTTTCCTTTTTGATGTTGTAAGGCTGCATAGAAGCTGCCTGTATGGACTGGAAATCCAAGCCTTTTTGGGCGATGAACAAATCCAATTGTTGTTCTGCCTCCTGAAGCTTCTTGTAGTGCTCCAAGTTGGGCACCTTCTCATACAATTTGGGCGGGATGGTGACATCGGTGGGGGTGTATGAAATGGCAGGAGCTATGGAATGAGCCTGGTGAATTTTGGTGTTTGCATCAGCGCTATGTGCCGATTGGCCATTTTGCTGAACTTGTGTGGGCAACAGCATTTCCAGAGTGGGCTTGAAGTGGTGGTGAAGAATGGACGAGGGTGTTTATATCTTTCGCGGCTTAACCTATTGTACTGCACACATTCCAGAAGTAAGTCAGTAAGACACCAGATCTAGTTTATTGTTTCAAGACACGGTGGAGAGGATGTAGAAAAATTTCAAATTGTAGAAGTCATGATAAATGTTCACTTAATTCATTAGTTGTAAAAACCTCGAGTAGGATGATGTTTTCTGGTGTACAGGTGTCAGCAATATTGAACAAAGCAATGTTTTTTTAAAATAATGGAGACCAGAAACCAAGTAAGCGAGCCCCTATTCTCAAAGGAAACCTTATTTATCTTATAAATAACTCGTTGATCAAGTTCGCTGGACACATTTTGAGCTTGAAGTTTCGCATACTTAGTCGTATATCTACAGCTGCGAAGTGTTCCCATACTTCTCATTTTCTTCATAGACACCGCCCCACTACATGCTGTCGCTGGCCACACGAGGCGTGAAGGTTCAAAAGCGGAAGATCAAGACTTCAGCCCCTAATGACACCCAAAGAATAGCCCGCAATGTCATACGCAAGCGAAAGCAGGACTTACTAAAGCGTATCAACTACTCTTCGGTGATCTCTGCGGTGGTGTTACCGCTTGCTGCTTTGCTCTATATAGCCCACTACCATATGAGCCTCATCCCCGATAACTATAGAACAATGTGGTTCTGCATCATATATTATAATTTCACCATGTTGGCATTTACTTCAGGATACCACAAGTGCTACGCCCACTCCACATTTCGGCCCAGATTTCCTTTGATCCACCTATACTTTGGTATTTTTGGCTCCAGTCTTGGAGTGGGTCCTGCTAGAATATGGGCAGCCATGCACCGCGCCCATCATCAGTTTACTGATGACCCGGAGAAAGACCCTTATTCCATAAAGAGAGGGTTTTTATGGGCTCATTGGGGCTGGCTTTTGAAGAAGCCCAAGACCTCGGAGTTTTACAGAGAGTTTGTGGAACTCGAATTTCCTTCGCTGCAGGACGAAGGATCTTCTCATGGAGTTACTTCGTCTGCGGAGTCTGAGACGCCTGAAATAGCCTTAGATTTGAACGATGGCGCTGGTGATGGCGATGACGATGATGAGACAACACAGGCCCAGATAGACAAAATCAACCGCGAACATGACACCCTCGAATGGATTCTTTGGCAAGAGCCATTGTATATCGTCTTGTTCGTTTTCACCGCATTGATCGTGCCCATGTTGGTGACCAAATACATTTGCCAAGACCTGTGGATTAACGGTCTCATATACCCAGGAATTTTACGCATGTTCATGTGCCAACAGCTGGTTTTCAGCACGGAATCAGTGTGCCACTTCCGGGGATTGAAATTCACGATTCCTTCTCAACCTTTCAATGACAAGAACTCCCTGGTCAATTGCTCAAACTTTCTCATTACCCTTTTGACATATGGACAGGCACTGCAGAACTACCATCACGAGTTTCCACATGATTACCGAGTTTCTAATCTGATGTGGGCTTTTGATCCCACCAAGTGGCTTATTTTTATACTATCACAACTAGGGCTAGTGGAGGACGTGGCCAAGGCGCCCCAGAACCTTGTGGTTCAACTAGAAATCCAACAACAACAAAAGGTCTTGAACCGCATCAAGTCCCAATTGGATTGGGGTACCCCGATATCGAAACTACCTTTGATTTCTGCTAAAGACTTCCGCAGGCTTTGCGATTCGTCTTCAAGCAAAGACCGAGTCTATATTGTGGTGCAAAACATCATACACGACATTACGCCTTTTATGGACCAACATCCAGGAGGTTTATCGCTTCTCAAAGCCTCGCACGGAAAAGACGCCAGTAAGGCATTTTTTGGCGGGGTTTACGGACACCTGACCGCCGCAGTCAATTTGCTAGCGACCATGAGAATTGGTGTATTGAGCCTTGGGAACAATGAAGATGTGTGGAGTCGGGCGGTCAAAGAAGAAACTGATGGTATAGATGATGAAGATGAGAGCAGCGGACGATATCAGAGTGCAGAGGCAGCTTAATTAATGTGCTTGCCCAGTAATATTTCAAAATGTGTGTGACTGTCTGGATCTATTATTTCGCAGCTAATATTGCGCTACGTCGGAACTTTCCCAGGCGCACACTTTAAAGTGGAGTGCGGCCGCTCCGTCCCTAATACTAATAACTCTCTTTCGCATGTCAGCAAACTTATTCCAAACCAAGGACTACAGGGGTGCCACAGTGGAGGATCTAGATATCCGCCCGGCTATTTCTATTAATCCTTCGACCCCTTTAAGCAGAGCATTTCAGGTATCCTTTGAACATGAGTTCACATTTCTTCCGGTTATCCACGAAGTCAATAAGAGACTACTTGGGGTTTTGAATGTTCTGAAACTCAAACCACAAGGTACTAAAGATAATGAAACGTTCGCCAAAGACTGTATGCTCTGGTTCAGTCAGAATGCCAAGAAAAGGTATGCTGAGGAGTCCAACTCGCAGACACTCACCACGCCATTGAACTCCAAGATCCTCAAGCCAAAACCCTCTGGTGGCAAGAAGTACGAGGTGATCACCCCATTGTCTCCTTTGGAAGACTTGGGTGCATTCTTCAATGCTGGAAACTACTTTGCCATTGTTACGAACGGCGAAGGCAACTTGGTTTATGGAGTGGTGACACCAGAGGACTTACAGAAGTATGTACACTCACGCCCACGTATGTGATTTTCGATATGTCATTAATATAAATCGTTTTCAGCAGTCCGCTTTTTGGGTTTCGCTAGATGTATTTTGGCCTGCTTGGCCAATTTCCTCTCTGCCTGATCTCCATGTTTCACCTTCTTGCTTTCAAGGCCCCGCTTGTATGCGTAGTCCAAGGATATTTTATTGTTCATGAGAATTGTGCCGTTCATGGCCTTGATGGCACGGTCACTGTTTTCGAAATCATCGTATTCCACCAACCCTAGGCCTTTAGAGTAACCTTTTTCATCTCTCAACACAGTGCACTTCAAAAGCTTCCCGAAGCTGGAGAATGTGTCGTGTAAATACCTCTCATCAACTAATTGGTCAAGGCCCTTGATGAAAATCTTGGCTCCCACACTGGCTGGGAGAATGGGCTCTGCATCTTTGGATACCTTGGTGGAGCTGGAATCCATTTTATTGAGCTTCACAGTACGGCCAAAAAGCCTTATTCCACGGAAGATATTCATGGCATAGTCTGCGTCTTCTATGGTTTTGAACTCCACGAAGCCATAACCTTGATGAGCTCGTAGGATTCTATCTTTTGGCAAGTTCAACAGCTTGATGGGGCCCACCTGGAGAAAAAGTTCGAAGAGAAGGGTTTCGTCGACCTGAGGATCTAGATTACCCACATAGAGTGATGCCTGAATGTTGCGCTCGTTTCCAGATGTATTTCGGAAGACGCTCATGATGTTGTAGTAAATTACATGCCTGCGCAGGTATAAGTGCGCGACATGTATTCCTGATTCCACAAGATGAGCTTACGTGCTGAATAAAAAAAGTATAATGTATTAGTAGTAGTTCTTTTTTTTTAACCTTCAAGGTTTTCCGGAACAAGTGGCTTCGATGAGAATTCCTCGGGCCCTTCTTCGTCAGAGTCGGAGTCATCACTGGATGAGTCACTGGAGTCCAGACTAGAGCTTGAGTCCAGGTCCGAATCAGAGTTAGAGTCCAGATTATCAACTTCAAGCCCATACGCTTTATCTTTGCTCTCAACACTGTCCTGCCAAGCATGTGGCCATCTTTCTCCTCGGAAAACATGTATTTTGGGGTACTCAAGAACAATGGCATCCTTCAAGGCCACGGAGATGGGTTCATTTGCATCTAAGGCAATGAGAGAGTGTTTTGCGCTAGAAGTCTTGACGCAGTTCTCGAGGTAAAAGCTCAATTGGTCTTTCTCAACCAGGTCCAACGCAAAGGACTTGGCAAGGACTGTAAGGGGCACGGCATCTTTTAGAGGCGTGGATTCTTTGATTCTATAGCTTAGAAATGATGGTAATGACTCCATGTCTTCTGTAAGAGGTGACCACTCGATGGTCCAAGTGAAAGAGCTGGATTTCTTGTCGAATCCCGTTTTATTTTGAGTGCTCCGGGCCATTCCAGGCGGTAGGTGGATGACCAAAGTGTTTTCTCTTTTTATGCTTGTTTCTTTGGCATTGGGAAAACATCTCTGTATGGATGCAAGCCTGGGGTCTTCAGTGCTTTCACCTTGTTTCTGACGTTTAGGGTACCTATTCTGCGCAGGATTGGGCCGTTTTAGGATTTTGCGTGCATTTTCTTTCACGTCAGTTATACCATTGGCGATTTTCCTCTCAAAGTTCAAAAGGTAGTTGTAGTCCCGGTTGACCAAGGACTCTTTGGCACTGAGTTCTTTCTTGGATATAAACTTTGTGGGGTCCACCTTTCCTGTGCACTCTGTTCGAAGCTTATGTCTCTTGACACATTCTAGAGAACACGTCTTTGCTTCACACGCAGGACATGTATACTTTGACACATTTTCAAGACACACAGAGCACGTTTCACTGGACATGGACGCTTTGCTGGGTGTAATGGATCGGGCCAAGGCGCGATCGCGATGAGCCGATTGCATAAAACTACAGATTACACGGTACCATGAGTCAAAAAAACAGAAAAATGTTATAATACATTTATATATATTTGGAAGTAACATATTTTTGCTAGATGAATTAGGATTTTGGTCATAAAAAAAATTATAATAAAAATGATTGTTCGTATTTAACTCACGTATGTGTCTTGAAGTAATAGTCTTAGAGTACCAGGGCCCGGAGTCGAAGACCCGTGCACCCGGCGAGCGAGGAAAATTTCAGCTACCACCAGAACTAACCATCAGAACTGACCACTCCAAGATGCTTTCCAGGCCCAATATCCATAGAGGGTTTACTCGGCTCGCTTCCACGAAGTCGGACAAGATATCCGTCCAACTATTGAAGGATTTCAAGACTTTAGGCGTGGCGGGAGAAATCGTCAGGGTCAAACCAGCGTTCATGAGGAACTTCTTACATGTTGATAACAAGGCATGCTACATCACAGAAAAACTCGGGCCCCGTATTCCCGTGGTCGTCAAGCAGAAGACTGTCCAGACCAAGACGAAGAAGACCAAGAAGACTGTCGTGGCTTCGGTCAATAAGCAAAAACAAGAAGAGCCAGTCTTGTCTTTGGACGACTTGTCCAACTTGTTCTCCGGCATGAGATCCGGCAATGCCCAGCAGGAAGACGCAGCACCCAAATACGAGACTGAATCCACTGGATCCTTCTATAATTTGATTGAACTTGGAGATGCTTTGCCCCAGACATACACGTTATCGACTCAAACTTTCCCCATCACAAAAGATACCCTATCACAAGCCGTGTTTAATTCAACGGGTATTGAGGTGCCCGCGTCTATGATTAGAATCAAGAAGGGTGCCGAAGACTTGAGTGAAATCCCCGCTGCTGGTCAATTTACTTGGACCTTCCAGGCTGCCGGCGAACTGACAGTTCTCAAGAAAAACCTTCGGGTTCGATAATTCTGTAAATAGCACAATGCATTTTTCTACATGTCACACTAGGTGTTTACTGCGTATGGTGTACTGGTATGGATGCATAAACGGCCAAAGCGTAGAGTGTAAAAGTCGCACATTTGCTACTCCATTCTTCTCATGAGCTTGAGATCCACGGCTGCAAATCTGTCAAGGATCAACAAACCAAAAGGTTTGAAGAAGATTCTCGCCAGCCCCTTAAAGAAAAAGAAAGATGCTTCCCGTAAGCTGTCCACCACGGAATCCAATAATTCTTTGAATATACCGGAGCGGCTTGAGGTCCTCGAACATAATGTACAGATGGACTTCCAAATTGGAAATAATTCCTCCATGCTAAGTGTTATTGACCGAGTTCTAAGCAACCAGTGGGCTGAATCAACATCTTTTCATAACAGACACTTCAGTCGAGAAGCCAAGCTAAATGCGGAGAACGAAACCGACCTATTATTTCTGCTAAGAGGCCTATCCATGGAGACAAAAGCGGATATTATTAAATACAGAACGCAACAGCTACCGAGAGGAGGCTTGCTTACAGTCAGTCAAATTTATACGCTCTTCGATTCCAAAGGTAATACTTATGTGGATCGGAGTTTGGAGCTATGTATCCGGGATGGCTTGCTACGAAAGTTTGTCATTGCTAATGCGCTGCCGGTAATCCTGAGAACTGGGAAGGGTGGTGTATATAGCCATGTCAGTTACGGTTACGAAAATGCCGAGTTTGTGGTTAAACTAGAGGACTATCTCAGTGCAGTGACAGAAACCACGAGGGGCTCAGAACCACTTTCCGAGGCTTTGGCAGAAAAATTCAAGGGGTTCGTTCAAGAAAAGCCCAATTTGGTTTATGTCACCGAAGAAGACTTTTCTGAGCTGGAATTGGCTAGTTTGGTGAAAAAGGGCTTGTTGACTCTTACCTCGAACCATAATTATGAGATTGATGTTCACCACTACGTTATCTCGTACCCTAAATGTGGGACATTCTTGAAAATGATCAATTCAGGCAGATCTTGGCTCGTAAAAACATTAAACAAGACTACATACAAGGAAGCTCTAGAGGATGTCCTCTTCGATAAGTGGCAAGGGAAGAACTTGAGTAACTTCCGCAAGCCATTTTACGGGTACGATCTTTATTGGATTCTCGCCGATGCTAAAGGCTCTGGTATTGTAGAAGCTTTCCAGACACCCGTGGGACGCGGTTGGAGACTTACGGGAAAGCTTTAATAAGTATCTATTGTATATATATATATAGACTTAGAACACGGATCATAATGATCTGTTCTTACCCTAAGCTCTGGCCTTCATCTTCTTTTGGGCTTTTCTTTGCTTACGGTCTTGTGCCTTCTTCTCCAACTTAGCTTGTTCCTCTCTGGATAAATTCCTCAAGCGGTCCTTCTCTTGTCTCTTCAACTTGGCCTTCTCATCAGCCAACTTCTCCTGCTTCAAGACCTCTTCAGATCTTTTGATCTTGGCGATCTCGACCTCTCTGGTCTTGACAACCTTCTTGAGAGACTCTGGTCTGAAGGTGATCTCGCCAGCACCAATCTTGTCGACAACGTCGAGGACAGCAGCAATGAGTTGAGAAACCTGGGCCAATTCCTTCTTTCCGGTCACCAATTTGAGGGAGATTACGATTCTGCGTTTAGGAACCAAGTCAGGAATAGACTCGGGTCTTTCCGAAGGTTGGTCAGTAAAACTGATGAATCTCAAGTAAGAAGCCATGGTCAAGTCCAAAGAATCAGCAAGCTCAGAAGTCAAAGTCTTTTCCTGGAAGTCGTTGGCCTCGCTCATGAAGACAAAGGACTCAGGCAAGGCCTCCGAATCGGAAGTCTTGGTCAAAGACAAGAAGTAGTTGAATTTTCTGAAGTCACCCATGCCAATCT
This sequence comes from Metschnikowia matae var. maris, assembly GCA_002370695.1. NCBI lineage: Eukaryota > Fungi > Ascomycota > Pichiomycetes > Serinales > Metschnikowiaceae > Metschnikowia > Metschnikowia matae. The sequence continues at coordinate 139,835 of NKZH01001720.1, read as the reverse complement.
TAGAGACAATGGCTGAAATGAAGTTCTCGTAGTCAATAGAAGGAGTAATAACAATGTCCACAGAGTCCTCGGGTTTTTTGACAGTCTCGGTGAAAATGCCAAAAAGAGTCTCCATAGTCCAGAGGAAGATGTTTTGTCTGGGAGCCAAAGTGAAGTTGAGGTTAACCTTAGCAACGGAGTCACGGCCAGAAGCGTATGACGAAAAGTTCTCCGAGCTGTCCTTCTCATACAATTTGCCATTGCCAACACCAAACAAAGCGAAATTGTCTTCAAAAACGGTCTTGACGCCCCCAAGGAAAGACTTGACCTTTCCGGTATTGTACACGTCACCGAACTTGTACAACAGAATAAAAATCACGCAGAAGATGAACGTGAAGAGCTCCAATCTCATATCGGCGGTTTTGAACCTCTGCAAGAGACTCATCGAGGTCAACTCCTCAATGGAATGCATGTGGAAGGTCTTACTAAGACAGTTAGTATGATAAAGATAGATGGAGTATCGGGGCTCACACCTCGGCTGCGGTATACATACAATGGAGATCCATCAGCATTCTGCGGACCACGCTTGATGTAGTCTAACACTTGCTCGAACATTGGGTGATGTTGTGATGTGGGGTTTGTTCTCAAGTCGTCGACTTGAGCTGCGAAAAAGTCAATGGTGTGCACACGGCTCCAGGCCTATCGTACGGCCCGCACATTAGACCGCGCCGCTGCGAGCTCCATTCCATAGGAGATTAGGCCTATAAGTCACTGCTTCTTTTTGGATTTTTTCAAGGTCAAGCCTTATGACTGAACTTTCGAGGTAATCTATTGGTATTAGTTGATGGGTTTAATTAATCATTCATTTGTTGTATGTATTCGGGAATTGTTTGATATATAATCCATAAAGTCGTAGCTAATGTGAAGAAAGTTAGACTAATTATGAGTAGCGCACTACTTTCTACATAAGTAAAATATATGCTATTAGACCACTTAAGTGTTTGAAATTGTAATTTTTTTAAATTGAACCAGGCTGTTGTGGGTTATTTTATAAAAGTTTTCTTATTTTTAACTGATATCATGAAAGCTTAGTTGCTTCAATAGTACCAGATTCTCTCTTCAGGGTATCCATAGTGAATAGCTAAGAAGTAACACCAGATGTATAGAAGGAATTGGAGGTGGTATACAGTTAATATCTCAAAAATATTATGGAGAGAATATACCAATTTAAAAAGTAGTACAATTCGTTTACGTTTATGATATGGACGCTTCGTGACCAAAACTTGAGAGATGAATGATTTACTAGCTTAATTCTGATAAAGAAAATCAATTAAACAATTTTGAAAAAGATTAAGGCTTCATTCATTTTAAGATTTAGACCTATGTAAATAAATTGGTCCGTGTTTTTTTCTTTGTTGCTAGGTAATGTGTCATAACGTATAGAAGTCTATATTCATTACTAATGGCACGCTTAGGTACGCACTAAAAAACATTATAACACCTAGAACTGTGTAGTAAATGTCTAACTAAGGAGATCTTCTTGGGTTCTCAGAGAAAGGCATAGATATGAAGTACTAGATGTAAGAGGTTAGCACAGACAGAATGATACAAATAGTGACTATAGCAGTGACAGTGAATTTAGCTACCAAAAAACTGCAATATAGTAGTGACTGCAAATACATTGATATTTGTCTTATTTTCATTGTGTAATTTTATGTAACATCTACTAATTCTCCTTCACTCTCTTTGGTGCACTCTCGTCAGCTTCGTCAGTTCCCTCCTTGTAGTCAGCCAAACCTTCCCTCACGGCAGATGTGACCAACTCACGAAGGGCCATTTCTGGGTTTTCACTGTTGATGATTTTCTGAAGCTTGTCTCTTTGCTCTTGGTCCATCTCTCCCTGTCCTGCATCCTCCTCCATACTATACCTGATTTGATGGCCATCAATAACACCTGGGCTCGGGAGATTATCTAAAGATCCCGAAGATGAAGCTGCAGGGGCATCGTGTAGCAAAGAACGCAAATATTGCGCTAGTTCAGGGAATTCGTCCTCTTCTTCGATGAAGTCAAGTGCAGTTTGGCCTTCTTCGTTTTTGATGGTAGTGTCTGCTTTGAGCTCCTCCACGAGAAATGTTCCCGTGGCCAAATCCTCCACATGGTGCAAGGGAGTATCGCCTTCATTGTCTTGGATGTTGATGTCGCCACCGTTGGCAATCAAGACCTTCAATAGGTCAATGTGCCCATAAGAGGCTGCGGCATGCATGGGTGTATACCCGTTTGGATCTTTTGAATTTGGTGTGAACTGCTTGCCTTTGAGATAGTCCTCAACCACATTGATTTGGTTGTCGGCAGCTGCAACCCATATGTTGGCGACCATGCTAATGAGAAGTAGTACTGAGTTTCCAGAAAACCTGGTGCGAGATGAGCGCTGAGATGGCTCCAGAGCTAAAACCCAAGCCCAACCATAATGAAACTTAAATATATACATATATATATATTTAGGGTATTCTAGGGTACTTGGAACTGATCAAATACCAAAATATACTATTTAATATTGGAAGCTAATTTTAATGCCCTTGATCAAGAGTACTATCCTGCATATGTCACCGGGTTCTTTTCTCAGTGGCCTCGTTCCACCTAGACTATAAGCCATGACATCCGAGCACACCGAGGCTAAAGCCTCCTCGCCCGAGAAACTCCTGGGCTTCGAATGGTGGAGACGTTCCCTCTCATATAGAACCGGACTAGGTATGGATGACGCAGAGAAAAAGCAGTTCGAGATCGACTACAGGGCTAAACACTTCCCCGATAACTGCATCAAGTGTGAAGAATATAGAGACTGGATGATTCGGTACTCACCTTCCGTTACTTTCATGTTAGGCCATATCAAAAAGCTTGGTGGAAACCTCTCCACACGCAACATCACATGTGAAACCTGTGACGACTTGAAAGGAGGTGGATTCCATCCGGAATTGGGGGTCATCTTGTGCTCCAATTGGCTACAAAGCAAGTGGCAGCTCGAAGATGTCTTGACGCATGAATTGGTACATGCCTATGATTATCTCAAATTCAATGTTGATCCCACCAACTTGAGGCATCATGCGTGTACGGAGATTCGGGCATCGATGCTTAGTGGAGAGTGCCGGATCATGAATGAAATTAGGAAGACAGGCTTGGGCGATTTCGGAGGCAAATTTCAAGAGTGCATCAAAAGAAGGGCTATTCTTTCTGTCTCGGCAAACCCCCAATGTAAAAATAAGGAAGAAGCTGAACAGGTGGTCAATAAGGTATGGGGCTCGTGCTTCAACGATACGAGGCCATTTGAACGAGTCTACAAGTAATGTATATAGTATAAATGAATTGCGACATGTGCAACGCTTGCTAGGCTTAACCTCTCCAAAAAGTGCATTAATAGCCATTTGGGAAAGATACTAAGAAAAAATTTTCACGGATGTTCCCAATTACTCCAAAGCAAAACTTCCCCGAAATTCACTTAAAATCCACTATTGTCGGTAGATCCGGCAAGCAGACAGCAATAACTGATTATGCAGACTGCATGCTCGCATCGGGCTACCATGGTGCCGATCGTACATTTCTCATTGCAACCCAAAGACCTTATTTTCCTGACCCCAACATTTAATTCTTTATCAATCACAAAAATTGGCTCAATGACATCCGCCAATTACTCAGAAAAAAAGCTCAAACGTATTCCAAAAAAAGAAACCCGCCGGCCCTTCGAATCGGGAGTCGAAGATGTAGCCGAGATATCTAGCGATGAAAGTGCGGTATCAGAGAAACCCAAGTCCAATGGAATCAAGTCCTCAGCGCTACGAAGCACCACTTCCTTGCGGTCTCTAGATGTTCTGGAACTAGACCCGAATACTGTTGAATGGACGTTCAGGCAAATTGAGCACCAGACGAAGGAAAGAACGAAACGCCACAAGAAAGCTAATGTCAAGTTCAAGTCTAACTTCACCGACATTGAAACCTTGCCTACGCTCCATACCATTTTTGATGATCCTTCTTTTAAGAATTCGCTGTTCTTCGGCTTCTTCATCCTCTTCTGGCTAGGGGTGGGTTTCTTCATTCTCAAGTACTTGATAAATGCCCATTACGACAACCGCCCTGCAATTTACAATGGGCCTGTCTACAAAATATTCACTACGGGGCTAGTGAGGATTGCTCTAACTGATCTATTGATGTACTTATCGATTTACTTTTTGTATTTCGTACAGTTGCTTTGCCGCAAGGAAGTATTTGAGTGGAGGAAGGCGGGTAGAGCGATTACTTCAATCTACGAAGTCTTCTTTACAATCTTTTGGATCTACGTTGCTTCTGAGTACGTTACAAAGGATCAATGGATAGGACGGGTGTTCTTGGTACTCCATATGTTCGTGTTGTTGATGAAAATGCATTCCTATGCTTTCTATAATGGGTATTTGTGGCGAACATTGAGGGAACTCCAGTTTTCCGAGGGCTTTCTCAATCAATTGAATGAAAATTCGGTCGTACTTCCTGAAGGATACGAATTGAACGCCACCAAAGCATTGATTGTTGACTCTATTGCTTTCTGCAAATTTGAGTTACTCCACCAGTCAATGGCTTTGGATAAGGCAAAAGACAATGCTATTTTAGAAATGGACTCTGACATTTTGTGTGCCTCTTTGGTGAAATTCCCTTCTAATATAAACTTGAGGGACTTTTTCCGGTACACCATGTTCCCGACGCTTCTGTATGCGTTAGTGTTCCGTCGAACCAGCACCATCCGCTGGAAATACTTTTTTGAGAAAGTCTGTGCACTTTTTGGTGTGATTTTCTTGATGCTTATCGTGGCAGAGGAATCGATTTATCCTCTAGTTATAAGATGCAACGACTCCAGAAATGAGGATCTCTCCTCCAAGGACCGTATGACTTTGGGTTTGTTTACGCTAGTCAATTTAATTCCCCCTTTGGCCATGGAGTACTTGTTCACTTTCTACATTATCTGGGATGTGATTTTGAACGGAATCGCTGAGATAAGCAGATACGCTGATCGTGACTTCTACGGCCCATGGTGGTCCTGCATTGACTGGGCAGATTTTGCACGGTATTGGAATAAACCTGTCCATGTATTTCTTCTAAGACATGTTTACCATTCCTCGATCAGTGCATTTTCCATGTCCAAGAGTTCTGCAGCTTTGGTGACCTTCCTTATTTCGAGTGTAGTGCATGAAATCGTCATGTACATTATATTTGGGCGAGTCAGAGGATTCTTGTTCCTATTCCAAATGAGCCAAATTCCGCTAGTTATTATTAGCCGGGCGCCATTTATGCGTAGACGCAAGCTTCTTGGAAATGTGATCTGCTGGTTTGGGTTTGTTACAGGACCTGCTATAATCGCTCTGCTCTACTTAGTCTTCTGAGCAGTAGTGATCTAGCGCAATTGTATAGGTTAAAAATATTACAACTGCCAAAAAAAGTGTAAACCATGATAGCGAACTTGATTTCAAAGCGCTAATTTAGAATCCACATTCAAATACATTTATTCAAAATTCATTTGTTTTTTATCAAAGCTTCACGACGGTGATATAGTGTGTTCCTGCATACGCGTTTTTTTGATACTCATCTCACTGAGCTATAATGGAATCACCAACACCTTCTCCACGCCGCGATGTCTAGACCCGAAGAGATCGCCCCTCCAGAGGTGTTCTATAATGATAGCGAATCCTTCAAATATACCTCCTCTAACCGTGTTCAGCACATCCAGGCCAAGATGACCCTTCGATCCTTAGAGCTTTTAAATCTAAATAAGGATGAACCACATTTCATTCTTGATGTAGGATGTGGATCGGGACTTTCAGGAGAGATTCTTACGGAAGAGGGCTACAACTGGGTCGGCATGGATATTGCTCCCAGCATGTTGGCATCCGCATTGGATCGGGAGGTCGAAGGTGACTTGTTCCTTGCAGATATAGGTAGTGGAGTACCTTTCAGAGCCGGTACCTTCGATGCCGCCATTTCCATTTCGGTGATTCAGTGGTTGTGTAACGCTGACACAAAGAACGCCGATCCAAAGAAGAGACTCTTGAGATTCTTTAATTCCTTATATGCTTCTCTAAAGAGAGGAGGCAAGTTCGTGGCCCAGTTCTACCCTATGAACGATAATCAAACTCAGGCAATAATGGAGTGTGCTAAGGTGGCCGGTTTTGCCGGTGGTCTTATTATGGATGACCCAGACTCCAAGAGAAATAAGAAGCATTACTTGGTTCTCACTGCAGGACAAGCAGATAGAAACCTTAACTTGGCCGGAGCCGAGATGGAGGCCCCAGCAGTAAAGAAATTGAGCAGCAAGATGAAGAAGAAGTTGGAATCTAGGAAGGACTACATAAATAGAAAGAAGGAAACCATGAGAAGAAGAGGCCGGAACGTGGCCCATGACTCCAAGTTTACGGCGCGCCAAAGACGTCCCCGCTTCTGATTTTAAGGGCGGTGATCTTAAGAGCAGAGACTGTATAATATATTGCATAACGAAAAAAAAGGCCTGGACTGTAAATGTCGGTATAGATTTCACATATATCTATGTAGATGAAAAACAAGTGTGTGATTATGTGCAGGATTACTGAGAGAGAGGTTTTCAAAAAAAAAAATCACTGAGGGTTTCAACGCCAGCATGTTCAGCCTAGCTTCCTCCCTCAAACGGATGGTGAATCCAGAGCGTGTTCTTAGTATCACCAGATCACTCAATACTAAATACACCAAGCCCGTTTTTGAGCCACTCCCTAAGAGAAGAAATGGACAAAATGTAACCGAGTACTTACACCAACAACTTCTCAAGAAGCATGATCCTACAGGCAAAAGAACTGCTTTGGTCAGCGGACCCAACCGGTTGAGAGCAGGAGATTTGATCAGAGTCTCGTACCTCGACAGAACAGAGGTCATTGGAAAAGTTTTGGGTATCAAGAGAGGGCAAAACAACCTCGGCACCAACATTTTGGTGAGAAACAGAATCACCAAGTTGGGATGTGAAATCCGGGTTCCGCTCTTCAGCCCCAACATTAAGCTCATTGAGCTCATCCAGAAGCCCGAGAGATACATGCCCAGAAGCAAGCATTACTACATCCGGAACTCGAAGTACGATGTGGGTGATCTTGAGATGCTCTTGAGAAAGCAGAAGAAGCAACTGGAAACCGACGTTTGATTGCATGTACATAGTTATAAAAAGTCATAGTGTATTCACTTATTCTTTAAGCCTTAACGACTTTTATCAAGTCTTTGTTATTTCCTATCAATTTCTAGCTGTTCTATGTACTTTCGTTTCCCTCTGGGTCAAGCTGTTGTAGTCTGGAGAAGAGGTCTTCAGCAAACTTGCGTTGAAACCCCAGAGATTTAGTATTCATGAGTGCCTCGAATGTCTCATAGATTTGTGGTGAGTTGACGACGTTCCAACCTGAAGTAGAGACCTTGATGCGAAGAGTGTTGCCTTCTATTGTGTGTAGCTCTATGCCATTGGCAGGAAGGCCAATAAGCTTGATCAGGGGGAAGTACGAGCTATATTCAGCCACTATAGTTTCAAGCTCAGACTCGGGAAACATTCAATCGATGTTTAGTTGAACCGAACTTTGATTGAACAGAAGTCCAAATGTTTCAAAGATGCAAGACGTATTGATTCAACAAGAGTCACTGCACTGTCACCTGCACTGGAAAGTACGGCATAAATTCTACTTGGTGCGCAGTGAATTTTACGTCAAAGTGAGTGAGAGTGAGAACAAATTTATGTCAAGTGAAATTTTACTGAGTGAAATGTAGCCTCAACTGATTCCTAACGCTCCATGTAGAAGTCAACGTCAGGCGCCCAGCAACGTGCGTCTATCTGCGCTTTTGCCCGAATACTTGCCCCGCTCAGCAAAATGGTGTTACTTCTTGCCAAGTTTAATAGAGCTCGGAGCTGCGACGAGAGAAAGAAGTAGAGAGTCGGGAATGGGTGCGCTTTTATACTACCACTCACGGGCCGGGTAACTACGCCAGACAATGCGACCGTGGTGTGGCTAGGCCAAGAGTCAATGTAAGCATGAAATGTATAATTCGATATTTCATTCGGTTGCCATTTTCAGCAACTCGGCTATGAGCAATATTTTGTAGCAATACTTACCTGATTGTTGTTTATACGCCATCTGGTGTACTTCTTTGGAGCACGATCAAGCCACCATGGAGAACCCTAGATGTCTCAAAGCGCGCACCCAGCTTTCAGGTCTAACACTTTTCCTAACTACCAGACATGCAAAACGTGGTGGGTTCGGAATTGATCATCGAGACTGTGGATGGCAGGACCTTGAAGGGAGTGCTCTCAGTTGTAGATCCTTTTGGAAATTTGCTCATGTGTGACGTCAGTGAAACCTCCCAAGATAAATTGAACCCTTCGCTTCGGCACACCAGAGACTTGGGCTTGGTGAGTGTTCCCCGCAAAGAAGTGGTGAAGATCTTCGCAGAACCTAGTCTTTTGGCTTCGCTTCCAGCTTAATGGAAGATTAGGTCTCCTTGCTACTTTTCATTGGCGATATTCTCAGTTCCCAGACCCATACTTACTGGGCCTTCTACCTCTTTGGCCCCTTCTTCTGGGTCTCCGTTTCCTGGTAGATGATCCTGAATAACCATGGGATATTCCACCAGAACCTTCGTCACTATTTCTCAGTGAAGAGTGTCTTACCGATTTATGTTTGGCTTTTCCGGACAGCTTCAAGATGAACTCCATGCAGCTTTGCAAGACTTGTTTACTGATATCTTCACTATCCGGATCACTTTTGCAGTCAGTGAGATCTTGTGAATTGTTTGGGTCTGAGTCATTATCACCTGAATTCTCCTCGGAATTATCGTCAGAATGATCCTCTGAGTGGTCGTCATTGTGGTCGTCGTTGTCGTCGGAATTGTCGTCGGAGTGATCGCCAGAGTTATCATCATAAGACGAAGGGTTCAAAGGGTCAATCTCCGGCCATTGCTGCCTATCGCTCCTTTCGAATTCAAATTCATATTCTGAACAGGTTCCAGCGAAATGGTCTCTTGCACTGAGTTGGTGTATACCATGGCAGTATTGTACTACACATTGGTCCACAGCCTCGTTGAGATGGCAAATACACTCCACGTCGGCTTGTTTGTCGGGACAAAAGCGGCTTATATCATTGATACAGCCCAAGAAACAGGCTGGCGGCGTGGCAAAGACGGCTGCTAAGAAAATTGCCCAGATCACAGGGAAAAGCATGGTACTCTTGTATGAGTTTGCACCCAAAGTCGCGGTGCGATAGAAGTATCTCATGGGCTGGATAGTCTGACCAAGCATCTCGACTTCTCGAAGTTTGACAATTCACCAAGTACATTAAAAATATGCCTGTGATTATGAACTTATATAAAATAATCCTCAATAGTATTATCCATCGGTTGATTTAATATAAGACCAGTCTACTGAATATCTAAATTTAGTATACTTCGCGCATTTTGCTTCTCCCTTAGTATTTTTTCAGTGAACCTGAAACGTAGCCATGTGACCCTCTCACTTTAATGCCACATGAAAAATACGCTATTAAACTATTAAGAGAAAACATAAATAGTGACGAAAAGAGCTTCAATTAAGATAGAGCTGAATTATAAAAAAAACCATTTCAAAAAACGCATATTTTGGACTGACCTCTCTGGAATTCTTCGGTTTCTTGGGCCCGTTGTTGTGAGGGTCTTTCGGCCAAGGTGTGCATACACCGCGAGATTCTTGGAGCGGTCGCCCACTTGTTTTCAATGCACGTCAGTCTCTCCACATCAAGTGCCCCACCAGTCAGTCACTAAGAGTTGCGGGTTCGGAATATAAACACTTCAAAAATTAGCTCGCATAAAAAGGCACGAAGATATTGCTTTTTCAAATTTCTCTTCGCCATCATTTCTGCTACAGCCTAAGTCGGAATCTGAACACTCCAGCCCCACAATGCAGGGATCATACACCAACAGTGGTTTACCCAGACCATACTACATGAAACCAAACAAGCGAGGGTCCGCTTATGAGAGGATGCCGAAGCAGATCTTCCTTACGAATTCCCGTAAGATGATGGGTTACGTGTTGATGCTATTCTTTTTTGGACTCTGCGTGTACATGGTCGGCCAGGAGTTGAAACCGCACACAGAAGTCTCTTACGAGATTATATCATCCGAAAAAGACGAGGGTTCGGATAAAAATTTGGGGAACGTTGGCCAGTTCGTGGATTCGGGTAAGGTTGAAGATAAACCATTAGACAAGCTTGATTTGGCATTGAACAAGGCCAAGAACTCCAAAGGTGAGCTTGGCCACGGGGTCTTGGAGGCACCTAAAGGAGGCATTGTGAACGAAGCTCCCAATGTAGGCAACGATGCAGACCTTGTGATTGACGGGCGTAAGAAGAGCGAAGGTGACAAGACTGGCAATGATGTGAGAGCCATGAGAGATGGCGACAGTTCCGTCAATAACAAATTCAAACAAGAAAAAGAAAAAGAAAAAGAAGCGCAAGCCACGAAGGAGCAGGTGAAGAAGAATGTGGAGGAGCCTGAGAAGGAGAAAGCGGCCCTGCCTGAGTCGGAAGACAAGGTCAAGGTGCAGAAGATACTTGAAGAAAGCTGAGAGCGTGGTTGATATGTATATAGAGATGCTTGGATGTCGCTTTGAGTTATCTGGCCAAATGTCAGCATGCTTCACGGAGTCAGAATAGAGCTGTCATCTGGCGAAGAAGTTTGATGAGGTTGTACTTAATGAATATAAGATTTAAGATACTGCATATCCAAGAGATCTACTAGAATTTGAAGACATGCTAAGACCACTCAGAGATAGAAGAGAGACTATAATCCACCGAAAAATGCTACTACAAGAGTCGAAACCACATGTTGCATGTCTGAGTCGCTTAGGTCTGTTGGAATGGCAGTGTCGCAGTGCCTGGCCGCGCCTATTCAAGTGTCTCGTGTAAGTGGTACATTCCAAGCAATGTCATTGGCCGCATCGGATGGGATTCAGTGGGTGTAGTCGAAAAAAAGCAAACCCCCAAATATCGTGCCGTTATCAAATTGGTCCAGATATATCTTAAGAATTTACTAATCGAACTTCAAATTGTTGGGGAATTTTTGTCCCTGCCTGGTAACCATGGTGCATGCTGATTAGAACAGAGGCTTGCGCATCAGAGGCGGGTAATGCCATGTGCTGCGATGAGGAAAATGCGGTGAAGCGAGATGCCACGTTTCAATAGCCAATAAACACCAGTAAATTTTTAGTAAGCCAATTTAAGTTAATCCTATAGAAACACCCTCAAAGTCTATTGACTCGAGGGGCTTAAAAGGTTCTTTGAACTGCTCGGCTGAAGTTGCAATCATTGCCTCCTGGCCATGTGCATGCTCACAATTACACGTATTTAGAACAAAAGAAACTTGGCCGCACCTGCACACAGACCGTTTGAAAATTTTTCTGTATATCTGCGTATCCATTTAAGGACTTCCTTTCGCTTTTTTTTTTTCTTCGGATAGCAAGGAAAGATGTCTTCTAGTGAAACTAAATACTCCGGTGAAGTCCTCTCCGAATTGTTGAGCAAATTGCAAGTTGCTGACAACAAGGAAGAGGCTGCTGCCAATGTCTCTTCTTTCTTGAACTCTTCTATTATTGAACACGATGTTCCTGCTGAGTTCTTCAAGGACTTCGCTGCTCAAATCAAGAGCAAGTCCGCTGAGACTTCTACTGCTGCTTTGATTGCTTACAGTCACGTCGCCTCTGTTAACGGTATGACCCCATCTGTTGAGCCATACATTGTTGCTTTGGCTAAGGACGTTGCCACCAAGACTGGTGACAAGAACAAGGACGTTGCCGCCGCTGCTGACAAGGCTTTGCTCGCTGTTGCCTCTGCCATCACCCCAACCGCCATCAAGGCTGTGTTGCCAGACTTGATGTCTAACTTGTCTTCTACCAACAAGTGGACTGAGAAGGTTTCCATCTTGAAGGCTGTCTCCCAATTGGTTGACACTGCCAACGCCCAAGTCGCCTTGAGAATGCCTGAGTTGATTCCAGCTTTGTCTGAGGCTATGTGGGACACCAAGAAGGAGGTCAAGGATGCTGCTCAAGCTACCATGACCAAGGCTACCGAGACCATTGACAACAAGGATATCGAGAAGTTTATTCCTAAGTTGATTGAGTGTATCGCTAGACCAACTGAGGTTCCTGAGACCGTCCACGCTTTGGGTGCTACCACTTTCGTCTCTGAGGTTACAATGGCTACTTTGTCCATCATGGCCCCATTGTTGTCCAGAGGTTTGGCTGAACGTGACACTGCCATCAAGAGAAAGGCTGCTGTCATTGTTGACAACATGTGTAAGTTGGTCGACGACCCTCAAGTTGTTGCTCCTTTCTTGTCCACTTTGTTGCCAGCCTTGAAGGCTAACTTCAGCACCATTGCCGACCCAGAAGCCCGTGGTGTTACCCAACGTGCTTTGAACACTCTTAAGAGAGTCGGTGCCGTTGGTGAGGATGACAAGATCCCAGAGGTTTCCACCGCTGGTGACATCCCTGTCACTTTGGGTGTCTTCAAGGAGTTGATCGCCGACAAGAAGATTGCTCCAAGATTCGACACTGCTTTGAACTACATTGCTGCCATTGCCGGTGACTTGATCGACGAGAGAGACATTCAACCTGAATCTTGGTTGCACAATGTCTTGCCATTTGCCACCATCTTCTTGCACGAGGCTGAGGCTAAGGAGGTCATTGAGGAGTTCAGAAAGAGAGCCCTTGACAACATCCCAGAGCCACCTGCTTTCGAGGACGAGGAGGACGATGGAGAGGACTTGTGTAACTGTGAGTTCTCTTTGGCTTACGGTGCTAAGATCTTGTTGAACAAGACTCAATTCAGATTGAAGAGAAACAGAAGATACGGTTTGTGTGGTCCTAACGGTGCTGGTAAGTCCACCTTGATGAGAGCTATTGCCAACGGTCAAGTCGAGGGTTTCCCATCCCAAGAGGAATGTAGAACCGTCTACGTCGAGCACGACATTGACAGTGCTGATGCTGACCTTCCAGTTGTCGACTTCGTCATCCAAGACGGTATGGTCGGTTTGGACAAGGAGACCGTTGAGAACAAGTTGAGAGAGTTCAACTTCTCTGAGGAGATGATCAAGATGCCAATTGGTTCTCTTTCCGGTGGTTGGAAGATGAAGTTGGCTTTGGCCAGAGCTGTGTTGAAGAACGCTGACATCTTGTTGTTGGATGAGCCAACTAACCATTTGGATACCGTCAACGTTGCTTGGTTGGTCAACTACTTGAAGACCTGTGGTATCACTTCCATCATCGTGTCCCACGACTCCGGTTTCTTGGACAACGTCACTGAGTACATTATCCACTACGAAGGTTTCAAGTTGAGAAAGTACAAGGGTAACTTGTCTGAGTTCGTCAAGAAGTGCCCATCTGCTCAATCTTACTACGAATTGGGTGCCTCCGACATGGAGTTCAAGTTCCCAGAGCCAGGTTTCTTGGAGGGTGTTAAGACCAAGCAGAAGGCTATTGTCAAGGTCTCTAACATGTCCTTCCAATATCCAGGTACCTCTAAGCCACAAGTCACTGACATTAACTTCCAATGTTCTTTGTCTTCCAGAATTGCTGTCATTGGTCCTAACGGTGCTGGTAAGTCCACTTTGATCAATGTCTTGACCGGTGAGTTGTTGCCAACTACTGGTGAGGTCTACGTCCACGAGAACTGTCGTATTGCATACATTAAGCAACATGCTTTCGCTCACATTGATAGCCATTTGGACAAGACTCCATCTGAGTACATTCAATGGAGATTCCAAACCGGTGAGGACAGAGAGACCATGGACAGAGCTAACAGAGTCATCAACGAGGACGATGAGCAATCCATGAACAAGATCTTCAAGATCGAGGGTACCCCAAGAAGAATTGCTGGTATCCACTCCAGAAGAAAGTTCAAGAACTCTTACGAGTACGAGTGTTCTTTCAACTTGGGTGAGAACATCGGTATGAAGAACGAGAGATGGGTTCCAATGATGTCTGTTGACAACGCTTGGTTGCCAAGAGGTGAGTTGATCGAGACCCACGCCAAGTTGGTGGCTGAGGTTGACATGAAGGAGGCTTTGGCTTCCGGTCAATTCAGACCATTGACCAGAAAGGAGATCGAGGACCACTGTACCATGTTGGGATTGGACCCTGAATTGGTCTCTCACTCTAGAATCAGAGGTTTGTCTGGTGGTCAAAAGGTCAAGTTGGTCTTGGCTGCATGCACATGGCAAAGACCTCACTTGATTGTTTTGGATGAGCCAACCAACTACTTGGACAGAGACTCTTTGGGTGCTTTGTCTAAGGCCTTGAAGTCTTTCGAGGGTGGTATTGTTATCATTACCCACTCCGCTGAGTTCACCAAGGGTTTGACTGAGGAAGTCTGGGCCGTCTTGGACGGTAAGATGTCCCCATCCGGTCACAACTGGGTCCAAGGTCAAGGTGCTGGTCCAAGAATCGAGAAGAAGGAGGACGAGGAAGACAAGTTCGATGCCATGGGTAACAAGATTGCCAGCGCTAAGAAAAAGACTAAGTTGTCTTCTGCTGAGTTGAGAAAGAAGAAGAAGGAGAGAATGGCCAAGAAGAAGTTGTTGGGTGACGCTTACGTCTCCTCTGACGAAGACTTCTAAGGTTGCTTGCCTTTGATTGCTTATTGTCAAAATCTGAGAGCTTCAGTACTATTTACTTGTAATTCATAGCTATATGTTGATAATAGATGGTGTATTCGATATTTATGATGCAGATGCAACACTGCGAAAAATTGACTCAGTAATCAGGTTTTGCACCACACGATAAAATGAGGTGGACCTTATTGAATGTGCTTGCCATAAGCTCCCTATCGTTGTGTTTCACCATTGTTTCCCCAGTTGATTCAAGGTACTTTTTAGCTGCTGATGGAATTTGTAATGAACCTTTCAAAGTGTCCACAAACTCATACTCTCCATATTACTCAGTGTGTGAGACAAGATCGTTTGTGCGATACGCCAATAACGTATGATATTACTCCCAATAAACCTCTTTCGCCACTTACTAACTTTCAGTCCATAAGCGAATCCGAAAAGGAATATGTTTCTGTCCGAGATCACTATGCCCGAAAAGACTTCTTAAGCTTGATGCGTCGTTTGGATTTCGACAACGTAGACGACCTTTTGCCGTTTGGTGTAGTCAAGATAGGCATAGCGATATCTGGTGGAGGGTATAGGGCCATGTTGAGTGGTGCAGGCGTTTTGAGCGCTTATGACCTGAGGACTCCTGGGGCCGAAGACAATTTGGGTGGAATCTATCAAAGTGCAAGCTATATTGCAGGGAACTCGGGGGGACTGTGGCTAGTGGCTAACAACTTATTGAATGACGGTGAACCCATTTTCAATGCGATATGTAGCCAGGCCTTCAATAGCCCTCTCATTGAAGGGTTTGATGATTTGCCCCTTTCTCAGTTGAAAGACCAAATAGACCATGGCAGTGAGGAAGGTGAGTCTCAGGAACAAGACCAACCGATTATTCTTAGATCCGGAAAGTTTGTATCTGCAGTTTTGCAGGCCTTCTTCACGAAAGCTTCAACGACGGCCAGAGAGCCTCAGAGAGTGGCATCAAACGTGGCTCATAGAGTGCTCAATTTCTACCGCGACTTGAACATAGAGGTGAGGGATAAGAAGAACAATGGCTTTAGGGTTTCTCTTACAGATTACTGGGGGAGAGCGGTCTCCAAGAAAGTGTTTCCTGAAGGAAAACGCTTGATCAACATGACATTATCTTCGGTGACCACATTAGAATCATTCCGCAACTTTTCGCAGCCATTTCCTATTTTCGGCTCCGTCGAGAGATTGCCTGGCACACACGAGGAAAGCCCTGACTCGCATGTGTTTGAGTTCAACCCTTTTGAATTTGGGTCCTGGGATGGTTACTTGAACTCTTTTGTTGACTTGAAATACCTTGGAACGAGTTTGGTCAATGGATTTCCTTCGATGAAGACGAAGAATGAGAGATACTCTCTATGCGTGTCGGGCTATGATAACTTCGCCTTGGTCATCGGAACATCATCGAGCTTATTTAATACCTTCTTCCACTACGTCTATCGCGCTATTTTCAAGGCTGAAGAGACTTCGCTATCTTTTCTCTCGCTGGTGTTGACTATCTTTGGTCTCCTGAGTGAGAAGGACTCTGAAACTATTTTACACCCCGAATACGCGGTATTTTCCCCCAACCCATTCTACCAGGTACGTGCTTCTGAGGGTCGGGGGCGTTCCGTCACAGACCAAGGCAGTCTATTTATAGTGGATGGTGGTGACGATGGCCAGAACATTCCATTCCAGCCTCTTCTTGTTAGGAGCAGAGAAGTCGAGGTCATCTTCGCTTTTGACGCTTCTGCTGATGATAATAACTTCCCCAACGGCACTTCTTTATTACGCACTGCTCAGCGTTTTCAGTCTCGGACATCGAAACTTAGTGTCCCTTTGTTCGATGATGGCGAGCGTCTTCGAAGCATTTTCCCTAGTGTTCCAGACCAAGAGACTTATATGAACAAAAAGCTCGGTCAACGGCCAGTTTTTTTTGGCTGCGACCTCGCGGACTTTCCGTACATGGACGATCTCCTAGAAGCAGAAATTACTGACGATGAATCTACCGATGAAGAGAGTTCTCTGAATCCACAATATGATGTTTGGGACGAATACTTGCCTCCAGTGGTGGTTTATCATGCAAACTATAATCACACATACCCGTCGAACTCATCCACATTCAGGACCACTTATAGTGATGCTGAAGTCAATGGCATGGTGGAAAATGGCTACAACGTGGCTACATACCCAAAGGAATCAAACTATAAAAAATGTGTTGGTTGCGTTTTGATGAAAAGACGAGTTGATAGACTTGAAAGGGGAAATGAACTTCCCGATTTTTGCACCCAATGCTTCGACGATTTTTGCTGGAGGCCATCTCACTAGCGCAGTGCGTCATATGCAGCGTGAGTTTGTTTTCTTTAATCGCACCCCGGAATCAACGCTTCGCTAAATTTAATCTGCCCATCACGCACACCCACCAAGATCCGATGTCTTCGTCAAACAGCTTCCTATCGGAACGCTTTGATTTAGACACCGCAGTCAACACGCTATATCTCTTGCTTTGCACCCTATTAATGCTACTAGTGCCGCTTGGGGTGTCCATGTTCTACTCGGGTCTCACCCAGCGTCGGTCATCATTCACCTTACTATCCACCTTCATATTCATTAGTGCTTTCGTCACATTAGATTGGTTCATATGGGGCTACTCCTTGTGCTATGCTAAATCCAACAATAAATTTATCGGAAGCTTGGACTTTGTGGTATTGCGTCACTTGAAAGACCCTGCGGACTTGATCTATTCCACTCCCAGAGGAGATATTCTCGCCATAATACACTTCATGTTCAATGGTTTAATGAAAGTTTCATGTGCAACTCTCACTTTTCCTGCCTGTGTAGCAGAAAGAGGTAGAATTATTCCAATGTTTTTATTTTTATTCCTATGGTCTGCGATGATCTATAATCCGGTCACGTATTGGATCTGGAACCGAAACGGCTGGCTTTCCACCCAACTCGACTCAGTGCCTGTGTTAGATTTTGCCGGAGGAAACTGTGTTCACATTGTCAGTGGCTTCACGTCCCTCGCCTACTCTTACTACTTGGGGTCTCGGAATCCAAAACTACTTCACAACTACAAGAGCTCCAATAACTCATTCGCCGTGATTGGAATCTATTTCCTCCTCTGCGGTTGGTGTGGATTTCTAGCCGGCTGTGACTTCAGATTTACCGTGACGTCTGTTTATTTATACTGCGGCACAATCTTGTGTGCTTCTACTGCAGCTCTTGTTTGGGCAGCCATTGATTTCTACTTCTCAGCAACTCCTCTTGAACATGAGGGATCGGATGAAAATTTTGAATCGCAGAACAGAAGCTTGGAAGGCACCCAAATTACTCTTTCTGAAGCACATACACTTGCCAGGAAAAGGAAGCCATCCATAATATCTTTCAGCTCCGGCTTGATGGCAGGCTTAGTAGTCTACACTCCTGCCGGAGGATTTGTTACTAAGAGTGGTACATTCTGGAAATGTATTGTCTTTGGTGTTGTTGGGGGTATCAGTGGAAATTTGGCCACTCGCCTTAAGTACTTCTTCAAAATCGATGATGCTCTTGATATCTTTGCAGTACATGGAGTTTGTGGGATCGTGGGCTCAATATTGGTAGGGATATTTGCAGATGACTCTTATGATTCGCATGGAGGCTGGATAGTCAGAAACTGGGTTCAACTTGGGTATCAGGTTCTAGGGTGTGTCGTCACATCTGCGTATGTCTTTGTTGTGAGTTTAGCCTTCTTGTATCTCATTGATCTAATACCGGGCATGCACTTAAGGATTGACAAAGACTTCAACCGGAGGGAACGCAACTTGCATCGGGGTATACAAGACACTGAAGCTATTTCTACTAGGGATGAGATTTCGTACTACGAAAAAGCCGAGTTGCTAGGCATGGACTTTACTGAGCTCAATGGGGAATATGCAATGGACTTCATGGAATTCATCAAAGTAATCGATCCGCAAGACTATGCGGCTGAAATTGATTCGGAGGCGATTGCAAATGATAGCAGTGGGTTTCAAACTAAATGGGAAGAGACCAGGCTACAGAAAAGGGAGCAGAATATAATGACTAATGATGATTAAACGTGAGTCCGGCAGGTATAATAATAGACTAATAGAGTTCTCGCGGTGAAAAGTGTATGATGAATATATAAGTTAATTAATTAAGCGCATTGTCAATTCGAAAATTGCAAATGTGGCACCGTTGGCAGGAGCTGCTCTCAAGATTGTTGGCACAAAACCTTTATAGAAGCCCTTGATGCCTGCCTTCTTGAAGACATCCCGAGCAACGTCAAGCGAGCCCTTATAGTTTGGCTTTGACAACGAGTCTGTTTGCAATTTGGATTTGATAATGTCCACGGGGTAAATGGTAATCCAAAGTGAGTACCCGGATAAACCACCGTACATACAGAGCTTCCAACCTGGAATCTCGGTTCTTGTCTTGTAGATCTTATTGGCCAACTCCCTGTTGATTAAGGCCTCGTAAGTTGCAAAATAAATACCCATACCCACACTCTCTCTAACAAGTGTTGGTGCCAAACCTCTGAAAATACCATGGGAAAGACCACCAGCATTATAAACCTGCTTGGCACAATCAATGGGGCCAGCAAAAGCCTTTGTTCCAGAGCTTTGGGTCTGCAATCTAATACGAATGTGCTCGATTGGAGAAGCCAAGAATCCATTGGCAAATCCGGCCACGGCACCGGAGTTGAAAAATTGAACGAGTGACAATGGCTGGCCATGTAATTTCCCATCATAATAACGTTTCATGAATTCATTCACCGAAAATTGAACGGAAACGCAGGCTCCAACTCCAACAAGCGGCGTCAAAGTTCCTTTGTAAAAACCTCCGAACCCTTCGTTGGCAATCAATTTCTTGATGACATCTCCAGCTCCGCTATAGGTTCCCTCTGGGGCCGACTGTAATCTGACCTTTACGGTGTCAAACGGCTGTCCCACCAAGACCTGACCAATACCACCCATGGTACCTCCGAAGAGATCCTTGTAGACTTGGTTGTCATCGACCAAAGGCGCATCCAATTCAATAGCCATAGTTGGAGGTGCTACAGAGTACTCTGCGCGATCGATATGTTTTTCGAGTCAACGTGCAGGCGGAGTGGGGTGCAAGATCTCCAATTACGAGCTGGTTGTAGATTCTTTTTTTTTCTTTTTTTTTCAAATGCATGCATTTATGTAAAAAGTCCAATTAATATTAATAACGCTTCGGAATCGCCAATTCATTTCTTGGACTTGGCCCTGCATATTGCAAGGTGTTGGGTCTCGTCCATGATTCGCCATAACCTTACAATACTCCCAAGTAAAAGCTCTTTTGGTTGTACATCCAGAACAAGCTGGAAGAAGCAACTATCAATGGCCCAGCCAAGCCCTTGTCGAGCTTGCAGTTCTTAAAGATGAGCCACTCGCTGACAAAGTGGGCACCGGCAATTGCAAATGTCCACATACAAAGATTGTACCAAGCCTCATTGCCAATTAAGTTGTAAGCACAGTAGAATCTTACCACAGAAGTCAAAAAGGTCCATGTTCCAAATGTCCGTGCACTCAAGTTGGTAACTTCGGAAAGTGGGGCACGTGAATACACTTTTCTGGTGAGAGTGAGGTCTTTGATCAAATAATTTTGAATGGAGTTGAAGACTGAGACTGCGGAGATGAAAAGTATCCAGTGGGGCAAGTAGCCACCTCTGGCGGTCGTTGGAGGAAGTAATTCGAGGAAAGGAAGCATGGTTTACAGTGAAGAAGTATGTAACGAGTACGCGAAAAATGAATTCCGCAGTTTCCGTACAGTGCGCTACTGAAATTCGGAATTTATTCTAAAACAGCTATTGAAGAGCCGTAGGGTCTTGCTTTCTTAAGACCTCAAGGGCAGGGCCAAGCAAACGTGTGAATCCGGACTTGCCCAATGTAGCAACAATCACGGTATCGGTGGCAGTGACGGTAGCTTGTCTAGGCAAATCGTTCAACAATGCCACTTCTCCAAAGTACTTGCCTTTGCCGATGGTTGCAATTTCTCCTGCGCCTTCTTTGGAAATAACACATGTACCACTCTCGATCAAATAGAACTTGTCTCCAGTTTCACCCTCGACGACGATCTTGTCGCCAGCATGGTAAATTTCTGTGCTCAAGGCACTGGCCAATTTGGACCTCTCCTGAGGAGTCAAACCGGCCAACACCTTGACATCCTTCAAGAAGTCCTCGTACATAATTCTGCGGTCGAAGGTTCCTTCTAACAATATACGACGGAAAGTGGCTCTATCCAAGGCCCAACAAGTGGTGTCAACAGCAGCAACAGCAGTAGCAGCTCTTGGCGAGTTATACATCAATGCCAATTCACCAAAGGAGGACCCGTCACCTGAGGTATTGACTTTGGTTCCATTAACGTAGAAATCAACGGTACCAGACTCTACAATGTAGAAGTAGTCTCCTACATCACCTTGGGTGATAATTTCAGTTGATGCGGGGAAGTCTTTCTTGATCAAAGCAGATAAGACAGTGGATTTCGAGTAAGCGTCCAATTGCTGAAACAAAAAATTCAGCGACAAAGTCTTTGATAAGTCTCTCCTCTGTTCTGGGGTTAAGTTATTGACTGGGGGCTTCCAGGAGTCGGACTTGAATTCGTCCGGGTTCATAGCCTCGGCAGATACCGAAACCCTTCTGTTTGCATTGAATGTCTTGGGAAGATTTGGTACAGCTTTCTGGTCAGGTTTTGGGTGTGGTGCCACAAACGAAGGATCATCTGGGTCGGCTCTCTCCTTCTTCTCGGACGTCTTTCCAACAGCATAAGAGCCAAAAAGTCCAGCACCGGGAGATGACTTTGGGTTAGAGTCATGTACAAGAGAGTCTTTAGAGTGGTCTGAATGAGGGTCATTGTCACCAAAAGGCGACTTAAAAGAGGGTTGGCGATTGCTGGGGATCACACCATTGCCCTTATTGTCAAAAGCAACTGTATCAACATTGGGGAACAATTCAATGCCAGCAGCCTTGGCCTTGACTTGAGATTGCCACAATTGAGCTCTTTGAGCAGCCAACTTCGTGTTAAAGTAATTGGCACAGAATTGCAAGATATCAGTGGGGTTGGCTTGCAGAATCTCCTTCTGCAACTGATTCAACTCCTCAGTAGCATAGGAGGACATTATGAATGAGGCAGAAACAGGAGTTTATCAATGAGGACTCGAACTGATGTATGGTGTGAGTAAACTTCAATAAATTCGATGCAAGCGTTTATTTTCCAACTTCGATTCCCTGTAAGTGAATTGAGTTATAGCAGTGGAATGTGGTTCCGAAGGAGGATTGGATGGGGTGTGGGTGAGCGCGCAGGGGAGAGAAGTCATAGAATGTACGGGTGTAGACTTGGCCGTTATGGATACCTACAATGAAGGATCGCCCACTTGCATGACCACAAAACCTACTGGACAATACATCCAATGCGTCTTTATGCAAGAGGCGATCCTCCGTTGGCGGCTTTTCTCGGCACTGCCAGGAATATTTTTTTTTCTGAGAAATATCAACTTCGGCTGTGTAAATTAGGTTAAATGACGTGCTGGATTGATCTGAACATACACGTCCGCGCTTGCATGAGGCACATTTCCGAGCACATCATGAGATGTCTGGGGAAATGTTCAACAATCGTAATACAAGTAGACTAATTTTCCTTAGCAAGCATCAAGCGCGCAGCTTGAAAGGGGACCTATGATAAGCCTTTCTCAAATTTGAAATTTAAAGTAGGAATTGTGTGGCGTGAAGCAATTTTAAACAATATAAATTGTTAATCTTTGACTACATTTGGAAAAGCTAGGTGGCAAGTTTTACGTGGCGCATGCGTAGGTAAATTTTTGCAAAGTGGCATTTTCATTTCTGCCAACGCAGCTTCTGACACGTAATTATTTGAACGTAGTTGGCGTGCGTGGCCTCAGCATTGCCACGTCATTACATAGTAGTGCATACACACCCCAGAAGAAGTTCTTCACGTTTCCAACGCGCTGTTCGGTGCGAAGTATAAATATTCACAAACTCGCTGCCCACTGAATTTCCCCAGAAAATTACAGATTTCAATATGACGTCGAGGTCCCCTTCCAGCAAGCTCTGGGTTTCTGGTTTCTCATTTCTCCTACTTGTATTATGTGTGATTTTGCCATTCTTGTCCACCAACAACGGTTTGGTAATGGCTAACTCTGACGAAGCCGCCACTGACGATTACGGTACCGTGATCGGTATCGACTTGGGTACCACTTACTCTTGTGTAGGTGTCATGAAGAACGGAAAGGTCGAAATTTTGGCCAATGACCAAGGTAACCGTATCACGCCTTCTTACGTGGCTTTCACTGAAGAGGAAAGATTGATTGGTGACGCTGCAAAGAATCAAGCTCCATCTAATGTTAACAATACTATTTTCGACATTAAGAGATTGATTGGTTTGGAATACTCTGACCCTGTTGTCAAGAAGGAGGCTAAACATATGCCTTACAAGATTGTCAAGAAGGGTAACATGCCTGTTGTTCAAGTTACTATCAACGGTGAACAAAAGACCTTCACCCCAGAAGAAGTCTCTGGTATGATTTTGCGTAAGATGAAATCCATTGCCGAGGAGTACTTGGGTAAGAAGGTCACTCACGCAGTTGTCACTGTCCCAGCCTACTTCAACGACGCTCAAAGACAAGCTACTAAGAATGCTGGTACCATTGCCGGTTTGAATGTCTTGAGAATTGTCAATGAACCAACCGCTGCCGCTATTGCCTACGGATTAGACAAGACTGATGGCGAGAAGCAAATCATTGTCTACGACTTGGGTGGAGGAACTTTCGATGTTTCCTTGTTGTCCATTGAGGGTGGTGTTTTCGAGGTCTTGGCCACTGCTGGTGACACTCACTTGGGTGGTGAAGATTTCGACTACGCCCTTGTGAAGCACTTTGCTAAGTTGTTCAAGAAGAGACATGGTATTGATGTCAACTCTAACCCTAAGGCTATTGCCAAGTTGAAGAGAGAAGCTGAGAAGGCCAAGAGAACTTTGTCTTCTCAAATCTCTACCAGAGTTGAAATTGACTCCTTTGTTGACGGTATTGACTTTTCTGAGCCTATTTCTAGAGCTAAGTTCGAAGAATTGAACATTGAAGCTTTCAAGAAGACCTTGAAGCCAGTGAAGAGAGTTTTGGATGATGCTGGACTCAAGAAGCCAGAGATTGATGACATTGTCTTGGTTGGTGGTTCTACTAGAATTCCAAAGATTCAAGAATTGATTGAAGAATTTTTCGATGGCAAGAAGGTCTCTAAGGGTATTCACCCTGATGAGGCTGTTGCTTACGGTGCCGCTGTTCAAGCTGGTGTCCTCTCTGGTGAAGAGGGTGTTGATGACATTGTCTTGTTGGACGTTAACCCATTGACCCTTGGTATTGAAACTGCAGGTGGTGTTATGACCAACTTGATCAACAGAAACACTGCCATCCCTACCAAGAAGTCTCAAATCTTCTCCACTGCTGCTGACAACCAGCCAACTGTCTTGATTCAAGTCTTTGAGGGTGAGAGAGCTTTGGTCAAGGACAACAACAAGTTGGGTAAGTTTGAGTTGACTGGAATTCCACCTGCTCCAAAGGGTGTCCCACAAATTGAGGTCACTTTTGCTTTGGACGCCAATGGTATCTTGAAGGTCGAGGCTCTTGATAAGGGTACCGGAAAGTCTAAGTCCATCACCATCAGTAGCAACGAATCTAGACTGTCTAAGGAGGACATCGAAAGAATGGTTGAAGAGGCTGAGAAGTACGCCGCTCAAGATGCTGAAATCAAGGCTAAAATCGAAGCTAGACACTCTTTGGAGAACATGGTGTCTGCCTTGAAGCAAAGTTTGAACGGTGAAGAATACGCTGACAAGTTGGATGCCGATGACAAGGAAGAAATGCTCGACATCATCAACGAGGTCAACGAGTTCTTGGAGGACAACTACGACACCGCAACTGCTGAAGAATTCAACGAACAAAAAGAGAAGCTTACTACTGTGAGCGCGAAGATTGGAGAGAAGGTTTACGGCGGTGCTGGTGCTGCAGAAGAAAAAGACCATGAATTTGGCCTCGACTCGGATGACGAAGATCACGATGAATTGTAAACCAAATGTTATGCCATTGTGGTAGCATCCATTCAATATAACGAACCAAAGGAAGCAATCTGTAAGCGTAAGCAAGGTAGACGATTTGGAAAGTATTAGTGGAACGCGAGTTAGGCGCACGTGATGATGATTTCCCCAAGAGCTACCTTTTGAGCGGAAAAAAAAGAAAAATATTTCAAGTATCTTAGTGTAACCACAAGAAATGGACCTGCTACCTTGCCCACAAATCTAATAAATATCCATTGCTACTATGTCTAATCGAAAACTACAAAAGTATGTATCGCCAAAATTTGAAGCATTGGGGCATTTGTTCTGCTAGTGTTCAAAAATCCCTTCCACGGTTCAGCGTACTAATGGAATTCTAGAGAAGTCGAAACAGTATTCAAAAAAATCCATGAGGGACTAGATCTTTTCAACTACTACTTTTCTCGTCATGAATCCTCGACTAATGACTCTCAAAGAGAGAAGCTAGAGAGTGATTTGAAGAAGGAAATAAAGAAACTCCAGAAGTTCCGTGACCAAATCAAAAATTGGCAGGGAAATGATTCTTTGGAGGCTACGATAGCGCCGCAGAAATTGCAAGAGCATAGGCGACTTGTTGAGGAGGCTATGGAGTGCTATAAAGATGTGGAGAAACACTCCAAGATGAAGTCATTTTCTAATCAATCTATTATGCTAGCTGCTCTAGACGGCAATGATCATGATCTTTCAGCTGACGTCAAAGATGCCATCAACTATCTCTCTGAGGTTACAGAGACACTTACGACACAAAATGAGGAGCTAGACGAGGAATATGAAAAGCTTTCGCATAAGAAAGTCAGAAAGAACAATGTGCTGTCTATTGAAGATCGCAAACAGGAAATAGACGGCTTCAGGTCGCGGAATGAGTTTCACCTTGAGAATATCGAGACTGTGATTGGCTACCTTAAACGAAATAGGCTTTCAGCTGACTCGATCTGGGAGATTCAAGAGGATTTGAACTTCTACCTCGATTCCAACCAAGAGCCTGATTTCATTGATGATGATACTCTCTACGATCAAATATTGAAAGAAGCTAAGGAAAACCAATTAAAAAACACTTCTTTATCGAACATAGCGGAAGATCATTTTGGAAACGGCGATACAGATTATGATACGGTTGATACTTCAACTGTTTTAGAGAATCACAAGACTCCTGAGCCATCTATTGAGGAGCACCCGAAGCACAAGCATTCATCCACGCCTCCCAGCTCGTTGCCATCTACTTCTGATAGTGTTGCTACGCCGTCTAAGAATTCTGTTCAAGCATCAACTCCAAAAGGAAAGCTGGTAGGAAAGCAACCCGTTGTTGATTCATCAAGCCCTGCTTTCATCACCACTTTGAAGCCGGCTTCAACTCCTTCCAAGCCAGTTGGAGCATTGAAGTGGTCTATTGCTGCGGCTGGAAACGGGCAAACTAGCGATATTTCAAATGGCCTGATGAATGAAAAGGTTCCTGCCAAATCTACAAGCACTGAAAAAGAGGTACTGTCTGCGCAAACTGATCCTGTCAAGTCGCAGCCAGCTACAAAAACTAAGAACGAAGAAACCACGTCATCTGAGTTGCTTTCCCTACTAAATCAAAGCAACGAATTCTCGCCATATATCGAAGTGTTGAAGAATTCGGAACTCTCACCTGTGGAATTGGGTTTATTCTGTGATTCTTCTTTGCTCAGATCACCTCCAGGAATCCAAGAATTCGCAGTCTCTTTTGCTTCTGAAAATAAAATCAGTCAGCTGGGAAAACTTCTTATAAAACCGAAACATGCTAGCCCATTTTCAGGTCATATAAGAAAACCTTACCTTCCGGGTAATCTTGCAGGTTACGGTCTCCATTCATTCAAGCCACCTTTGTTCTTAGGTAAGCTACAAAACTATTGGAACCGCATCCGGGCAGGCAACCTGTATGAAAGATTCCTCGATGAGCTTGACTCGTTAGAAAAGCAGTCAACACCCGATAGTGAGATCATCAAGAATGAGATGATCATGGTCTTGTTTTACGGGTACTACTATGGTTTTCTCCCTCTAGAGAATATCATTGCAGAGTCGATGCTTCATAGACTAGGCTGGAGACCATATGAACTCCATGCAGATGGCAAGCCGTTGCACAGTAAAGCAAAGCTGAGCCAAACCCAATTCTGGTTAAAGGGTGCTGGAGAAATCACATCCACTTCCGAGGCAGGAGTTACCTTTGCCATTGGGGATTACAAGGTGTTTGACCTTGGAACTTGGGAGATCCATGTGAAGCCCAACTTCAAAGTCGACACCCGTTTCAGCCGATCACAGCCACTTGGGAAGTTGGTCTGAAATCGGACTGCAGAAGCTGTAGCTTCGTTGTAAAGAACTTTTGTTTTCATTTTAAAGAATCTCATTCACATTGAATGTACATATGTCCTCCACTCTTGAGGATTCTCTATCTTCGCATGTATCCAAATGAATGTGCCCTAATCTGAAGTGGTACTCGTTAGAATGGGCTGCAATAATTCATCATCGAAATCGCTGCTCAATATATCCGACTCAAACTTTAATTTCTGGTCTTGGCTTTCCATAATTGGCCACAGCTGAGCCGAGGTATCGGGGCTTTGATAACAATCCAGGAAGATTGAGCAGAATGCATCATCTTTAGAGTCAAACTTGATGTCCATTGGCCGATTGTTAAGATTGTGTGTAGATAACGATGGAACTATGCTAAACTCTTTTCCAAGCCTGTAGAATGAATCAATACAGAATATCGACAAAGTGGACTGTTTGATCTTGAACTCGTCAACAATAGCATTTAAGGACTCGAAGTTCTCCATGATGAATAAGACGTATGCACCTCGACCTGTTTTCGCAGCCCCCACGATCTCACGTAACCAAGCCCATGTCTAAAGTGAGGAGCATAAGGATAAGAAATATAAGCAATGATGAATTTCCAAAAACCAATGGTTTCACAGTGCAACTATGAATAAATAATAATAGCAGCTATTTTTAAAAAAAAAAGTACAGTTTTTGGAACGTTCTGTGAATCGCACGACCTTTTCGTTCCCGCGGCTCACTCTGACATGTGGGGAACCGAACTTTCACACTACGAAGCTGCAAATCATGGAGTACTACTCGTCTTTAGACGCTTCCAAGCTCGACTCCGAGACACCGACATTATTTGAGCTTATATCCTCTAATCAGCTCGAGCAGCTTTTATCTCCATCGCTTCGATATGTATTGGTGCACTACGCTCAGAGGTACCCTGGCTATTTGCTCAAGCTCACCAACAACTTTGATGAGCTCAACTTGTTGATGAGATCCACCGTTGAGTGGTATTTCTTCAAGTATTGGCATGGAAGCTTTACAGAGAACTTCTACGGCTTGAAGAGAGTGAGTCAAACTCCACTCTCCAAGACGAAGTACAACTCTAGCAAACTCACTCAATTAGTTCCTTCGCTAATAGAGGAGAGGAGAAATTTGTCAGCCACTCAAACAGCAGTTTCGATCTTTGAAATTACGGGTATCTCCTACTTGCAGGAAAAATGCAATTATCAATATGAACTTCTTTACTCGAAGCTGATAACAAATCAACTTCAATGTGGACCCAATGCTACAGCGTCAGAACGACGCAGGGTCTGGCTCCAGAACCTGTTCGTCAAAATTTACCCTTATATCCAGAGTTTCTGGCGTCTATCCAATCTTGCAACCACTCTAGCTTTCATGAGCGGTGCCACCAAATCCCCCTCGCTATTAATGTTGTTGTTCAAGATGAATTACTCGCGTCTCAACCAGTATGATTATTCCAGGAATGAGCCACAACTAAAAAGCAAGAAGCCAGCTCTCAATAGAACCAGGCCCCCAAATTCAACTGAAATGTTGTTGAAATACATCTTGAAGATATTCGTCAGGCCCTCTTTGAGGTCCGTGAAGTTCCTCCTCGGAACGTTTTTCCCATTGGCTATTTTTAGTCTTAAGTTTCTAGAATGGTGGAATAGTTCTGACTTTGCGCAAAAGGTTGTGAAGTCGCTGAGAAATGCTTTAGAAGACTCGATTCCGCCTCCCTCCATCCTCAAGAAAATGCCCTCTCAAACCCAGAAGAAAGTATCGTTGTACAAATCTGGCAGTACCTGCCCCCTTTGCAAAGAAGAAATTCTGAACCCCGCCATCATTGAAACTGGATACGTTTTTTGCTACACTTGCATTTACAATTATCTTCGTGATTCACATAAAATCGTTCATCAGCGGCGAGACCTCAAAAAGCAAGAAGACTACGATTCAGCAAGTGATGATGAGAGTCTGGATGAAAATGAAAAAGGGGAGTCGTCAGAAAAAGTCGGCAAGGAACTGCTGTCCGAGACAAAAGCTACCATTGATATTGATAAAGGTGGGAGGTGCCCAATAACAGGGCAAAAGTTACTCGGGTGTAGGTGGAATGAGATATCTGGGGAATTCGATGTGGATGGCGTAAGAAGACTCATATTCTAGGTGCCACGAGAATTGTCAATATGCCAGATTCCTGGCAACTACTCGTGCTGTATGGACAGTATGCAAGACAATGAATGTTATACTGATCAAGCATACAGACATGTGTTTCGTGGCGCAGAGTTCATTAAGAAGGTGAGCTGGTGTTCAAATTTATATGACAATTGGATGACTCCTTCATGAAAGGTTAAACAGTTGTATTTCAGGAAACGCAATTTTTGTTATCAGGAGCGGAATTTTATTCCTAAAAAAAGCTTTTATGCAGTGACATTATTTTTTTAAATTACTGTTATATTATGGCCACTTTAATTCCAAACTTGAATCATCAAATGAATCCAGCTGTTCCAAAACACGCCCAAGACGCTCATGGTCAATGCGCAACAAGAACGTGGGGATCTCAAGATCCTGTGTGTAGCTATAGCACGTAATCAAGATTTTTAATGCCACAATCAATTCACTTCAGAGATTATCATTATGACTCAACCAACCTTGGAGGCCATTAAATTCTCCCGCGAGGATGTATCCCTCCAAATCTTGGATCAATTGCAACTCCCATTCGTCTCTACCTATATCGACATCAAATCAATTGATGATGCCTATGATGCCATCAAAACCATGAAAGTGAGAGGTGCTCCTGCAATTGCAATTGTCGGTGCTTTCGCTATAGCTGTGGAAGTGTCTCAAACCCTCAGCAATGAGCGCTCTGTCAAGGACTTAATCGATCGAATCGACTACTTGGTGACCTCACGTCCTACTGCTGTTAACCTCTCAAATGCTTGTACAGAAGTCAAATCCTTGCTTCTCCAGCAGTTCTCCGCTCTGAGTCTCGTTGACGATAAAGTATTGCACTCTTTGTTGGATTACTCAATTCGCTTGTATGATGATGACAAGCTCAACAATTACAAAATTGGAAAGAATGGGCTTGATTATATTATTGAAGTTTTGGAAGCAGAAAACTTCACTGGTCCATTCTCGATTATGACCGTATGTAACACGGGATCCTTGGCAACCTCTGGATACGGCACAGCTCTTGGTGTTATTAGGTCTGCACACGAGAGTTTGGCAAAAGGTGTTTCCAACAAGCCTTTTTGGTTGGAACAAGTCTATCCTTTGGAGACTAGACCTTATAATCAAGGGGCCAAGCTCACCACATATGAGTTGAAGCACGACCAAATTCCCTTCACTCTAGTATGTGACAACATGGTGACTTCTTTGATTCTGTCATTGAGAAAGAATAGATCCATCAAAGGTAATTCGGGGCCCGTTAAGTTCATCGTGACCGGTGCCGATAGAATTGTCAAAAACGGAGATTCTGCAAATAAAATTGGAACTCATCAATTGGCAGTTATTGCGGATCAATTTAATTCGGAACACAAGGAGATTCACTTCATGGTGGCTGCACCAAATACAACAATTGATCTTAATACGGAGTCTGGTGATGAAATCATTATAGAAGAAAGACCAAATTCAGAGCTTGTTACTTTGAAGGGTCCTTTGATTCAAGATAACGGAAGCGTGGGCGAAAAATGTACCGTGGGAATTGCCACGCCAAATATCTCTGTTTGGAATCCAGCTTTCGATGTCGCCCCACACAACTTGATCGATTGTATTGTTACTGAAGAGGAAGCACACACGAAGAAAAACGGAAAGTTTTTGCTTCAACCGTCCTCTAATTTATAATAAATGCATATTGATGTCAGTACACTTACTTATTTCCAGACTCGTTTGCACCCAGCTCCCCTTCAGCCTTTGCTTCGCTGCTTATAGGTTCAATTACGGGCTCATTATGTGTTTCTACCGCAACGTCAGCCTCTGCTTCTTTTCCTTCTTCTGGTTTCTTCAGCTCCAGTTTTTCTTCCTCGGGCGTTTCTTTCTCGGCTTCGTTCTTGGGCGTTGCTTTTGTGATGGCTTCTTTTTTAGTAGCTTCGATTTCAGCAGTCTTCTCTTCAGTAGCCTTTTTTTCGGCGGCTTCCTTTTCAGGAGTCTTGTCGACCGGTACAGACTTGGCCAGAGCCACTCCTGGTGCCTCTACCTTCGACTTAGTCGGCATAATGGCATCCATTCTGGCATCCTCCTCAGTCACGATTTCATTCACACTTTCCCAGATGCGTTGTCCAGATTCTCCATATCCACTAACATCAGCAAGCCTCACTCTGAAGTAATCAATGTCTTTGAGCAATGAATGTTTCTCGTTGAGATCCTTTAATTTAGGTAAGTCCTCACAGTAGCACTTGGTCAAGAGTTTCTCGTAATTCGCAAAAATCTGGCTCATTATGTATTGGCAATCTTCCGTATGAAGATACTTTCCGAGGACTTTGGCAACGGTTAAGGTTTCCTTCACAAGAATCTCCATGTATGGGTGACATTGCTGAGGAGATTTCAAAGGCTCACTTATATCAAGTGTAGTAATAGATTTGCAATGCATAAGTGTCCTGTCACGCATGATGGAGACTAATTTGATGAACAATTCGTTCTTGTGATCTCTGAAGTTGCTAATGACTTTGGTGAATGTGGTGGCATCTCCAGTGTCCTTTGATTGATCGTTTTCGGCTTGAGATTGTGGGAAGATTGCTTCTAGCTTGTTCAGGAAGGCCATTAAAAAGTCCACAGTTTGGATGCACAACGCAATATGCTTTGTAGTTATATGTCTAAGTCCAGCTGTTCTGGTTGCGCCAGCATTGAGAATGGCCTGAGAAATTCTTGAGTTCAAGACCTTGAGATAGATCAAGATATTTTGCTCTAAGCCATTTTTCCTGCTGGTGAAAATAGTTGCAAGCTGTAGATATCCGACAATGCACTGGACTACCTCAACAATTAGTTGAGGAACAAAGTATTGTTCACCTCCTATGGACAACTTTGTAAGTTCTTCCAGCGAGATTGCAGGAGCTGGATCGGTGTTACCTCCAGTGGTATCACTTTCATATAAGTTGAGAAGTTCATTCTTCCATTCATCGCCGTTGAAGCCTGCACCTGTTTCGAAAAATCTTCCGTGATCAATCACGACATTGATCAACGCTTGCGTTTGGTTCATCAGCTCACCTGAATATTCTTTCCAGGTTTCGGTGCCACAAAGTGAAGCCAAGTGTTTCACTGAATTGGAATGGAATTTATGCACAAAGTACTCCACATGATTTTTTACCCAATCGTTTAAAGAGCTACCTGGACCGGATACATTATAGCCCGGATTGATGAGCTCACATTCCAGAAGGTATGCTGAAGAATTCAGATACATAGAGAGATACTCCAGAATTGATGAATCGGCCAATTGCTCCAGACGAACATTGAGAATCTTCACCAACCGGATTTGAGTGATCTCAATTGCCTTGTTGATTGCAACACTGATGTCAAGAGACATAACGTCCAATTTCTGAGAGCTTTCTTGTGAAAGACTAGTCAAAGAAAGGTCGAGAAGAATCTTCTGATGAGCGGTTAATCTGCGGAAACACTCAGATAAATTAGCGTATATGTTTCTTATCATCGTATTGAACTCCTTGTTCCCAAGATTCTTGATACTTTCGGATAAAGTATTATTATGGATCAGACTTGGTTTAGTCTCGTCTTGAAGGGGCGCCGGAGTGCCAGACTCACTTCCAGGTGTACTGAGTTCCAAGTTATCTGGTGCATTCTGGCCTGGATAATTGCTCTTAGGCAATCCAGATCTAATGATTGATTTTATCTCTGATACTATCAAAGTTTGATATTTCGAAAATGCTTCCACCACAAGGCCTGACTTTGCTAGATTTCTGATGTATACCTGCAAAGAGGATTTGAGGTCTGAGCCGACCTCTTTATACAGCTTGTTAGTTGCAGATACATCGTAATTCTTCAGCCGGTCAACCGAAGCAACAATGCGGTTCATCGTGTCACTAGCAGGCACAGAGTGGCAATGCTGACGGAGGTCTGAGATAAGAAGATCTGAGAAGTCCGAGATGTATCTTTTGCTGCATGTGGATTTGAGATTTCTGGACTCTGACTTGAGAGAATATAATGCGGGGAGATCCTGGAGATTGATCAAAGGGTAGTCAAGTTTGGGATAGTCCGAAATCGTATCTGGGTCTGCGTAATCCTCGTGATCCACTCCTTTGATAAGACTCTCGAAGATGCCTATCCAGTTTAGACATTCCAAACTGTTTTCATTGTCGTAGAGCTCTTGCGCATTTTTCAAAGCTTTCTTGATCTCTTTCAATTGAAGAAGTGTACACTCGAAATGGTTTACGTTCCTTCTTTCGTCAATCAAATCTAGAATTTCAAGGCCCCTTTGGGCCTGATTAGTCTCGAGCAAGTTCAATTTATGTTTGATCTCAGCAAAACGGGAAACGCAGCTTTTTGATTCTAACTTGATGCTTTCAATATCGCCTAACGTATTAAAGAAGTTTTCGGACGTTTTAGCAATCTCTTGAATGAGTTGTACCTCCACTTGATCCAAATATAATGAGAGTTTTTCTTGCACTTCTGAGTTATTAGAGACGAGATTTTCATCAGTAGATTCCGATTCTGGAAAAAGATGTGAGCCTTCCATCACTTCTCGGAATATGCGTGGATTATCAAGTCTGAATTCAGCATCCTCGAACACTTTAGGAATCAGGTGTTCAGGTTCTAGCTTTCGATTCAGATTTGATTCATCAAGTTCATATGCCTGTGAGTGGCTAATTAAAACATCGGCTGTCAAGCCTCCGTAGCTTTGCTCGAAGGACTTATAGTCTTCCCCGGAAGCATCCAAGAGGGCTTCCGTATATTCGGAATTGCTGACCTTATTGCTTAAAGACTGGAGCTGTATAGGCGGAATGTCTCTTGTAGAAGGTTTTGTCAAATTATTGATAACATTCATTCCGCCATTGATCTTCACCAGAGTTTTGAGTGCTCTGTTCTGCTTTATCCGAGCTGCGTCAAGGGCCAACGTGAGGTCATGGATAGAGTTAGGCCCAAGAGCATCAGCAGAGGAAGAAAAACTAGCATCGTCTTGTCCAGAAAGCAGTCGCAATATTTGGAAGCCGTTGCCGTTGTTTGAAGTGCCATCAAGACTGGTTCTCAAGCCCGAGAAAATAGACTCGGACCTTCTATTTCGTGAGTCGGTAGAAAATTCAGAGGCAACTGTGACATCCTCATTGATGTTACCCAATGTATCCAAGGAGAGTCTTTCTAGGTTTAGACTTGCTTCTTCGTCGTCCATTGGTTTGCAAGATGTATGTTGTTGATGTTGATGATAACGAATTGATAGCGCTTGTGTGTTCGCTAGAGGTATGCAGGTACTAATACTCTCGCTAACGTTGACTTACTTCACGTTGATCTGCATGGGCGCTTACCCACAATTTTGATTTACATAATTGTTAATCTTAGTAGCCCTTTTTTTAGAAAATCGTATTATGGTTTTTTGTTTTTGAAGGATTAAATGATTTTTCGATTTATTGTGATCATTTACCTTTAACAAGTATTTGTGGTATATCTCATGAATTTTGCGAACTACAAAACGGTACCCGTTGAAATGCATAACCATGAAGACGAGATATTATATGGGGAAAATCTTTTACAAGTGAAACACGAATAAATTGTAATTTAAAATAATACTTCAACTATTGCTACCTTGCACATAAATCTTAAAGTATTACGTTTGTTTTGGTGGCAAAAATAAAAAAAAAAAAACCATGTCTTAGAATGCTTTTTAGCCAACAAAAAAATATCAGTGGTTATGCTAGTCAACATAAATACTCTCATTTGAAGACATATCTGATATGTCTGGGTTTAGCTCACTGGTCAGTGCAGAGAGCAAATAGTTGGGCACATCATTGTGGGTGTGCATACTGCCCTGTGGCACACCGAGAGCACATTAGTAATTCCCAACGCAACAATATTACATACCAAGATGACTGAAGCCACGAAGGAAAATAAACCCAAGCCTTGTTGCGTTTGCCTTGACGAGAAAAAAGAGAGAGACGAGTGTCTTTTGTTCAACGGCCAAGAGGGTGGAAAGTGCAATGATATCATCGAGAAATATAAGCAGTGTATGAAAGGATACGGCTTCGAGACGAGGTAAATGCCACCACCCGAAAATGATCGACCAAGACGTTCAGTGACCGAATGGTTTAACAGTATACTGTTAGATCAAATTACATGTACATAGAGAACTCATTAATCGTCATGGCATTAAACTATTTAGAGTAGTGATTCTTTTTCCTGTAGTTTCATTCATCTTGGGAGATGGAGTAATATTTGGAAGGAATGCCCAGATGATTTTTACTCATGAGATTATCAACCTCTGCCTCATATTCGGCATTTCGGAGGTCCTCACTTTGAGCCTTTGAGTTGATCTCATAAACAGTATGGTCCTGAATAATGTTATCAACCAAAATAAGCTGGAGCGAGTTCAAAAGTATTGGGACTAAAAACATGACAATGAATATCTCCAACTCATTGGGGTATTCATCCAACCATGATAATAGAAGATGACTGGTGATCCAGATGAGCTGGCTTTCAAAGCACTCAACAAATCCGTAGAGCAAGAACTTTGTGATCATAAGAGATCCAAAATAAAGAGCGAGTTGCTTTAAGAAAGCCCTGGATGACGGGTGGTGGGGATCCCTGCCGTACTCACCGCTTTCAATTTGAGTGATTTTGAAGTAATTCTTGGCAACATGCCCTGTCCATTTAAGCACAAGGTAGAGAATATAAACCCCTATTGTACAGTCGAGAACAATACTAAGAAAGTACCAGTCACAAGGGTCTCCTGAGCAATCGTCGCCACCATCACAAGAAGGCCGATCGTCCTCCATTGGAGTTGGTGAAGTTTTCAAAATTGATAGCAAGAGGTTAAACACATGCACACCCAGAGCACCAATGACTTGCTTGGAAACGTCATACATCCAAACTTTCCAGGTTCGCCTGATAGGATGTTCGTAAAAGCGCTTGACTATCAAAGACAGTAAGCATAAGAGACCTAATAACGCCTGCGTTAGTAATGAGAAGGTGCCGACTAGTTCACATTTATCACCTGGACTTTCATGTTTTGAATCTCCAGAGTACGACGGTAGTGAAAAGGAGAACGCAGCGATTAACATAAATCGAGCGAAGTTTCCTAGCATGGCTGGAAGGTTAATCATGTTGGGGATGGCGCTAGTAAGGAAGTCGAGATTTGGGGTGTACGGGTGTTGGGTAATGGTGACTCTGTGGTTTAAGAGCAATGCTTGAAAGTGCGTCAAGGTACTGCTGCACTGCGCATTTTGGAGTCCACGAGGCATTTATCTGCCGGTTACATTCAAGGCCAAAGAGACATTCCTAAAATATGAATATTCCATTCACCACTTGTACGGCATCTATGTAGAATATATAATTTTTCTCGGCGCTATATTCTCACTGGCTCGAGTTGCTTTTGTTCCAGCTGCCTAGAAAGTTCGTCATAGCCAGGCCCTTTTTCGACTTCTGATTGTCTTCGTGATCAGTATTTGGTACGGCAATACCACTTTCCCCAGCAACTTTAGATAACGACAGATAGCTTGTAGGATTGTTACCTTCACTATGCCTGGTTGCTAGGGGGTCTTCTTCATCGAGCTCATCCTCTGATTCACTTTCAGAATTGAATATAAATGACTTTTTGCTTGCTTGTTGGCTTCTGAAACCCAGGAAAGCATTGGCTGATGTGATATGTGGAGGAACAGCTGAAGACTTTGCCTGAACTGGGGGTGATTGCGTACCCTGATATGTGCCTTGACCTGGCGTGTGCTCTGTAGGAGTACTCAGTGGGGAATTATTTGAATGCTCAATATCGAAGAACAGCCGACTGAGATCCTTATTATCGTCACTGGCCTTTGTCATTCCACCACTAAAGAATTGGTCCGAGAGCGAGTTTGAGGAATGTGGTTGCTTTGATAGTGATTTTGAAGAATAGTTGGGGTTAATGGAGGAAATGTGGTTTGCATCTGGCATAGGCTCATCTGGCATCTCGGGAAAATGTTGTTCTCCAGAGTCTGCCTTAGTCAAAGGTTGTCCAAAAACCAGTTGTGCCAACGATTGACTTGAGTTTCTTGCACTAATAGAAAGTCCCATCTCCTCTTCGGAATCTGAGCTATCGGTATCATCGGATGCATCCAAAGAGAAAGGATTAGGCTTACCTTTGGAAGCTGCAGAGTCATCTAAGGAAGATATAGGAATCTTTTCTTTGTTGGATCCAGAGGAATCGTCATTGCCGAATGATTCGTTTGGTGAAGTGACATTTTGATCATTATCATACCCGAAGCTATCGGCATTCTCAATGATCTCATAATCAAAATTCGATCCCAAAGTCATGTTTTCGGGCACATCAACAACATCAGGTGTTTTGCTTTTCGAGTTGTCACCATAGATAGCATGATTTGGATCCACCTCGTAAACGGTGTTGTAATCATAGTAATAATCGTAACCTCGTCTTGAATTGCTGTTGACGTTGTGAGATATGCTGGAAGTGTAAGGATTATAATCATCACTTTCTTCATCCGAGCCATAATTCAATGTCGTCGGAGGAAGTGGGTGAATTGTCTTGATACTCTGAGAAGCAGAAGCAGAGGTGGCATCTGAGCTCTCGTCATTCTCGAGTACCTTCGAAGAGTTTTTGTTCAGCGCTGACGATGACAAGCCAGGATAAGGACCTTGCATTTGAGCAGTAGAGGAAGAGCGAACATTCAAGAAGAATCCCCCTTCTTCATCGTCGTCATCATTGGAGTCATCATCATTCTTGTCGTCAAGATTGTCGCCATCTTCGTATAAATAGCTATCGTCGCCGTCGTATTCATAATCTTCTTCATCGTACTCGTCTTCATCATCGTCCGCATAGTAAGAGTCGTATGCGATACATTGCTGGACCTCGTCGTTGAAATGAATATGACGGTCTTGCTTTGCAACAGCTGCTCCTTCAGAATCGGCCTCTTGATCTTGTAAGGAGAATTTTTGAAGCTCGGAAGATAATTCACCACTAGGAACTTCCGACTTGCCCATCCCTGCGATGTTCACTGAGCTGTTGTTGGCCGAGTTCTGCTGGGAGAAATTCTTATACTGAGAATTGAGCTTTGCAGAGATGGCATTGTAATCAAAATACTCTGGAGGTTTCTCCGAAGAGCCATATTTTTCTGCTGCGTCCTTTCTGGCTTGAGCAGCGGCATCTTCTCTCCGAGTCTGCTCCTTATCGGCTCGCGCAGAGGCAATTTCTAACTTCAAGAGATTCAGGTGGCTGATCATCATGTCTTGAACGGTTCTCTTCTTTAAGATGGGCTTGGGCCGGTGTGTCTTCCTGGCAATGGAAATATCACCAGCAACCAAGTTGCTTGCGGTATTGAAACAGCTGGAGTCTGCGTTAGCAGACTTCCCTTCATTTTCATGATCATCGTCATCAACAATAGGCCCATAAAGCCACGTGACGTCACTCTCTTTCAGCCAGTTGACGGCTTCGGGGCTGATTGTTTTCAAATTAGATCGTCTTTGAGCCCACGTTCTCCAACTGGCATTTTCTAAACGAGCAGCATTGGCGACATTTTTCCTCCTCAGGATAATATACCTCCAAGACTTGGAAATGTCGCTTACATCCCATTGATGAGACAAATAATCCACATGACGAGAAGGCTCTGCGGCCAAGTCGGTGTCGTCATGAAGAGCAACGTCCAGAGGTCCCACATATGGAGGATTAGAAGCAATACTCGGAGAAAGCGGAGTTCCATCACTTTCTGTTTCAGGTGCTGGACTGACTTCCAGGCTAGAGGAGGTTTGCTTGTCAGCCGATGGTGTGTCATGAGCGGTATCAGAGGAACCCCGACTTTCGTGCCTCTCCTCATTTTTCTTTTCGATATTCTTCTCCTGTTGTTCAGAGTCAATGAACTCGTCTAATAGACCAAGAGAACGTGTTCTTTTCAACTTGAAGGTGGTGTTTTGAAAATGATCGTCATCTTCTGCATCTACATGCTGCGATGTTGTTGCACCGCCGGCAAACACTTCTCCCGAGTTGGCAGACATGCTATTAGGAGTTGGCTAGTTAATTATATCAGATGTTTCTGCCTATTCAACGATGGCCGTAAAGCGTGTTGCTTGCTCGAACTGCGGGGTCACTGACAAGTATCCTGACGGCCACTTGGCAATAGAAAGAACAGGGGGTAAGAGAGTCCCTTTTGTAAGACAGAAGTGTCTCAAACACGTATGGGATTCAACCTAGGCTTGAAGCAGAGTTGCTGACTTATGATAGGATGTGATCGAGCCCGTCCTACTTCTGAGCGGTTGAAGGTTCCTCAATATGTACTTGGTGGAATCAGTGGACGAAGGCCGGGAGTGATGCTGAATGGAAATCAATAAATGGATCACAGCAATCTGTGTGTATGAGCAAGGTGGTGCTTGATACTTAATTCGCAGATGGTGTGATTCTTGTATTAAGATTGTGGAGCAAATTTACCCTATAAATTGGAGAAACCTTTTCGTAAGCGCACATCAGTGCACCATTCCCACCACCAGCCCGGAACGCTAAGATTATGAATTCGGGCCCGAATTACAAACATTTGCTACTGAGTCATAGGTAAGTCTACTTGGTTTACCGAATTGAAATAGTTCAAGTACACCACTCTTGTATACGTATGGATTCCATGATGGGGAAGCTATAGGGAATGGATTGACTGACTCCGTCTGGATCACGTGCGCAATAAAGTGTTAGGCAAACTGTGGGGAATTAAAAAAGCAAACGTGACATTTTCCTTGAGATAAAAAATCTAAAATAAAGATGCTGATCTCCTTCACAGGATGCCTGAAACAAACTCTTTGTGCAATGCACTTCAGGGCCATGGGCGGAGAACTCTGCTTAATGCTAAATGCTGAAATTGCTCCGTTAATGCCCGATATGCTCGGAAAAACATGGACAGCAAGAATATTCAGCCCGAGCGCGCGATTCCAAAAAAAATGATTCCGCCCAGGATCGAACTGGGGACGTTCTGCGTGTTAAGCAGATGCCATAACCTACTAGACCACGGAACCTTTTGTTGGAAAATAAAATTTCCCGGTGTGCCAGGTTTGTCAAGTCAAATAGAAAAGACCAAATGATAATTACCTTGAGGTTTTAAAGGAAAGAGAGCAAAAGGGATATGAATTTTTGTAGCAGAAATTAGCTTTTTCCTTGGTAATGTGTTTTGTAACTCAAATAGAGAAAACCACTGCTTCAATCCTGACATGACTCGCTTGCCCTTCATTTATATGCCTGGTGACCAGCATTCACCGACCTCAATAACGGCGTTCGTAAGCTGGGGTGCCGTTTCGTGTGTTGTCAAAACGATCGCACGTTCTAAATCCGCCATGGACTTCTATGTCTGCCTATGGCTTACATTCATCACAACAATGAACATAAGAGACATAGTCAATGGAGAAGTACATGTACCACAACCGAAACGCGCATTTAAATGGTACACCCGGGAAACGATATGCGAAATACATATTAAGCTTCCCCATTCAATGAAACTTGTATATACTTGGACCTGGATATTGAATTTTTCAATTTCTTTGAGAGCCTCATTAGGTATAAATGAAACATCAAAATTCCAGATCAGTGGTCAACAAGAGTAAAGCAAAATGCCCAACGAAAAAGAAAACTGTTTATTGTTAAAGTGAATTTATTGTTGAAGCTTATTGTTAAAATGACTGTTAAAATGAGTAATGAAGAGAGATGGTCTCACGGTGGCAATTACTTAGGTTGAGACTTACGAGCTGTACCAGTCGCCATTATCAACCCGCAACTCCGCGATATCATCAAAATAGTCCCATGGATCCTTCCGAGTCAAGTTTAACTCTTCGTAGTCGGAAATAGAGTATGGGACACTGGTGTCAACATCCTTGTTGAGCAAATGATGACGTAGAGCAGCTTCATGCACGATCTTGAACTCATCCTTGATCCAGTTTGATTTGCAGGCTAACAGCAAAGTGCCGGTCTTAGGATCAATGATGCAACCAGAAGCATCCTCTTCCTGAGGAACCCAAAGCAGGAGGTTTTTATGATAGTGGTGGTTCGCAAACAGTAATGCTGTTGTATAAGAAGAGGGGCCATATTTGCGGCTCATAATGGACAGCACGTTATGAGGAATGTAAACCGATGAGTCCTCAAAGTATGTGTGTCTGATGGGCAAGATTTCCAGAAGCAAATGCCAATTCCAATTCTTGCAATGCACGGGGATTGCCCTTTGTTTGTCCTCATTGTTAAGACCGTCAAAGAGGTTCGCGGGGGGCACATCTCCGGTATGTGCCAAGGCACTGATGTCAATGTAGAGACCTGAATTGATTTCGATGAATCGAGCGTCAATGAAGTTACGGCCATTACCCTGCCGGACATATGTCGGAGAGATCTCCAAGAGGTATTTCGCATTTCCGTCGCGAGGGTTCTCCAAAATAAGTGTAGAATTGTAATCCCGAGCTAGCCTATCAAGTTGAGCGATGGGTATCTGGATATCCACATCTGTGTCCCAAGGCATATTGACACCATTGAAGGCCCAGCCAAGAAGAGAGCCCCAATTGACCCACGTCACAACGTCTGCCGTCTCTGCAAATTTGAACCAGGTTCTGACCATATGCTGGATGATGCTCTGGCGTTCTCTAGTGGATATATAGCGCTTGAAGAATGGAAAGAGCATATGGTGGGACCGGCCTGCAACAACATCGGTATAAATCCATGGGTATTTGAAGAATCTGTCTGAAGTTTCCACTAGGCGATTGGCCCCTTCAAGAAAGTCTAAATGGGAAATGTCCGAGTCCAGTGAGTTGCCTCTCCTGAGTGCCTCTTTGAGTTTCAAGATCTCGTAGTCCAAGTTGAAGACAAAGTCTTGAGGATCAACATTTATGCTTTTCCGTAAAGGTTTATAGGGGTGAAACTGTACCACGGAATTGGAAGAGCTAGCCATGTCTTGCACACCCTCCATGCTTTTGACCAAAGTTTCTTTATCAATACCAGTCAGAAGTGTACTTGGAAGGACCCTATGCTTTTTGGATACGGGAACTTCAACAAAGCCAGTATCAGTAGCAGCATAAATTCTCGACGGGATATCTTTGACACAGTATAAATTGGCCATTCCACGATGCACTTTCTTCCGGAAAGACTCCATGAAATAAGGATTGACCAGCGAAAACTTCTTCAACGGAGCTCCGCACAGTCCTGAAGTATCATCTTTCCGCACCCCATCTAGCACGTC
Source organism: Metschnikowia matae var. maris (assembly GCA_002370695.1). Taxonomy (NCBI): domain Eukaryota; kingdom Fungi; phylum Ascomycota; class Pichiomycetes; order Serinales; family Metschnikowiaceae; genus Metschnikowia; species Metschnikowia matae. The sequence continues at coordinate 97,485 of NKZH01001720.1, read as the reverse complement.
TTGTCCTGGCGACAAGTCCACCCAGTTATCCCAGTGGAAGTAGATACCTTCTGAGTTCCCCATGGGGTGTACGGCACCAGCATGTGCGCTGGTCTTATCGTGTGATTGTATGTATGCATAAAATGAATGAGTGATGGACCTGGGGTTGAAAGTAGAAGCCTTATGAAGATCAAGTGCCAAATTATCCAAATGCAGATCGGGGATTTTGCTCAAGAGTGTGTTTGCAAAGGAAAGTAGTAGGCACAAGACGACCACGACAAGGAAGAGCTTCCTGCGGTAGAACTTTGGGATGCACATGGTGTAGCAACCGTTCCGTAAGATGTGAAAGTGTCTGGATGTGCGATATATTTATTCAATTTTCCATAGGTATTTTTTTTTTTTGCGGAGGGATTCTGGTATAGAAAAAAAAGAAATGTCTTGTGACGTTAATGTGGTCCTCAACGTGTTTTTTTTCTCAGAGACAAAGCTTTAGCCGGATGCGTCTTGACATGATTGGTTTTATGCAGATGGGGAAGACGCAGGGCTGTGCGCGAATGATCCGTCTTGACAATTGGAGGCAGGCAGCAATAATGCCCCAATTGTACAGGAATCCTCACCTAACAACAAAGAATCAGGCTAATTTCGACTTGGGATGATTAAAATACATGGCTCTTATAATTTGCTCTAGTTTACGTGGCTCATATGATATGAGGCGAATTAAATTATTTATTGGAATGAGAATATGCAGGTACTGGACGTGTTTAGTTTGATTTGATCGTGTACTTGAGATAGGAGTATTCCTCTGAACAAGAGGGGAACTTACGATGCCAAGGAAAAGAGCGTACACTAAATTCGCAAGAAACATGGCTCGTAGCATAAAGGGGCTTCGGCCTGCCAATACTACTTTGATCAACCCGGGGAATGTTTATTGATACTATAGGTATGTTTAGGGGGGCGGAGGTGCGCGTTGCATGACCTTGGTTCAAGTATACGCGAACTATGCAAATAAAATTTCACGACAAGCTCAGCCGAAACACGAATTCCGGACTAGGCTTTCACGGTGAAAAAGCTCGCGTGGAACTGCCACATTACTCAAACAATACTACCACATTACTTAAATGGGTTGAATTAGGGTTTAAATGCATCAAAGTAGCTAGGTATGGAGCGAGTTTCATCATCGAAACATGGTGGGGTTTGCTGCGCGAGGGGTTATTTCAAAGCCTTCCAATCTTTGCGGAGAAGCCATGAGTCCCCAGGCACACTTTTAGAAGCCTCATCATCTTCGATGGCTTGTTGAATGACAGGAAACGCAGATTCGCTGGGCTGAAAAGAACGCCTTTTTTCCGTCACAACACTCACGCCCCCATATGAACCTCTTCTAAAAGGCGGCACATATTTTCCTGATGTGCGACTATTTAAGTCGGGTTTTCCCGTCAGATAACGTCTGTGACTGGCATGGGTTTCACCAAACCTGGACTCACGAGGTTCGAACGCAGTTCCAAATTCACGATTTTCAAATATCATCTTTCGACAATTCTGCTGATCAATGCTGCCATTCAAATCATCCTCTAATAGGAATACTTCATTGTCATTAAGCTGTAATTGGTCGATACCTTCTGAGAGGCCATGGACCGCAGGAGATTTGCGACTTCCTGGAGGAGATCGTAAGAACGGTGGCTTGTATTTCTGTCCACTTTTCGAGCGATCCGCCATGGTTCCGGGGGACGACCCACTGCCTCCAAAATAATTGCCATTCCGAGGAGAAAAAATTGGAAGCGTATTCCCGTTGCTGGGCATAGACATCCTTGAATGCCTTCTTCTTCTGCTAGTATGTACAACCTTGGAACTTGCGTCGTCATTGTGCACAGTTTGATTATTATGGGGAGCACGGGACCAGCCACTACGTTTCTTCCATGACTGCCTTCCTGGTCTGCGCCTTCTCTTTTTCTCATTTCGGGAGTATTCCTTATGATCTCTCTGCTCTCCATACTTATCCATGTAATGAGAGAAAATACTCCGAGGCGTGAAGAAGTCTTCCCGATTGAACTTGCTCCCGTGTGAATGATGATTCTGTCCGCTTTTGGTCGAAGAAAACGTATTGTATTTGTTGTATGATGCAACACCGAACGGCTTTCTTGTGTTTCTGATTTGCTTCCCGCCGCCAATTGGAATAGGCCTTGCCTGGGTGCTTGGGGAAAGCAACGCATCTGCACGCCGATTGTAAGGAATTTCTTCTTCTTGACCGTCGTTCTCAGTGTCACCTTGAGTCGTATATCTATGACCGGTCTTAGGTATGATAAGGTGTTCAGTTTTCTCGGATGAGGGCTCGGGCGTAGAGAAAGAGGGTCTCTTCTCATCCAACTTTTGAGCCTTTTCATCGAGGACAGTCTCTTTGGTATCCTTATCGAAATCGAACACTTCATCTTGAATGACGATGTCTGGATGGTCGGCAATGAATGTGAGTTCTTCAGCCTCGCGGCCGAAGTTGAGATCATCTTCATCGTCACATTCCTCGTCACTGTGCGTTGCGATGTATTCTTCATCAATTGTGAAGTAGTGAATGCTTTGCAACTCATCACGGAATCCCGAGAGATCACGATTAGATGGATCCAAGTTCAAACAAAACCGAAGAGCACCGAACATTTCATTGGTCATTGAGCTGAAAAAGTCAAACAACGCCTCTCTGTTAGCAGAGAATTGTAGAAATCTCTTGTCGGAGTAGTTGGCGACTTGGAAGGGATTTTTCTGAAACACTAAGGTCAACAAGATGATACCTAGCGACCAGACATCCACTTTAGATGCATCATAGAATTCCAAATCTGGATCGAATAATTCAGGTGCCATGTATCTCTCTGAGCCTATATCAAATTCAGCTGGATTGGTGATGATGCGTTCGGTAGTTGCTAGTCCCCAATCACACACCTTGATGGTCCAATCCTCTGCAATAAGAATGTTTTCAGGCTTCAAGTCTCTGTGGTAAATGGACTTTGAATGACAGTAGGAAATAGCATCAATGATTTGAGAGAAGACATCTTTAATATCCTGAGAGGTAGTAGGGCCTTGGTCGTCTTGCATTGCCTCATACAAATCACCTTTAGAGCAATATTCGAGCACTAAGCAAGAGTCAAAGCTATCAATCAAATCAGGTATGTGGGGATGATGCCCCAAAATTTTATGGATAGCGATTTCATTAGTGGAACCATTACTCCCATCAGCAGACTTCTCGGAAGATCTCTTTGAACGAAGTTTTGCGGGAGAAGACGCAGCTCTCGCTGTTTTATCTAAGATAGATTGAAACAGCTGTTTCTTCTCGTAGTTCGCTGGGTATAGGTACTTCACGGCAACAAGTGTATTATTATTAGCGGTATCTTGAGCCAATGAAACTAAGCCGTAAGAGCCCTCAGATATGTCATGAACTTTGACGTATCTATTATGAAGCATCCCACCATTTTCATAATCGTGATAAGCCCTCATGTTCAGGGATTTCATGGGTTGGATCAAATAATAGATCTGGCCAACAGTGAGAATAGGGGATGCACTCAAAGACTATGAAAGTATAGTCCGATATTAAGTGATAGATGTTAATCCAGCTATCAAGATGCAAAGAGATATGGGTTACAGTTTCGATGGCCCAATGCAAAGGAATAGGAAATGGTTCAAATGCTAATGTGGTTCGTTAAATGGTCATTAAAAATAGCTTTAAAAAGATGGTTGCAAAGAAGTCAGCAGAGAGTTAGAGCAATCCAATTCTCTTTGATCAAGAAAGATTCGAGTCGACTCTTATTCAAGTCGTTTATCAGCCAGCAGATGCGTTTGCAGGCCCGGTACAATCTGATCAACAAAAGGAGCCAAAGAAGGAAAGAAGACCCCGTCTTGAGGCGTTGTTCAGAAAAGTTTGATGATCCAGCTATGCGTCACGAGTGGTTTACTCAGTTTGACTGATAAGACCTGCAACAGTTATTTCTTTGCGTGGTGTTTTGTATCAGGATGGGCTCAGGTGTACAGTCGGGCGTCTTGTAATGGGGAAAGCTACGGGGTACGGGTTTTCGGTGATCCGGAATTTGAGAACAAATGGCCGTTAGTGCGAGCTGCTTCTCTAAGTGACTGCACATTTCGCAATCCAGGACCTTCTACAATACGGCTATAAAAAGCTGACAATGGTACAATTGAGCGTGATTCGTCTAGTCTATAAATACTACTTGACCTGTACACAAAAAAAGACATACAAGGACTAAATGCTTTTCTTTGGATTGGCTCAAATCGTGGAAATTGATTCCTCGAGGCTGATGAAGTCTTTGATGCAGTTCAGGGTGTTGCGCAGTGCAACCTCTAGATCGGAATGTATGTAGACACGACATTTGCGGCTCCATCAGCAATCCACACCTTAGCGTTAAACCAACTAAAGACAATTTCTTCCTCACAATGGATGAAGACATAGCGACATTTTTGGCATTCACTTCCACTGAAGATTCTGAGCAGGCCAGGCGGTTCTTGGAAATCAGTGGTGGCAATGTCGAGTACGCTGTCCAATTATTTTTAGAGTCCGACACAAATGGCCCGCCACCAGCTACGTCTGGCAATGACGAGGAGCTAGCACAGAAATTACAACAAGAAGCGTATCAGGACAACGATGTAAGAGAAGCGGACGCAAATGTCCATCGCCATGATACTTTACTTGGCGATTACAACCCTTATGGGATGGGAGCCAATAACGATGCTGCCATTTTTGGATCAGGAAGAGTGGGTATCTTCAACCAGAGATACGATGAAGAATACCAGGACCCATATGATGATGAGTCTAGTGATGATGATATTGTCGAAATTGGTCTGGATGACGACGAAGATGACGATGGCGTGGTGGAACTCGATGCGTCTGGCCGGCCTGTTGAACGCCTAAGTCGGAGAAGCCAGGCACACCGCAATCGTCTCTATGAACTAACATCTACGCAGAGAAGATTGGCAGAGTTATTTAAACCACCGTTTGATTTGATTGTCCGAAAAGATCTCGATTCGGCAAAAGTCTTGGGCCGAGAACGCAAGAAATGGCTTCTCGTCAATATTCAAGATCCCTCGGAATTTCAGTGCCAGGTACTTAACAGAGACTTTTGGTCCAATGCTGAAGTGAAGGAAGTCGTCCGAGAAAACTTCCTTCTACTCCAATACCAACGTGACTCTCCCCATGGCGCTAATTATCTGAACTTTTACTCCATAAATCTGTGCCCGCACATCTCCATCTTGGATCCTATGACTGGTGAGCGTGTTTTCACCTGGACAGACGGAATTGTCCCTGATGTTGATGAGTGGATTGCTGACGTTCAAATCTTTTTGGAGAAGTTCTCGCTACTACCCACATCCAGCAACCCCATGGTTGAGCACGAAGTCAAGTTTGATCCTGATGCACTTACTGAAGAACAACAGCTCGAGTATGCCATGAAGCAGTCAATGGGCGAAACAGCCGCAAATCAAGGTGCAAGTGGTCAAACAGACTCCGCTATTGAAACGGATACCGGTGCAGAGTTAAATCCGTTCGACAAGTTGGCTGCCAAAGACCACGCGGAACCTACTTCTGGGCCAAGCACTAGGGTCCAGTTCAGATTTCCAAACGGCAAGAGGCTTATCCACAAATTCTCCCCAGAAGACGATACAGTTAGAGACATCTACCAGTGGCTTAAGTTTGTTTTCCAAAACGGAGAGGAGTCAGCTTACGGAATTCTCCCAAATGAGGAGTTTAATCTTTCGTGCGCAGGTAAATTAAAACTTACGGAGTGCATGGACCAAAACATCAAGACTGCCGGTCTCTCAAACGCAAGTATTTTGGTTGAACGATCATAAGCATCGATTCATTGGCATTAGTTGGGGATATTGTATACAATTAAAGTAGATGTGAATTGCAGATGAAATGATACAGCCACCGCAAACACAATAATGTCATGCTTATTTGTTAAGATTATGATGATGCCGATGGTTAATGAAACCTAGTCTCGAACTTGATACGCGAAGGCATCCTGTTAAAGTCTAGTAACTTCTTGTACTCTTCGTCACTCTTGCTTGCAGTAGGTTCCGGCAGTTGATTGGCGGTATTTTGTTCAGCTGATATGCGCGAGTCTTGGGATCCGGTAGAGGATTTTGTTCTCGAGCCAGGTTTCAGGCTCAGATGTGCTCTGAGTGTTAAAAGATCCGACTCGGCTTCTTCCGCAGATAAACCCAGGCAGCCATCTAGCTTGACCACCACACTTTCGAGCTGTGGAATGTGGTGGCTATTGCTGGAATCCTTGAATTGTTGATCTCTGGCTTGGACCGCACGTTTGGTATCAGAAATCTCAAGCTGATTCTTCTTGTAATATACATTATCAATATCGTAAAACGTGTCGATGTTTCCAACTTCGAGGCGCATTTGAGAACCTGGCTCCGGTTCCTTCATATTCGTAACAGGCACATTCGACCTGTAGTACAGCTTGTCTGACCGAGCTAAAGATATCAGAGGCTTAATAGAATAGAACTCGTTATTCAAGTTTCGTAGTTCCTCGCGAGTTTTATTTATGAGCTCTTCCTTGTGTTCCACGATATCTAGCTTGCACCTCTTCCACGTGACGATTTTATTTTTTTCCGTGATACTATCCATATAACGGGAATGATAACCGTCCAAGTTCAGCAAAGCCGAGAGTTGCACCTTGTGATGATCGATGATCTCGGCAAAATAATCGTGGAACGGAAGTGTTTCGTTGTCCCCATTGAACAATTCGTCATATTCTAGGGGCAGTTCCATGGAGGTTATGAGTAAGTTTATTTTCGTTTCGAGTTCGTGAGGAGAGGCCACCACTTGTTTGGAGGAAGACTTCAGGCCGTCGGAAATCAAGTTTTCGGTAATGTAGTTGAGATCATTCACGGCCTGAACTTGCAGATTGTAAAACAGCGACCACCGGCTATCGCTGGTCTTGGAGTTTTCGATATTTGAGTCGAGATGTTCGATGATATAGTTCAACCGAGAAATTCTAGCCTTGAGGTACTCATGTGCCAACGCGGTAAATTCTTGGTTGATTTGACCTTCCAACATGTTGAGTTGTTGCACAGACATCAGTGGTAGCTGAGGAACTATCCCTGGGTCGAAGGACGGCTGAGATGTAGAATCTTCTGCATCGGGCGATATGCCGGAGTGAGATGTTCTGGTCCTCTGTTCGGCATTATTTAATATTCCGGGGTAAGCGGTACTGTCTGTAGTGTTATGAACCATTAAAATCCAATATACTGCCTGGAGATTGCAAAAGTAATTTGTTCTGGTGGGAAAGTCGCACTACCGCATTGGGGCCTGCATGAGCCCACTTGAACATATGCCAATCTGGCAAAGTCCGCGCAAGATGTCTGCTAAATAGCCTAAGTTCGAAGCTCACGATACGGGTACATGGTGTGGGAGTAATACGCAGGCACATATGGTTAAGTTTGGGTTCAGAGATTAGATTAGGATAGTATGGGTTTTCTTTCGAAATATATATATATCTATATATATATATTGTGAGTAAACTTGAGCATAAGCTGCATCATGGGAGAATGTCGTTATATAATAGTAGGTCTAACAATAGCCACATCGCATTGGAAGCAATGAAATACTACAATCCATTGTTAGTCCCACGATTTCTCTCCAAGACTTTTCCAAGTCACCTTTAAGAGGCGTCTCGTAAAAAAAACAAAACAAAAAAAACAAAAAAAAACAAGTCAAGTAAACCACGTGGATTTCAAATAATCACAAACTATATATCATAGGACTCAACAGTCACAAACTATATATCTTAGGGCTCAACAGCCAAACTATACATTAGAAGGCTCAACAGTTACAGCCAAAGCATGTCAGCAAATGCTTTTAATGCTTTTAATGCATCAAATCTATCTATCTTCTGCCCACTCGTTCTCCTTCCTGATAGCAGCCTCCTCCTCAGGACTGAAGTCATTGACGATATTGAACGTCTTTCTCAATTCCTCTGGCGACTTGTGCTTTATCATCTCAGCAATGATCTTGCATCCAGCATCCAACAATGGCCTGATGTTTAAGTAGTTTGCTGCCAAGATGATTTCGTACAACATTTCCTGGTCCACTTTCAAAAAGTTCCGGTCCCACGAGTGCACCGGGGCCGATTTCCTTGCATCCTCGTCATCATCGTCGGGGAAAACTGTGCTCTTGTGATGTTCACACCACTCCAAGACCTTGCTCAAGACATTGGCTCTAACGTTTGGCGTGGGGATCTCGAAATCCTCATCATCGTCGTCGTCCAAGTCGGGCTTCAAGTCAGCAATCATATTTTTAATCAACACAGACTTGCTTGCGGCCTCAACATCCACGGGGAATTTCTCGTCATCGGACGAAATGATGACTACTTTGGGCATGGTGTTGCTTTGTAATCGTGTAGTAAGAGAGTGAGCCTGAGGTGTAGATTCGCGACACTCAGAATCTAATCTCACAAAATTTTGTCGCACCACATTTGGTGTTCCAAGGATCCCACCCAAGGCCAATGTAGCATAGAGGACTCGTACATTTATGGGATTCGAGCGAAGTCGACCCTAGGTTCACTTCTACGGTCTTAATTCTAAATCTAGTCTTTCGTCATTGTCCATTACGTTGCTATTTTCCAAAGACTATAATTAGTCAAAGTTAGAGTAGATACTGGCACTGAACTCATCTAGTTTCTCCACGTTGTTGATGTTGTTAATGTAGGGGTTTCCAGCAGTTTCGCTCTCGTCACCAAAGTTGTGAGGGTCTATCAATACATTCGACTGTACAGACAACTGCGCCAAGTACGTCGCCAACTTACTCACCTGACCTGGGTTATTGTCTGGGTTGACAATTGCCAGTATATGCATGCACAAGGTGTCCACCCCATTTATCACCAACGCCGTGAATACTTCAGCGGTGAATTCATTGGCAAGAATATAGTTGGTTTCATTGATGAGCTTGACCAAGTTCAGCTGCTTATTTTCAAGTTCGGATACAAGTTCAGGGTTGGTGCTGATTAAGGTCTCAATCAAATTGTCGTACTCCACAGGGAAGATCAGGTGGAAAATGGATGATCCAGTGTCAGCGTAGTCCATGGTCACCTCAATCAAGATTTGACGGAAAGTTTCGACGGAAAGCTCTGTTTTTGGGCTCAATTCGCTGAATTTGATCTCCACTAATCTCTCAAGCTTATTAGCCATGCGTCTCCATCCGTGGTGAAGCAACCACCAACTCAACGATAAATAGCTCTGCTCAAGGAAGTACTCGTACGAGTTCTGAGAATTGGAAGGCAGCGAACCACCAGCAAGAATGATGGCCAGCTCTAAATAAGATCTGCGAGCCAAGATATTGAGCTGCAATCTGGTCAACAAAAGTAAACCAGACATGGCATGAATAAGCCCAAGCACTCGGGTGATGGATTTGATTTTAAGGTCGTTCCACAACTCCAACTTCGACTTCGATAAGTACGTCAGGAGTTCTGCAGACACCGAGGGAGAATTTTCGCCCGAGTGGGCCATCAAGTTCTCAGTGGTGAGAGACTCACTGGCGTCCCGTGTGGGGTTCTTTTTCCTTTTGAGTGCGGAGGTGATGGTTTCAGTAGGCAAATAGCTCATCAATGGCTGGGTGAGCACCGGCAATAGAGCCAACACCGTCAAGTAACAGTCTGTTTGTGTCTGGACAAACCTTCGCTTGATCTGTTCCTTGACGTGTAGTTCCTGCTTCAAGGCATTTTGGAAATTCCGAAACCTCTTGATCACAAGCTGATAGAATACAAGATAACCCGAGACCGCAGCAGCAGACGTGAAGATGATTTTCTTTTTGTGGCGCCGGAAAAAGGCCGCTAACGACGGGAAAAAAGGCATACTCTGGGCGTGATTAGAGTGCTGCTTATTATTGGAATGGGGAAAGACGTTGGTGCGGGTCACCAGGCGCTCCACGTCTTGACTCCCTCACGAGCCCACACTAGGGACCCGAGGTTGTTCGCGCGAGTGACCCGTACACCATTGGCATGAGCCGTTGAATATATAGTGTTGAGGTATGTGGAAGAAGTGTGGGTGTGAAAAAATTCAGGTTCAAAATTTTGGCATTTGGTGGATCTCGGGAGTATGGTCACACGAGCACTATTTTACAGTCCTCTAGGAAACGTGGGGCTTTTAATTCTTCATTCACAGTCTCGTTATGCAGTCTCATGTCTTTAATGAGAGGCCTGGTCATTTATGGGGTATAATGTAAAAAATTACGAAACAAAGGCATTTCATAAATTATTATAGAGTGCAAGGAAAAATTCAAAACACGAAATAACTCGGAAATTCCCACCCATTACTAAGATATACGTGCCAAAGAGGGAATGTAGTTAAAGAGGCAATGTGGTCGAAGAGGTAATGTAGTCAAAGATTGACTTATTGACTATACCTTGACATTCCGAGTAATAATTTCACACTGCAATATACGAAGCAATATGCACATAAGGGGAAGAACGCTCCTATTACCGGAATAATTTAGGGGAGTATTTCCTTATATTGGATGCAACTTGATGCCGGGTGGAGCCATCCGCACCCACGTTGCGTCCACGTTGTTAACCTCATTCGATATCTAAATTTTGCATTCACATGCGTGCAGGAATGGATGCGGAAATTAACTCACTTGAGCCAAATAGCTGCTTGTTCCGGAATTACGAGCCGTAATAAAGAGATGGCACCTCTAGTATAAAGGCAAGTCCATTGTCAGCCCATGTTTAATAGTTTTCGATAACCTCAATACCCATCTCTAGACTTCTTCTCTGATCTCTTAGACCTTTTTGCAAGATGAAGGCCGCAACAATCTTCTCTGTTATCTCCACCATTGCAAGCGTTATCGCTGCTCCTGTCAGCAATGACAGCTCGGACTCCAGTAACAAGACCATTCTTCTCACCAATGATGATGGATGGGCTTCTACTAATATCAGAGCTGCATACAGAGACTTGAAGGCCGCAGGCCATCAGGTCATTATGGTTGCACCAGTGCTGCAAAGATCCGGTTTCGGTGGTCAGTTCCAACTTCCATCCACCCAGAACTTGACCAAGGGTGGTGAGTTTAATTATCCTCCTGCAGGATCTCCTTCTTGGGGTCACGAAGAGGATGACTTGAATGTCTGGTACTTCAATGGTACACCAGCAGCTTGTGTGGCTTTCGGTCTCAACTATGTGATTCCTAAGCACTTTGACAACAAGCTGGTTGACTTGGTGGTGGCCGGTCCAAACGAGGGAACCAACCTTTCTCCTGGTATGTACTCCCTCTCAGGTACAATTGGTGCCACATACAATGCAGTGTACCGCGGCTTACCAGCAATTGCCTTTTCGGGATCCATGACCAACAACTCTTTCTTCAAGGATGATGAGTCCCACGCTGACGACAAAAACTTCGGATCCAACATTTTAAGCAGAAAGGTCGTCGATCTTGTGAATGCTTTGTTTAAGACCTTTGAGAACCGTCCTAACTTATTGCCAATCACCACCGGTATCAACGTCAACTTCCCTCCTGTTGGAGAAGACTGCACTGATCCTGAGTACGTTTTCACCCGCTTGTCTGGCCCAGACTCTGTTGCACCCAATATTGAGTTCAACTCCACCACTGGCTTGCCTCAATGGGCACAATCCAACTATGATGCCATCTCCGAATGTGTTTTTGGCGACTGTTCATTGCCCTCTGAGTCATGGCTCTTGGAGAACAAAAAGTGCAAGACTGCGCTCAGTGTGTTTTCTGTTGACTACGATGCCAAGTTCGAACAAGAGCAACTGGTCAAAAGCTCCTTGAGTGCCCTCTTTGGCTAAATGCAAGAAGATTGCAATTGTTCATTCTCTCGTTTCCTTTTAAATTATTTCGAACCTGACCTCGGTCTCTAAAAGTCCTCTCTTTGTTTCATTCTGCATATGTAGTAGTGCTCGTTATACTTACTGGCTACGCTTGGTCATAATCCTCTACTCCGCGATTTTAGCATGCATATAACCACCGGAGGAGACGGTTGCAACCCTGCTAATCCCTTACAGGTTACTAAATTTACCAAGGCTCAACATATGTGTCTTTCCCTCAAACAAAACCTTGATTTAAAAAGAAAAAAGCTACCCCAAGCTCTTAAATACCCCTCACTCTTAAATTCAGATCATGGAAGGGGCAAGGCTTTCCCCCGTAGCAATTCCAGTGCGTTGTCAAGTGTCGCATGCATGCTAGATCGCGTAAACGATCATCTACAGCCGAGCACTGCGGGCTTGCTTTTGCTGGGAAATTAACTCTACATCTTCCACGTCACCTCATCCTTCAATTGTATATTCGTTGGCAGTTCCTACTGCTAAATTTACAATTTTCTATTCATAGCCAAGAACCTTCATCTGGAAGACCTTCCGCCTTTTGCCCCTGATGTCTCGTAATGACGACACCCAGCCGGTTGAGTCCCATTCCCAAGAAAGCGAACGGCAAAACGGTCTGAACCGTGCAGTACATCATTTCCCCAAAGTCAGCAAGCTGAAAACTTCAGCTTCTGATGATGCAGTATTACCTCGTCACCAAGAGTCAAATGGACTCCTTGGTTCCATAATGTCTGCTGCTCATAACGCCGCCAATATCATCAGCCCCAAACGAGATAGCTCGGTGATTTCGGGGGCTGGAAACTCTGAAACTCTGCTTAAGGAACTTCGTGGCCCGGTGCATCCATCCGAACCGAATTTGCCTCTGGTTGGAATGAGCCCTGTCCATAGCGTTGATGAGCCAGACTCCCACCGATTGCTGGCGTCCAATGTTCATTTCGAACCTATCCACGATTCTCCGGTGAATACCCTTGGAAACGGTGACCTCAGCCTTCTGCATTTCGAAGACAAAGCTTCTCACATGGATTTGAAGCCTCGTAGAACTCATTCCGAAAGGAGCAACAACGAGACTAGCCTGCAAAAGCTTACTGTTTCGGGTTCCAACGATAACAAGGTTGTCCGCAAGAAGCATTTGTTTTATCAACTCAATGCAGGCTCCGAACATACTTTGGCCACCGCAGATGCAGAATACAATGAATTTGATCCGGACAATTTATCAGGTATAGAAATTGAGAATGTCGTTGACTCGTCGAATTTCGGCGAGCCCAACTCCAAGAAGAGAAAGGAATTCCGGAACTCTTTTAAGAATGTATCTTCAAATGAGGAACTCTTGGCAGAGTTTTCTTGTGCACTTTCAAAAGATATCTTAGTGCATGGTAAACTCTACTTGACAAAGAATCTCATCTGCTTCAACTCTAATATCCTTGGCTGGGTAACCAATTTGACAATCCCGATTCAAGAAGTGATTCAAATAGAGAAGAAGTCCACTGCCGTTGTTTTCCCGAACGGAATGATCATCAAAACTCTCTATCAGACATACGTGTTTGCCTCTTTCCTTTCCAGAGACAATGCTTTCAGCTTGATTACAAAGACCTGGCACAACGCTCTTCGGAATAATCACATTGACAACTCTGCAAGGTTGCAAAAGAAAGATAGTCTACGTCCAATTGAACTGCTGGAAAGTCATCCGTCCTCTCATGAAAGTTGCATAAATGAGCTGGACGCAGACCTGGACGACGAAAGTCTGTCTGCCTCAGATAGCGGTCACGATCTCAGCTTCATTAAAAAAATCAAAAGCAAACGGAGGAATACTAACAAAACTTCAGAAGGGGAGAAGGATACAGACTCCTCCAGTATTGCTTCCAAAGAGGAAGAGCCAACAAAAAAATTTGACGGTGACGAAGACAATCCTCCAGCTGCTCAAGAAAAAACCAACACAAAGGTTGGATTATTCAAAGGATTCCAAAACCCTGGCCCAGCAACACACAAACCCACCAATCCTACATACCCCAAAGAGCATGTGCATATAATGGATCAAACATTTAAAGCACCACTAGGAGTGGTATTCTCTCTACTTTATGGTCCGGACAATTCGACTTTCATGAAAATCTTGGAGCTGCTGAAAAATTTTGATATCAAGAAGGAAAACATTACGGAGCTCAATTCGGAGAACAAGGAAAGAAACTATACATATATCAAGCCTCTAACATCGCTGATTGGACCTAAACAAACAAAATGTGTTATCACTGAAACACTTTTGGAGTGTGATTTCGATAACTACTGCGAGATAGAGCAGATAACCCAGACACCAGATGTTCCGCTGGGTGGATCATTCAAAGTCAAAACCAAACAGTTTTTTTCATGGGGTGCAGACAATACAACAAACTTTAGTGTTTACACAAACATTGAATGGAGTTCAAAATCTTGGATCAAAGGCGCAATCGAAAAAGCAAGTTTGGAAGGACAAAAAGCTTCTATGAAGGACTTAGCAGACGTGCTCAGTGATACATTGAGTTCAGGGGCATCAGTTGGCTCAAAGAAAAAGAGGAAAAAGACAAAGTCTGTAAGTCAACAATCTCCACTCGAAACAAGCACGAACAATGAGCCAAAGCAACCACCAACAATTATTGAGCAATTATTAAGTCTTGTGGAGAGTATCGGCAGTTCATTACCAATAAGCTCCGGGGTTTTGGGGGACAAATGCCTTGGCTTCTTGTTGCTTGTGATACTTTCAGTCTTGTACTCTTATGTATTGTTGAAATTAACTGATGCAAGAGGCAACCACATTGTTTTGGGGACAGGATCACCCCTGACAGTCAAAATCAATGACAACCGATACTACCTCACACCAACAATTGAAACACGACTTCAGAACAAAGACGAGAGGATGAGCAGCAGTGCCGAATTATGGCAATGGATTCTATCTCGAACGGGAGAGTTTGAACAAACGGAAAAATCTATTGATAACTCCGCAGAAGGTATACCGTCGGAACAATACCGAGAGATATTGCGCCTCACCAAGAAAAAGATCGACGAGGCCTACAAGGAAATGTCATAGAACAGACTAAGTTTGCATTGTGGAGAGTTTAACGAGGATGTTTTCATGCAGGACAAAGAAACGGAAGCAAAGTTTATCCCAGGCAAAATCACCTTTTGAAACACTAAATAGAGAAGATGTCGTGTATGGTTTTGGCATATGAAAATATCTTCCTGTTCATGTTTCAATAGGTGGAGGACCCTTTCGAGTATAATCTCAATGTATAGTTGAATGGAGAAAAAAGTTGTCGTGGAAGTAAATACAAATATATTTTTTTAAAAACATTATAGCCAGTATATCATTTAATCCCCGAATAATGCAGGGTCTACAAATTACTCCAAGGACTCACAATTGAAGACGTCTAAAGTATATAACTCATCTTGATAATAGGGTGGCCTCCACAAACAAAGAAAAAAAAACCCTCCATAACAAGGGATATCTCTTTGTACTTAGATACAAAAGCGGATGTATTGATATTTTATGCATACATGGTGAATCATGTTCACATCAAACCGTACTATATTTGTTGCGTGAATAGTTACCGCAGTTTATTGTTCGTAATATTCAGGAAAGGAGTCATTATTCGCCAGAGCGATGATCACGTCAGATTTTCAAATTCGAGCAGTACATCACACCCAACAAAAAAAACACCACTTTTTCTTGATCCGGAAATTTGATACGGTCAAGAATCCACATTAGCCCAAGCTGAACCGGTGAAAAAACAATCACGTGCCCGCCGGTGCAGCTATAAGCACTCCTGCGTGTTTCTCTGCAGAGGCCCATTCCACTAAGTGCAGTTCCAGTGCAAGTCGTATTTTCTTCAAAAAAAAAAAATATAGCCGTTTCCTTTAAAGTTTGCAGACCCAAAATCCAGCAGTTGCTTTGATTAGCCTTTACCTTTTACTTTCTTCTTCCACTCCACTCTTCCACCCCCATATAAGAGCCTCCTTGCTTGACATTGGTTCTCACGGTTCCTCGGAATCTCAACCCCCAAAAGCGCTAACCTGCCTTTCCCAATCAGACGATTCATCTTCAATTCCAACTCCCCCCGTTCCCTTTTTGGCCAACGGCTTACTTCATTGAAGTGGCGATTCCCCTGCCCAATTCTCTTTGCATTTATTTGCTTTTGCTACCGTTCAGAAGCTGTTCTCTCATCAGCCCATTTTTCATTCCGAAATAGCAAAGCGCCTCAACCACCATGAGGCTAAGGTTTTGTCAACTCTCGAGCTACCTAATATTCCTACTAGGTATTGTCACCGCGGCCAGGTTCCTAGAGTCCAACTTGGATTCTCGATATGAGGTGGCCGGGTCTGCTTCTAGTGGAGATTTAACAAACGATGTCATCTCGCCTCTCCAACTCCGACAGTTGAGTGAGTATGATATACTGAACGTCATCATTGTCAGTGATATTGATGGCAACTTGCATGGAGTAAATAGGACCACCGGTGGTTTTTTATGGACACTCCCACTAGATGACCCTCTCGTGAAGATTATGGAATCCTTCAATGCCGAAGACGTATCTTCAAAAGAGAGAAACATTCAGTGGTTTGTGGAACCGTACCAAGATGGCTCGCTATACTACTTCACCCCCGAATATGGCCTCAGCAAGCTCCCTACCTCCATCAAAAACTTGGTTATGGAGTCGCCATTTTCCATGAATAATGACAGCAACATTTACACCGGCTTGCGCAAAACTTCTTTGTTTACTATTGATGTTAACACGGGCGAGGTTATCAACAAATATGGCTCTAATTTCGATAATGAAAAGTGCCCCGTGTCTAATGTCTACCACCAGCCAATGCATAACTCCAGAGCTCCACAAGGTACTCTCCAATTGGGAAAGACAACATACGAGCTCACAATTCACTCCAAATTAAACTCAACCATTGTGTGGAACGTTACCTACTCTCATTGGGGTCCCAACAACATAGACGCTGATTTAGTAGCCCAAAACGACCACTCAGTTGATGATCTCTACCTCACCCCTTTTTTCGAGAGATCTTTATTGGCGCTCTCGAAATCTCTGGGTACTCCCGCATGGGTGTGTCGCTTGCCCTCCCTTGCTGTGAACATGTTTGATGTGTTCAAGAAGAAAGGGAATCACAATGAATACGTCTCTCTACCTCATCCTCTCCAGAAGTTGAACGATATGCAGCAGGTTCCGAATTTCCACAAAGCTGGCGGAGACTTGTGTTTTGTCAACAAGACTGCAAACAGCAACGAATGGTTTGCCATGAGCTATGCCAACTACCCTACTTTATTAAAGTCTGCACCATTGGCGCCATATCAAGTTGCACTTCAAAACTATGAAGCTGGCATTGTTGACCAGGAAACTGCAAACCTGCTCCGAAATCTATCCTTACGTGATGAAGGTGCCGACACTTTTGTGAGTGGTGTGCATCGCTTGGAGACCCTCAATTATGCTAACCTGTATCGTCCGACTGCAAAATTCATACCGAAGGATGTAAAGCAAATCGAAGGTTCTCAGCCAAGCATATTGAAGCCTTCTTCATCTTCATCCCCTTCAGGTGCTGTGGTCCCAAATTTCATGGACAGAATCATATTTCCAGAGTCCACGAACGCAGACCCTTCACAACGCCGAGGCGCAAGCAGTGTCAATCCACAAGAGAAAGGCTACAACACAAACTTGCCGGTCAAATATGAAGGATCTTTCAATATGCTCCACCTTGACTCATCACGGCTGCCTATTTCGATGTTCCGTCGTATCGCCGAGGATTTGTTTGTCATGTGTACTCTTATCATTTTCCTTTTCGCCTTTAGAAAGTTAGGACACCTCTTAAGAGGCAACAAGGAAACAACCCATCATGAGATTGGAAGCAGCGAAATTTCGATCCCGGAGAAAGCCTCTGAAACAAATCAGACAGGCTCAGATTCGTCAACTACAAATTCGACTCCCTCGAGCCAAAGCGAAATCAATGAAAAAAACGATATCAGGGTATCTGAAAGCGATGCTATTGACTCTGAAGACCTACTTCATCCCAAATCGATTACAGGGTCATCTCCTATTCAGGATAACTCCGGTGATGAAACTCTGGATAATCCAGATCAAGCATCGATCTCAAAGAAGAAGCGGAAGAGAGGAGCACGAGGGGGTAAGAGAAGCAGCAAAGTCAAGAAATCTGCAAATGACAATGATGAAAATTCTCCTAAATCACAGACGCCCAATGATAATGAAGAGGAGATTAATCCATCTGAAGACATGATATCAACTACTTCGTTAGTGAAACAAAGGTCGAAGGCGGCCAAACAATCCAAGAAGTTGCAAATCGACAACAACTTAGTCATCTCCCACCGAATCTTGGGCTATGGCTCTCATGGAACAGTTGTGTATGAGGGCACATTTGAGGATCGACCAGTTGCTGTGAAGCGAATGTTATTGGACTTTTATGATGTTGCTAATCATGAAGTACGCCTTCTTCAAGAAAGTGATGACCATCCAAATGTCATCCGGTATTTTTGCTCCCAATCCAGTGAAAAGGAAAAATTCTTGTACATCGCTTTGGAGTTGTGTGTTTGTTCATTGGAGGAAATCATCGAAAAGCCTCAGATGTATCCTGGATTCTTGCACATGAAGCAGAATACTCACAATGATGTTTTGTTACAGTTGGTCAGTGGATTGAACTATTTACATTCTTTGAAGATTGTTCACCGGGATTTGAAGCCTCAGAACATTTTGGTTGGTGAAACATCCAGAAAACAGGGTATCGACCAGTCTCGTTCAGTGCGGTTGCTCATTTCAGACTTTGGCTTGTGCAAGAAACTAGACTATGGTCAATCTTCATTTCGTGCAACCATCCAAAACGCTGCCTCAGGCACTTCAGGTTGGAGGGCTCCCGAATTACTTCTTCACCATGATTTGGTGGAGATATCACCCGATACTGTGTCTCCAGTCTCGTCTCTTCCCAACCAAAACAATGGAAAGACTACGGAGAATGGATTTGAAAAGCGACTCACCAAAGCCATTGACATTTTTAGTCTTGGATGCGTTTTTTTCTACATATTGTCTGGAGGACGTCATCCTTTCGGAGACAGGTATTTGCGTGAAGGTAACATTATCAAAGGGGAGTACAACTTGACGGGAATGGAAAAATACTGTCCAGAGGATTACACTGAAGCCAAGCATCTAGTGGGTACCATGATAGACTCAAACCCCAAGCTTAGGCCAAGTACTGTCTATATTCTCAAGCATCCATTTTTCTGGGGAGTCAACAAGAAACTCGAATTTCTCTTAAAGGTCAGCGACCGGTTTGAGATTGAAAGGAGAGACCCACCAAGTGACAATCTTCTCTACCTCGAGTCTAAAGGCTTAGCAATTCATCAAGGAGACTGGTTGAGCAAGTTCGACTCCAACTTCATCGACAATTTGGGCAAGTACAGAAAGTACAAGACGGACAAGGTTATGGATTTGTTGAGAGCTTTGAGGAACAAGTACCATCATTACAATGATATGCCCAGTGACTTGCAACTGGAAATGAGTCCACTCCCTCATGGTTTCTATAATTATTTCAACTCCAAATTTCCGAGTCTTTTGATGGAGACTTACTTTGTGGTGAAGACGCTTTATGAAGAAGAGCACATCTTCCACGAGTTCTTCTGAAAAATGTCTAAGTATCTCGTCTAAAAAGGTTCCACATATCTACTTCAGAATCCCTTCAAGTCTCTAGTTCAATCCAACATCGCAATATATGTGCATTGTTCATAAAAAAGTTGTAGATTATCGTGTTTTTGGCTTCTGAACTTTGTTATTAGTCTTAGAATTTTTCAGTGTCTTGCTCTTCTGCTGTATTTTCCTAGGAGAACTCATAGATTTTTGTGGAGTACTCTTAGGTTTATGTGGAGCATTCTTAGGTTTTTGAGGAGCATTCCTAGGTTTTTGGCTTGGCTCGTCTTCGAATTTAGTATGGGTACCTTGGAAATTCACCGAGCTAATTGCAGGGGACTTCAAACTATCTGGAGTAGCCTTACCACCAACGGTTCCAAGTGTCTGCTGTAGGAATTCCGTAGCCTTTTCGGCACTTGTTTCCGATTTCTCATGGGTTTGTTTCATTTCCTCTTCAAGTGCTTTGAAGTTCTTCATGGACTGTTTGATTCTATTGAGTTCTTTCATGATGGGATGTGTTTCGGTCTTCACACCAATAACTTTAAGATACGCAAACAAGATTGAAATCACCGTATACAAATGATCATGATATAACTTGATTCTCTCCTGGGGCAGTTTACACTTTTCTATGCTCTGTTCAAGAGACCCTAAGAGGGCCGGCTTCAAGGCGACTTTAAGGTTTGCAATGGAGTTATTGAGTGATGCGACAAACGCGTGTATTTCATCAGTATTCTCCATTCTGGCTATGATATTATGTAGACGGTGTGGTAGTAGTGTGTTGTGTATCAGTAGAGTGAGACTCCCAGTGTAGTCGCTTTTTTTCAGGTCAGAGTAATCCAGCCTCAATCTTGATGCTCATCGCGAAAAGACCAGGACTTTCATACATCCAGCTTCATCATGTCGACCAGAAATAATCGGGAGATTCTTACGGGTGGTAACAAATACCGTCAAAAGCAAGAAAAGAAGTTTGGAGTGGATGAGGTTGTTTTCGATAAGGATTCTCGGAAGGAGTTCTTGACTGGATTCCACAAGCGGAAAGTGGAGAGGAAGAAAAAGGCAATAAAGTTCCATGAGGAGCAGGATAGGCTAGCCCGTGTAGAGGCCAGAAAGAAGGCCCGAGAAGAACAGCAGCAAGAGTTTCAGGACAAACTCCGTGAGTTGGAGGCAGCCAAGAGCATTGACCTCACGGAGATCTTGAAGCAAGAGAATTTGGAGGGAGAGTGGAATGGGTTTGATGACGACAATGAAAGTAACCAAGATGAGAAAGAAGAAGATCAGCCTATCAAGGGTATTTTACACAAGAAAGAGACCTACAAAATTGATAATCCCGAGGCCATGGGAGACGCAGTGGTGGATGAAGAGACAATGGTAACTATCGATAGTGTGGAAAACCCATACCTAGCTAAGGTCGGCACGTCTTCTCTTGACCGCATAGCACAATTGAATTATGTCAATTTGGCCAAGTCAGAAGAGATCCTAGAGAACTCCATTGACCGGGCCAAGAAGTACGCAGTCATCTGTGGAGTCAGCAAGCCAGCCAAACCCACACAAAAGAAGAAAAAGTTTAGATACTTGACCAAGACGGAGAGAAGAGAAAACAACAGAAAGGTGAAGTTGAGCAAGATGAAGAGCAGGAATAGGGACTAATTTAGATAATAGGGTATACGACGTGAATTGATATTCGAACGACCAATTGGCAAAGAGTATCACCCCATTGATACATATTATCATTTAATGGTACATAATTAATGGAGAATAGTACATGATTGATGGAGGCCTTTCCATACCTGGCCCTTTTTTCTTTTCTTTTCTTTTCTTTTCTTTTCTTTTTTTTTTTTGTTTCGTAAAATGGCTGGTCTATTACTATCGTAATCTATGTCTATGTCTATGTCTGTCTATGTGGTATGTAGGCCTAATTCGCAGTGAGCCTCCGGGTAACAACAAGACATAGAGGCTGTTTTTTTTCAGATGCTCGATGAGAAACCAACTACTATTCTTTTTACTCCACGCAGATTGCATGTCACTAAAATGTTGTGTTCGCCACACGGTAAATTCAATACTTTAGTGCAAACGGTCACAAGGTATGTTTCGACCATCCACCATGTTATAATACCGTGATGACAGAATGTCGCCCCAGACGGAGGATCCTTTTCAGGACTATGACCGATTTCGATAAACACTGAAAATTCTGAAGCTATTATAAACATTTAAGAATTAATCTAGGGCGTTAACTAACATTCAGTGTTTTTCGTACATACAGCGTTTTTGATACACTGTGTGTGTGTGTTTTTTGCACTTACAGCATTTTTTGTGCTGTTATTGCAAGATGTAGTTCTCTGACACCGGCTAATGATGTTTTCCATGCTAAAGATGAATTTTTTTGATTAAAAAAATCTGCGCATTTATGTGCCTGAAGCCAACCTCGTGTCAGATTGTATAAAAAAGAAGTAGTTTTTCCTGTCTCTCCCTGTTCTTCAAGCTAACTTGAAGAGAAGACCGGCGGAGTGTGGGAAGCACGCTGTAGGTGCCCTGTTTTGATCGACGCGCTCCTAGAACACTTCGCACCTGGAAGCTACTTCTGGCGTGTCCACACCCACCCAACCATGAGTACTACAGACGACAAGACCTTCGGCAGTCTTATACCTTTGCCGTTCCGGGTGTCTTTGTTCATTGCGACCGGTGTGTATCTATGGTGGCTGTTGGTGTATATCTGCCATTACTACTTCCAGATCAACTGTTTGGCTCTATTGAACTTATCGTACTCTCCTCATAAGTACTCAGTTGATGAAACCGATGTTCTCGCCATTGATGGGTCTATGGCTACCATTGCCAATGCCGACTTTCAAGAAAACCTACTATTGATACAAGGCGTGGGAGCCACCGCTAGGCTTGTCACTGTGTTCAATGTGTGTGGTTTGGCCGGCTACTGGTCATCGTGCTTTTTCGGAACCGATACGCCTATAACACATTATTTTAGAACACTTATACCCTTGGTGGTGATATTAACCAACCTATACGTTGTGTTTTTCAAGAGGGGATCTGTGGGCCAAGACAGAGTAAGAGCTACCTTCAAGCGTGTGTTACTCGGCAGAATCAACTCAGCCACCATGAGGTCCAACGACATTTTGTTATCCGATAGTCTTATGTCGTACTCCAAAATCATCAATGACTTTTTCTCCTTCCTTTGGGTATACCTCTTGTCATCATCCTATAATAGAACAGTGGAGGCTATCGTGCTCGCCTACCCAAGTCTTCTAAGAATCAAGCAGTGTTGGTTCGAATATAGAACCACCCGTCAAAGGCAACATCTATTCAACTTGCTCAAATACTCCACTCTGTTGGGCCCCATCATCATAAACTTGTACATAAAATCCAAGATGGCTGAGAACACCAATTCTGAGACTTTGGTTGACGATCTCAAGGTCCTTGACAAGTGGTGGTATTTCGTGTCTTTGGTGAGTTCGCTTTACCTGTTTGTGTGGGACATACGCATGGATTGGGGGTTCGAGGCATTTGACATTTTGTTTGGGTCCAATTATAAGAGGTACACCTTATTGAGGGACAAGAGCAAGTTGGTGTGTACATCGATGACATGGTATTACTTTGTGGTAGTTGTGGATTTCTTGCTCCGGTTCATATGGGTCTTCAAAGCGTTCGTAATGCTTGAGACTGAAATGAACCTACGCTTCACTAACAAAGTGGGAAATTTCCTATTCGGATATGACTCCGCGTCGTTGGGATTCGCAACTCTAGAAGCACTTGAAATCTTTAGAAGGTGGCTCTGGTGCTTTGTTAAGCTAGAAAACGACCTCATAAAACTCCAACTTCGGGACGAGTTTGCTAGGGCTATACCGTTTTCCAGTCTCAAAGCAAATTAGACAATCCATAGAATGTTGAGTTATCGTCTCTACATCTGCAACATATGTTGGAGACATTACACCTATTAACCGTTTTTATGTTTATTGGATAGACCTGAAGTTATATAAATGAGTATGCGTGAATAATTAACACTAGCAGCGTTATAGTTGGTGTTCTTTCAAAAGAACCATCTAGGTGTTCTTAGCATCAAGCCATTTCTGAGCGCCCTCTCTCCAGGCCAAATCAGCCTTAGGACTAAGTCTGTTCTCGGCAGCCCACTTGTATTTCAATGGAGACTTCAAGATGACATAGATCGCCACGACAGATGTCATAGCGCTAATGGCATAGATGTTCAATGCAGGTGAGTGTGCCATATTTATCTTATGCTTGTAAGTCAACAGAACCGGAGATTACTAGTTGATTTTCTGAGAAGTTGGTTGGTGGGATTAATTGGTGCGCGCGCGACCTACTCGCGGCTCTTCGCACCGCTCCACTAAGAGTGGATGCAAATAGTGCTGAATGGTACTGAAAATTATGGGAATGTACTGAGGCTAAAAGGTTAAATGATTGACTATTGCTTTTTATTGGTTATTTCTCTTAATTATGAGTCTCTTTTTCAACTCCTATCGCGTACATTGGCAATAGCTTCTTGAAAATCGGTTAAGGATTTGAGAGCTTTACCCGAAACAATAGCCTCTTTAGCCAAGATGACACCGCTTTCCCAAGTGTCAGTAATGTTCGAAATCACTGCGAGAGCAGCGGAATTCAACAAAATGTAGTCGACAAGAGGGTGGTTTCCAGACTCCTTCACCTTGTAGGCAGGATGGTCTTGGCGCAAGATGTGTAGCAACACCTCTGCATTTTCTTCCGGAGTCCCACTTTTCACGAGATTCAAGCTGTGTTCCGGCAAGTTGAAGTCCTTGGGTGAGATTGTCATGGTAACGATTTCACCCGTACTTTCAATAACCCAGCACTTTGTGTGACCAATTGGTGATATCTCGTCAAGACCGATTTCTCCATAAACAACCATTGTTCTTTCGTGCACGGCTGAAGCTTTGGCTAGTTCTGCAGCAGCTTTGGCATAAGATTCACCCAATGCCTCGGAGTTTACACCCAATATGCGTGCCCTTATTGGTATAGGGTTCAAAAGGGGACCCAAGATATTGAAGATTGTAGGGATTCCAAGCTGGCCACGAATTTCTGCCACTTTGGCCATTCCAGAGTGGAAAGAAGGAGCAAAAAGGTAGCAGAATCCAGAATCCTTTAAGATGATAGGAGTCGTCTCCAGATTGACCACCGACAAATCAATTCCAAGACATTTCAAAAGGTCGCCTGAACCCGAAGCAGAAGTAGAAGCCTTTCCACCATGTTTGCAAACATTAAGACCCATACCAGCACCAACAATGGCCGCGGAGGTGGATACATTAAATGTATTCTGGCCATCTCCACCAGTACCAACAATGTCCACATAACCTCGAGGATCCACGAGAGAGGGTTCTATGAGATCCGAAAATTCCAAGATGGTAGATACTGCAGCCGCTATGAATTCAGGCTGGTGATCTAAGCCTCTCATTCGAAGGGCAGTGAGGAAAGCAGAGATCTGGATGTCAGAAGGGATTCCCTTAAAGATGGATCTTAGCACTATAGCCAAATCATTAGGGATAAGGTTGGGAGGCTGTAGAAAGAGCGACTTGATGTATGGGGTTAGAATATTCTTTTGTGAGGACATGTGTTGAGATAATGAATAAAGGGTCGGTTGAAATTGTCGCTTCATGTGCGAAAATGAGCGTTTCCTGTGTGACTAATTGATCCGGCCGATGGCTCACAATATAACGCTCGGCCATAGCCAAAAGTAACTAATCTTGGGAATGTCCACTATCAATGACAAAAAAAGAAATGCTTGAAAGGCTAATATTAAGTACGGAGAAAGTGCTGGATAGAACTTGATAGAATTTGATTTTAAAGGTCAATTGTGGTCTGGAATTTTATTTGGGTTATTCACATGTTTGACCAGGTTTATGATGTCCCGTAATCTCGCACCAATTTATGTGAAATGCCTTTCAAGTTCTTATGAAAATGCACATGCTAATAAAGACTTTATACTTCCAAAAATATTTAAACTTTGAATCTCTGTAAATGACAGTTCTTGGCTTTTCGATACTGAATAGTTGAGCTAATTTTTCCTAAAAAAATATTCCGCCTTTTAAAAACTCAGCTTGTTCAAGAAGATCGATCAATGCATAGTTAGTATACAGTTAAGAACGTTGGCCAAGCAAAGTGGGCATGAATCACTAATACAATTTTTTTTTATGAGAGCAAAGTGATTTTAATTATTAAATTATTTTGAGTAACAAATTTTATACTATGCATTTATACTACTAAAGTAATAAATACTTCCTGCCTGTATTATTGCAAGATCGGGTGCAACTGGAAGTTACGCAGCAGGATCGTGCGCGCATCAATTTTGAAAAATTTGTATCTCACTACTCTGGAGGTGCACAGCTACAACATCAAATCAACACACACATTACACGCGGAATGTTGAGGGCGTTGACTAGAAGTTCAGCCTTATTGGCAGCAAGGTGGCCGCGTCTGCCCCGCATCTTTCGTGCCGCCTGCTACTCCACCGAAATAGACAAGTCGCTAGGCACCAAATACGAGTCCCTCACTAACTATGCTTCATACAAGCACAGCATATTCACACACAGATTGCCTGAATCCACCGCACAGCAATCGCCTCCTTTAAATGCATTACACGCAAGACTCAGATTACCCGAGAGTTACTCCTATTCCACATTATCGCAAGCATTGAACTTGGATAAGTTCGGAGGGTTGGCTAGTAATTTCGGCCTCAACACCTTGGGCAAGAACCTTCTTTCATACTATGTTAGCGAAAAATTGCTAATGAAATATCCTAGACTCCCCATGGCTGTGCACAACGCTGCAGTCGATGCATACATGGGTTCCGAAGTCTTGTCCGAGATCGGAAAAGGCTGGGGAATTGAGGTCGACAAAACGTCCAAGTTGCAGAAGCACCTTGCGAACGAGCCTGAGACATTACAGTACGGTAGATTGAGGTTCATTCTCGATAAATACAAGGAACAAGCTCAGGAGTCCGGAGTTTACGAGATGTCTGAGGAAGAGTTGAGTTCACTCGATCAAAACTCAATGACTTACTTGTCAAGAGAACAAGACGCATACGCCTCTGCTGTTAGGGCCATCATTGGTGGTCTTTATACCCATGCAGGCGAAGAGACCACCAAAGAGTTCATCCAAACCCACATCTTATCGCGGAATCTCAATTTGGCCGAGATGTTCCAGTTTAGCAAGCCAACTCGTGAATTGAGCAGGGTATGTGAAAAGCTCGGCTTGGCCGCTCCTCTTGAGATCAGATTGATTGCAGAAACAGGAAGATTGTCTGCACATGCAATCTATGTTGCAGGAGCATTCTGTGGAGCCGAGAAACTCGGTGAAGGCTTGGGATCCTCATTGAACGAAGCCAAGACCAGAGCCGTTGTGAATGCATTGTTGTCATATTACTTGTATTCGCCCATCACCAAGGATGGAGAGGATGTGAGTTTTCCCAGCGATGAGCTGTATAAGTTCGAGGGAATAGTCGGTCTGGGGGATGTTGCTATTTGATTACGTGTATATATATATATAGTTCAATACTCACCAGCATGACGAGAATTATTCGAAGGTATATGTTCTAGTGAAACGTAAATTAGGCTCTCATTGTGGAATCTTGTCCAGGCAACTAGTCCACTGATATTGGCATCGCACTGATTTATCGGAGTCAAAAAAGAAATTAGTGAGAGTGCCTGGCTGAGAAAAAATAATAGCTCGAAAAAAGATTAGATGAAGCCCACGCTTTCTCACTAAACGAATCAACCCCAATTTACTCAAAACATGTCTGCCTTGAACATTCTCGTGGTTGGTAACGGTGGCAGAGAGCACGCAATCACCTGGAGATTGGCCCAGTCCAAGTCCGTGGAGAAGATCTACGTCGCCCCAGGAAACGGTGGTACTTCTACCATTGGCCCCAAGGTTGTCAATGTGCCTGAATTGTCTGGATCCCCTAAGGACTTTGATGCTTTGCAGAAGTTTGCGCTTGGAAAGTCTATTGACTTGGTGATTCCTGGTCCTGAACAACCACTCGTGGATGGTATTACTTCTATCTTCACTAAGGTGGGTATCCCAGTGTTTGGTCCATCGGCCAAGGCTGCCACAATGGAAGGCTCCAAGGCAGTTTCGAAGGTGTTTATGGATAAGCACAACATCCCAACGGCCAGATTCCAGAACTTCACAAACGTGGAGGATGCCAAGAAGCACATCGAGCTGGTTGACTATAAGATCGTCTTGAAGGCCGATGGTATCGCTGCCGGAAAGGGTGTTTTAATTCCAGAGACCAAGGAAGAGGCTTTAGCCGGCTTGAACGAAATCATGGTTGCCAAGAACTTTGGTTCTGCTGGTGACGAAATTGTCATTGAAGAATTCTTGGAGGGTGATGAGTTGTCTATCTTGACCATCACTGATGGATACTCGTACTTCAACTTCCCTGCTGCCCAGGACCACAAGAGAATTGGTGACAATGACACCGGATTGAACACTGGAGGAATGGGTGCCTATGCTCCAGCTCCAATTGCTACTCCTGGTGTCTTGGCTAAGATCGATGAGCTTGTTATCAAGCCAACTATCGATGGTATGAGAAAGGATGGCTTCCCAATGTGTGGTGTCTTGTTCACAGGAATCATGTTATCACCTCTGAAAGAACCTAAGGTTTTGGAATACAACGTTAGATTCGGTGACCCAGAAACCCAAACCGTGTTGCCATTGTTGACCGATGACTGTGACTTGGCTCAAATCATGCTTGCTGCTGCAGAGCACAGACTTGACTCTGTCACTTTGAAGACGAAGCCAAACACATTCTCTACCACAGTTGTCATGGCCGCTGGTGGCTACCCTGAGTCTTATGGTAAGGGTGATGAGATCACTATTACTGAGACTCCTAAAGACACTTACATCTTCCACGCAGGTACGGCTGAAAAAGATGGCAAGATCGTCACCTCTGGAGGAAGAGTTATTGCGTCTACAGCAACTGCTTCGACCCTTAGGGAGTCTGTGGATAAAGCATATGCCGGTGTCGAGCATGTGTCTTTCAACAAGAAGTACAACAGAAAAGATATCGCACACAGAGCTTTCAGAGATGCTGAAACCACCCAAAAAGGAACCACCTATGCTGAAGCTGGTGTTTCTGTTGACAACGGTAACTTGTTGGTTGACCAAATCAAGGCCAAGGTGAAGTCCACGGCCAGAAGTGGTGCCGACTCGGACATTGGTGGCTTTGGAGGTCTTTTCGACTTGAAGGCTGCTGGTTATGATGGCGCTGACACCTTGTTGGTGGCTGCTACTGATGGTGTGGGTACCAAGTTGAGAATCGCTCAAATCATGAACATCCACGACACTGTTGGTATTGACTTGGTTGCCATGAACGTCAACGACTTGGTTGTTCAAGGTGCCGAGCCTTTGATCTTCCTTGACTACTTTGCTACTGGTAAGCTTGATGTCAATGTGGCTGCTAAATTCGTGTCCGGTGTTGCTGACGGATGCATCACCGCTGGATGTGCTTTGGTTGGAGGTGAAACTTCTGAGATGCCAGGTATGTATGACGAAGGCCACTATGACACCAACGGTACTGCTGTCGGTGCTGTTAACAAGAAGCAGATTCTTCCAAAGATTGATGCCATGCAAGCAGGTAACGTTTTGATTGGGTTGAAGTCTGATGGTGTGCACTCGAATGGATTCTCATTGGTGCGTCACATCATCGAGAAGTCCGAATATGACTACCAATCCGTTGCTCCATGGAGCAAGGCCAGAAAGACAATCGGTGAAGAGCTTCTAGTTCCTACCAGAATCTACGTGAAGCAACTCCTTCCATCCATCAAGAAGGGCTTGCTCCTTGGTATGGCCCACATCACCGGAGGTGGTTTGGTGGAAAACATCCCACGTGCATTGCCAAAGAATTTGCAAGCTCAGGTTGACCTCAACAAATGGGACGTTCCAGAAATCTTCAAGTGGTTCGGTAAGCAAGGAAACGTGCCACACTCGGACATGTTGAAGACCTTCAACGTTGGTATTGGTATGGTGGTCATTGTTGAAAAGAGCAACGTTGACGAAGTGTTGGCCGACTTCAAGGCAGCAGGAGAAGACGCTGTTGTTATCGGAGACTTGAGAGAGAAGAAGGATGGCGAGGAGCCATGTGTGGTGTCCAACACTGAAGGACTTAATTAAGTAATCAGCAGATGTTGCCTGATTAATACATTTACATTGCGACACTTGCTACAAGATAAAAAAAGAACATCCATATTGACTTCGAAGAATCAGCCTTTTCAACTTTGAGGAGGAATTAACGACGTTCTACCGACGGTATCTTTCTACTAGTATGACACTCCTCCATTAAATCCGTAGGATGTTGCAAACGCACGGGAAATTTGCAATGCAGGCATATGCGAGCTACTGACGCCGAAACAATTGATTAATAATCTCGGCAGCAATACTGCACACCACTACCTGCACGAAAAATTTGTATCGCAGGCCCTATCAGTAGCACAGTAACTTGTGGAAGTCCGATACACACAATAAGGCCTACTTACAGTAAACAATTGGGTTTTTTTGTCGGTATATCCTGAAACTTATTTTGAACCCTAGGTGTTCACTCCCACTCATACTGTCTAAGGCTATATATGGGGTTATTATCTCTTGGAACTCCTCTCGATTGGAGCTCAGCTAAGAAGCACAATGAGCATGTGCGGTGCAATGGAATTGCCCAGTTGAAGAATATCTTCCATCAGCATGCTTCTAGAACGAACGATCACTTCTACTGGGGTGACGAGGTGGAATATATGCTAGTGAAAGTTGATCAGGACGCAAAATCGGCGAAATTGGCCATTGATATGGACCACATTCTCAACGACTTCTCTGACCCCGAGAAGCCCAAAATAATGAAGATGGCCATTGACAATAATGTAAGCTTCCATCCAGAGTATGGTCGCTATATGATAGAAACCACGCCTTTGAAACCTTACGACGGTACGTTGCTCAGCGATTTCGTCTATGTGGAGAAGAATATGTACGTGAGAAGAAAGGTGGCCCAGACCCAATTACCTCTGAACATCATTCCGTTGACTCTCACTTCTTATCCTCGTATGGGCTGTGGTGACTTTACATCCCCCAAGGCTAAACCAATTGGTCCTGCGTCGCAGTCTTTGTTTCTTCCTGATGAGATCATTAATAGACACGCCCGGTTCCCCACGTTGACTGCTAATATCAGAAAGAGACGGGGTAGGAAGGTGGCTATCAACATTCCGTTTTACCCGGATGTTGAAACTAAATTGTTAGACGACTCCATTCCTGACCGTGACTTATTTGCATCTGACAAGGAGTCTTCCTTAGGTGCTGCCAAGCCAGGCCATGTTTACATGGACTCTATGGGCTTTGGAATGGGTTCTTCCTGTTTGCAAATTACCATGCAAGCTTCCGATATTGCTCAGAGCCGTTATCTATATGATAGTTTGGCACCTCTTACACCAATCATGCTTGCTTTGACTGCAGCAGCCCCCATTTTCAAAGGGTACTTGGTGAACCAAGATGTCCGTTGGAACGTGATCAGTGGCTCTGTTGATGATAGAACTTTTGTGGAGGAAAATATAGAACCCTTTACTGGTTACGATTCCTTCGGAGGTCTAGATGTTCTGGACGATTTGAAGAAACATACCGCAGCACTTGGAGGAGGTAGAGGCGTCAATGGCGATAAAATCGCCAACGAATTTGGTGACACATACATGGAAACGCAAGATGGAAAACCTATTCAAAAGCTCCCGAAGTCTCGGTATGACTCTATTGACTCCTACTTGGGCGATACTGAGTACACCAAGAAAAAGTCATATTTTAGAAAGGAGTATAATGACATTTTCTCCCCGATCAACAAAAAAGTTTACGATGACCTTATCGCCGACAAGAACTTTGATGAGCCCATGGCCAGACATTTTGCTCACCTTTTTATCAGAGACCCCCTCGTTATCTTCAGTGAGAGAGTGGATCAAGACAATGAGGTTGACAACGACCATTTCGAAAATATACAGCTGACGAACTGGCAAACTTTACGTTTCAAGCCCCCTGCGCTTTACCCCGGGGACATGCCTGACGAGAAAACTGCACTGAAACCAGGCTGGCGTGTGGAGTTTCGTCCCATGGAAATCCAACTAAACGATTTTGAAAATGCAGCCTTCTCTGTGTTTATTACATTGGCAAGTCAGGCCATATTAGAATTTGCGCCGGATTTTTATATCCCGATCCTGAAAATCGATGAAAACATGAAAACAGCACACAAGGTGGACGCTGTTCTCAACGACAGTTTTTGGTTCAAGAACCCGAAATTATGGAATATAGATCTTGAGCTGTTTACAGGTTACGACCTTAGCTGGTTCGATCGTTTTATCAATGATGGCAATGATTTGTTTTGCAACAACGCAGTATACTTGAATGGTTATCATGGAAGCCCTAAGAAGAAAGCAAATGGTTGTTCTAAAGGAGAGGCAAACGAGGTGAAGCTTACCATCAATGAAGTGATTAATGGCTCAGATTCTTTCCCAGGATTGATACGAATGATCATCAAGTACATTGCCTCCAAATTATTGCTGGAGACGATTGTTAACAGTACCCAACACTGCAAAGAAACATACGCATCACAACTAACAAATCTTCAATTCTACTTGAGATTAATCAGCGACAGGGCCAGCGGAAAAGTTCCCACGGCAGCGCATTACATTAGACGTCTTGTTTTAAACCACCCAGACTACAAGAAAGACTCCAAGGTGCCAGAGAGTATTAACTACGACATCGTTCGCGCAGCCTTATACATCACCAACTTGGATTTAAGGCACAAGAGCAAACTAGAAGATTTTTTTGGCGCAAGCGTTTTGGGCCACCTCCAACTGAAACAGAAAGTTAATAAATAGGTTGATGAGTTGATTCAATTCTTGCACCACTTATTGCATACTACATAAATGCTTGCGACGTTCTTTAGTTTTCTGGTAGTTCCTGGATTCTTAGGCATATAGAGAGTTTGTTAATAACAAGTTACAAAAAATAGAATAAACCCCTTTACGAACAAGATCAATTTTCTCTATTTCAGGTTTCACTATTCGAAACATTACTCCGACTAGGAAAGCTGTATGCTACCTATCCGTGTAATTGGATGACGGAAAAAAAAAAAAAAAAAAAAAAAAAAAAAAAAAGAAAAAAACAACCTTAAGTGAAACCTGAGACTCGTCTTCCAGTACCAACACACCAGAAATGCTCCTCGTCATTCGGGATACAGGGTACTTAATTGAAGCCAGTAATTCCCAGTGTAATACTTTGACTGAGCTCCTCATACAATTGATCTATACAAAAACAAAAATACCCCAAAAGAAATCCACCAACTCCCGGATCTTCCTTGGTGTGTGTTGTATGGGAAATCGAATGTACTGATGTGCGGAAGTACTACGCGAGCTAGGTTCACTCACATCTACAATCTCGTCAGAAGTTCGCACTGCCAGAGCACCGATTAGGAAAATGATCAGCATTCAAAGATCAGCACATACCTCCGTCAATTTTCGATGTAAGACATGTCAGGAATATCTATTCAAAGAGTTCTAAACACCAGGAACTCAATTCCCAATCGAGGAGCTTGGCAGTTCATATCTGCACAGTTACCCTTTAAAGCTGTAGTGTAGAGCAACATCAGTTTCTAAGGCGCACGAATGTAATGTCAAACCTGCATGAAACCTTAAAAATCCCAGAAGGTGCGGGCGTGAAGAAAACACACTACTGAGACTGCAGTCCTCATTCCATACACCGCCACTCGGCCCTTTTTCGATATTTCTCTAGATAGGCATTAAATTTCCAACCTTACATATCACATATCACGTCCCACTCATTAAATTACACAATGGGGTTTATGGACTCAGTGAAAGCTTTCTTGCATTCCGTTACTACCGAGGATCACTATGCTCTGTACGGGTCGCCCTACGGCAACTCCACAGCAGGTGGAGTTATGAACCAAGACGCAACAGCATCTTCTTCGAGGCTTCATGAGCTTCCTTCTCCGCTGACTCATTCGCCTTCAAGCTCGAGGAATACCAGTTCTTCCAACATTGCCGGATACCGTCCTGGCTTGCGGTCGTCATCTACAAATCTCGCTTCGGGTGGCTCGGGACAAGAGATGCAAAACTTGAGCACAGATGGACAACCTCCTTTGCCCAGCATGGATTCATTGTGGGAGCGCATTGTCTCTTTCTTGGAGGAAGAGTACCCCGAGTTGGAGGACAGTTTGAACTCAGGAGCTTCATCCGCAGACTTGAACGAGTTCGAGAAGGATTTGGCTATTGGGCCATTACCTGTGGAAGTGAGACAATTCTACAAGATCCATGATGGCCAGTTCCGTGGTGGAAAGCCAACCGGATTGCTCATGGGCTTGACACTTTTGGACGTCGAAAGTATTATGGAGGAGTACTCTCTTTGGGCCAAGGTTGCAGAGAGGGTTGAAAGACAGCAGCTATCTTTGCATCATCAACAACAACAGCTTAAGGAAGCTGCCTCATCGTCTTCTGCCCAAGCTACACGTGAAAAACTTTCGAATACTTACCTCATGCACCAGAAATCGTATCCTCCTGATGCTGTTCAACCCTACTACGTTCACCGTGGATGGGTGCCTGTTGCTAGAGACCTCTTTGGTAACTTAATTGGACTTGATTTGGCACCTGGTCCCAATGGTACCAGAGGTCAAATGATCTTGTACGGACGTGATTTCGATACCAAGATTGTCATTGCTTCCAGTTTCCAGGAGCTCATCTTTCAATTTGTCACTGATTTGGAGAATGGAAACTATCAGATCGACAAATCTGAGTCGTACGACGATAACGGATTCTTGGACTCCTCGAGAATTGATGACTACATGATTGGTGATGAAGATGAAGACAACGGAGAACTTGCATTTTTGGATCGCGGAGGAGTCGAATTCGGTAAAGACCAAATTGGAAAGCTTTCTTATATGGAAGTCTTGAAACGTCGTGCATTGAAGAGGTATGGTGTCAGCCGAGTAGATGGCTTCAAAACTCAGTTTACTCCACAAAGAATCTCGAGAAGATCTTTGCCACAAAGCAGCAATTCAGCACTGAACGGTGCCACTCCCAAAATTGGCTCAAACCTTTTCAACGTTAGCAGCCCTTCCGAGTTACACAAGGAAACTTTGATCGACGATCCAGTATCTTCCAGCACATCTGATACTAAAGACCAAAAACAAACGACAGAAACTTCTCAAAAATCTAAAGACGAGGTAAAGAGCACCGAGGAAGCTGTGAAAGCTCTCAGTGTAAGTGACGATACCAAGGAAAGTGAAGCCAAGGAAGAATTAGACGCAGAAGTGTCTCAACCAGAGAACACTAGCGAAGAAACCAAGAACAAAGAGGATGAGTCACAAGAGATACCACTTTAAATAACAATTCAGTGAATGATTTTTTTTAAGTCAAGTAGATTCATTGTTTGGTTCCAAAAAAATAGTGCTTCTTGGTGTAAGCATTGTCTGGTCTTATCTTACGTCAGAAGCGCGTCTACTTAAAACTATGTGTAGACAAAATGCAATCCTCAGCGCACCAAGAGCAGCACCTACAAGCAATACACAACATACACTACTAATACACAACAAGCGCTACCACTATAGAACATCCGTTAACCAAATATGGAGGAGCACAACAATTCCGAAAATGGAAATAACCTCTCAAACTCGCCAGGTAACGGACAGCCTTCCATTGAGCATGTCCAGGAATTCTATTACATAAAGGGCATTGAGGAGATCGAAAGCCTACAGTTACTTGATTTGTCTCCCTTGGCAACATGGAAGCTATCCTCATTCAAGCAAGGCCATGGGCTTGCCCAGCTACGAGATGATACTCCAGAAACTTACTGGCAATCAGATGGCAGCATCGATAATAACATGGAGCCGCAGCCCGATTCGGAATCCAACCAGTTGAACCACCCACACTCTATCATGCTCCAGTTCTCCAAGAAAGTGTCCCTTGAACGTATTTCCATATTCACAAACTACCAATTGGATGAGTCCTATACTCCGCTGAAGATCAAGATCATGGCCGGAGGCTCCAACTGGGATTTGACGGAGGTCTGTGTTGTGGCCTTCGACAAGCCTATAGGATGGTCACATATTATATTCAAGGGCGTGCGGGGTGATGGATTGTTGAAATGCTTTGTAGTCAAGATTATTATTCTAGCGAACCATCAGGATGGAAAGGACTCGCATATTCGGGCCTTAAGGT
Source organism: Metschnikowia matae var. maris (assembly GCA_002370695.1). Classification (NCBI taxonomy): domain Eukaryota; kingdom Fungi; phylum Ascomycota; class Pichiomycetes; order Serinales; family Metschnikowiaceae; genus Metschnikowia; species Metschnikowia matae. The sequence continues at coordinate 61,796 of NKZH01001720.1, read as the reverse complement.
GCTACGGCAAAAAGTCAAGTGTCAATACGATCGACGCAACCAACCCCAAACTCGACCTAGAGTATCAGAATCATAGCAATGAAGCTCATTCAGAGTTATCGGGGATTCTGCTTAATCACCGCAGCACGGAACTCTATGCTGCGGGCAGAATGAACTCCTTCGAGCAAACCATTGATGAAGAAGGTGATCCTAAAGAGGAGGACCCCAGTTACGATAATGAGTCGATTAAGATCTTGAATTACGTTTCGGATGTTATAGGCTTTAACTCAGGCTTTGAGAGTTTGGAGTTGAAGAGCATTTCGTCTATTCGATAAGTTCTTTTCTTTTAATTGGTTGGGTATAGCTCAATTGACTCCACACTCAGTTGATCTTCAAAGAGTAATCGATAATTCCGGTTCCTTGATGGATAGAAGATGTCGAGTATATGTCGATGTCATTACACAAGTAGCTGCTCAAATTCTGTATGGTCAAACCACCCGAGCACTCCAACAAAAACGTTTTGTTAGAGCCCTTGTAAAACTCCTTTAAGCTTCTTGCAACAGTTTGCAACTCGGATCCGGAGAAGTTGTCCAACATAATCACATCTGCACCTGCATCAATGGCCTCTTTAGCATCGGCTTCAGTGCTCACCTCAACCTCAACCTTGACAGCAAAGCCGCAAACTTTACGAGCACTTTGAACTGCTTGAGTTATGCTACCGGTAGACTTGACATGGTTATCCTTAAGCATGACCATCGAGCTCAAGTCATATCTGTGGGCATCCACCCCGCCCACCAACATGGAGTACTTCTCAATGAGTCTGAGACCTGGGGTGGTCTTTCTGGTACCTGCAATTAATCCAGTATAACCAGTTTCATCGGCCAATTTTTTAGTGATGTACGATTGGGTGGCTACACCAGATGATCTGGCTAAGATGTTCAAAGCAGTTCTTTCACTGAGGAGAATCTTATTGGCAGGTCCTTTCACCGTAGCCACCACAATTTTGCCGTTGGAACTGGCCAAAGTCTTTTCATCAATGTATTGTCCTTCCTTATAGTGCCACTCGACTTCCAATTCACACTGCTTGAAGACTTCTGACGCAAAGGGCACTCCACAAATCAAACCGGCTTGTTTCATATACAACAGTGCAGTCTCCTCCTTATCGCCGACCACAAACGCTCCATAGTCAAACGAGGGCACATCCTCGGTTAAGTAGCTTGTAATTACCTGCTTCCAGTTTCCGCTGACTGGAAGTAAATTTGCATATGAAGAGGCCATTTCAGTGTGGAGAACTATTTTTCAAAAGCTGGAGAAACGGTGCGAGCTAGCGAGTCACCTGCAGTGAAGTTATAAAGCATGCGCTTGAGCCGCACAGCTTGAAACACGAAAATCGCACTGCTCATATTGGTCTGTCTCGTATCTTTCTGAAGGGTCAATGGCTTAACTCTTCAATAGGGGAAATATATAATCCCAGAAAAGTACCCATGATTCAAGGAGTATTGAACTTTGGCCTCACCTCCAAGCCTCAGGTTTGCAAGGTGTGTGGAATGAGCTACCATCCCCATATCAACGACGACAAGGCTATGCATACGAAATATCACACGAATTTTGTCAATGGCCCGAAATTTGAAGCTGGATCGCTCGAACCTCTTAAGGAAATACGTTTATTGCATAGCAAAAAATCTCATCAGTGCAAGGTGTTTAAAATTCCCAAGAACAGTAAGAGACTCATAGAGAAGACAGAGACAGTGATGAAATTGGTGAATACAGAGTTGAATGCACCACCGGAAAACTCAACATGGAAATGCACCTCAGATACCCCAATACAAGGCCAGGCATTCGTGGCCATTATAGACAAGAAGCTAGTGGGCGTGTGTACTACAGAAGCCATCTTGGATCATGCAAAGCAGTCCCGGTGGATGCACCATGATACTCAGGAAGTAGTTCCCAAGCTGGTGAACAAGAATGCCAAGGTGGGAATTTCCAGAATCTGGGTGGCTCCAAAGTGGAGACGTTTAGGTTTAGGATCTGTATTACTCAACGTGGTACTGTGCCACCTGGTATACGGCATGACCCTAAAGAAGCATGAAATAGCATTTAGTCAGCCAAGTTTTACTGGAGGTTTACTTGCAAAGTCTTACAGTGGCGTGAAGGCTCAGAATGGAAAACTATACGTTCCAATATATATAGAATTATGAACATCATGAGTCTGTGAAGACAGACTTATTGTCAAGCAAATTAATAGTCTTCTCAAAGTAGTTGTAAAGTAACGCAGTGATACAGCCATGAGTGGCAATCACAAAGCCTCTAGGGAATGCACCTGCGTACAACAGCAAGAAACCCTTTCTAGCTACCAATTTATAAGCTGTAGAAAGCGAGTCGTGGTAGAGTAGTTTTCCGTTTTTCAGCTGAATGTGAGACTTAACCACATCAAATGGTTGTGTGACAGTAACAGCTGCAAAGGCAGATATAATATAAAGGAATGCTTGCTGGGTTCCGCCTATGCTGAGAGAAAACCACGATGGCTCTTTGGTACTGCCATGCGGGTCAATAAATTGACGCGTTGCACTGTACGTAGAGAACCACGCTGCAGAGGTACCAATTTGTCTGGTAAAGGTAATCATTGTTCCTGCAGTGAAAGCATGTACACCTTCAAGCTGGAACATTTGCTTCACAGTTTTGAGAAATGTCATAGCAGGATTGACATTGAACTGCGCTTTAAGAGCATCTACCTTCGAGAGCTTCTTGATGTGGTGGTGGTGACCACCATGATGAGAGAATTTGGAGAAGGACTTACCGCTTTTAATTTGATTAATCACATCCGAAGTGAAATAGGCGTGTGGTGAAAGGTATTGTTTCTCAACAATAAGACTCTTGGCATTCTTGTCAAGCTTCGATGCTGTAATATCAATAGCCGGGTTGGGGTTACCTTTTTTCTCGGCCACCAATAAACTATTCTGTATCATGGTGGTTTTGATTCTTTCAAAAGGTACTATGAATAACGTTTCTATGAATCCGGACATTGCTCCAGCAATAACGACTCTGGGGGCACTAGTCTTTCTATTATCACCCAGGTTCTCTATGGCCATAAAGTTGGAGGCCCAATTATATGAAGACATCCTGGCAAAGTTTTTCAACACGGCTCCAAGTACCAAAGCACTGGACCCAGTCATCATATGCGCTATACTTGTAATACTTTGATCAACATTGTGCTTTGCTAAGCTTGCATTATTGGAGAGCTGTTGATTAACTTTGAGAAAATCGAGGGGAAATGTGAGGAATGCCGTAGCAGCCGAGGCTGAGCACCCTGCCACGTGGGCAGTCAATAGACTATCGCCCTTCTTCAAAGTAGTCATGGAGAAAATAGAGGTCAAGGTTGCTGGGTGCGTATCTTTGAAGGTGAGAAAAAGTAAATGCGGCTGCACAGTATAGACATAATAGCACGCAATACAGTAATAATTTCCTTGATGTTAAATTAAACGTTTATTGGGGTATGCATATTGAAACCGAATGCCGGTCTAAAAAATATTAACTAAAAGCTTCGGCCTATAAGACTATTTCCGCACATTGAAAGGGCATTGTGCTTAACCCCAGATATTCCTTCATATGCAGTACACGCAACTAAACCAAAACAAACGCATCGTTCCTCTAAACTCTACGTGAAGTTCGTCAGGCGGCAAATTGCAGGATCATGCTGTTGCCATATTCTACTCCGTCGACGCCGCTTCATCGACCCACCAAGCAGGATAATCAATTTTCAAACTATACTGCTCCTGCCAGATCTAAAGTTTATGGCATCCCTCTACCGCCTCATGAGCTCCCAGACGTTATTAGTGAAATCTCCTTACGCAGGCCGGAGTCCACCAAACTCTTCACATCCCCAAATTCCAATTCCCAATCTGCTGGGAGGCCTCACTCGGGAGGTCATAATTCCACTTATGGTTCCAGAAAGAGCTCAAATGTCTCGTCTCGCCCAAACACACCTACCCGCAGACTCAGCAGTCACCTAAGCATAAGAAGAAGACGTCGTTCGTCTACCGGTGTTCTATATGACTCAGCATATGCTGGAAAGGTCACTAAGGACTTCTTACGAGATATGTCCAAGGCGTTGGTGAGGGAAAAACAGGACCCCACAGAGGAACCAAGTGATAGGGTATTCAAAGCCCTCGATCAACAATTCAGACTTAATTCTATCAGTCCAAATGTGGCCACTAACGACTTCGATTATTCGTTGCCCCTACCGTCTGATAATGACTTGATGTCATCAGATGAAATGGTGTCACATGAGCATCGAGAAAACGTAGCACCTAAAAGTGAGCCCCCAGCTAAACCAGCTTTCAAATCATATCTAGAGCGAATCATAGCTCTAAGAGGCAAAAAGACCAAGCACTCAAAGCCTCCTCATTCAATCTTTGACCTAGATTCCCCTGATAGTGTTCTAAAACACGAGCTTGTGAATGATAGCATTAACACATCGAGATTTGTTATAGAAAATACTCTCTCGGGCCTCACTGACGTTTGGAACAAGGTTCCTTCATCGGATTCGACTATGAAGTTGGCAGAGCCGGTTGCATTTGGGTCCATGAATGACGTTAACTCTTCTAATGAGTCAAGTGAGAAAGAGACACTTCTACCGCCCCAAACTGTGCAACATAAGACTACTCGAAGCTCACAAATTAGTTTGGGGAACTTCACCCCCGAAAATTACGACAATATTTATTTCGAAAAGATTAATCAGCTTGATGTCCCAAACTACGACCCTATTCCATTTTATGATCATGACAACCTTGAGGTACGCGAGTTGAACGAATTTAATTCATTAGAGGAAAACCCTGATGCTGAAGAGCCGCCTAAGTCAGACCCCAATGACACAGAAATGATCCAAGGGCATTTCACTATAGACGATGATAATTTAGATCAACTTGACCCGTTTCTGCCCAACGAAGATTTCAATTCACCTACTGAAGTTCTGTCGACCATTACTCACGATGCAGCTGCTCAGCAAACTCCCATGAAACTCTCAGCTCCAACAATAAAGAGGAAAAGATCCGCGACGTCTTTTTCAAACAGTTTAGTGAAAGGGTTTGCATCGATAGCGCAAAACATATCTTCTGGAAACCTAGAGGACGAAAGAGCGCCCAAGCGAAGGAAACGCGCATTCAACTCGTCGTTGTTGAACTTGATAGCTCAAAAGTCGGAAGAATTCTTAGAGAATGTCATGTGTGATTTGACCGCTTACGCTGAGCACAGGAAGTCACATGAAATCAATATCTCGGACGCAGTATTGTACTTCAACAGAATTCAATCGTTCGACCTGAAAAGTGATGAATCCATGAACTTCGCAGCAACTTCTCGCAGCATCTTTCCTCTTGAATGCTTGCAATCATTGGATAATAGTCTCCAGGCGTCAGCGTTGAAATCTGCACGTTACCGTCAAAACACAATGGAAATTGAGGATGATCCAACTTGGATAGAGGATGAGGATTCAAAAGAATTATATTAGGATAATGGTTATTTATAGAGCCCACAATAATGATTTTATTTCTCATGGAATGTTCTATATACAGATAAAATTTTATATGGATCAAGGCTCTTTCAATCTTGAGCCAGGGCATTTCCCTTCACCAACTTATACAACTCAAAGATAGCAGCAGGAGTGACTCCTTGGATACGTCTAGCCTGGCCAATAGTAGCTGGTTGGATTGTATTGAGGAGTTGGCACACCTCATACGAAATCTTTACCTTATCCTCGATAGTATAGATGTAGTTTGTGGGCAAAAGAAGGTTTTCATCTGCCTCATAAGCTCTCACTTGAGCCTTCTCCTTTTTAAGCCAAGGCTCGTATTTGCTTTCCACCTCAATTCTCTCTTTAACCCAGGGTGACAAATTTTCCGAATCAAACTGTCCAAGTTCCAATTTCTGTAAGTAGGGTAAAAGCTCTGCAAATGTCATGTCTTTATACGACAAGAGTTTCCAGGCATTGACCACAGTAGTTTTGTTGACATGATGAGTTCCCCTAAGAATAGGTGCCCAGCGAGCACCAGACATAGAAATGGATTTGAGCAGTTCCTTAGCTACCTCGAATTGTTTCATCTCAGCCGAATAACGGGTATATCTTTCATTTCCAACGACACCAGCATGATAGCCCTTTTCGGTGAGTCTTTGGTCGGCATTGTCTGCTCTAATTGAGAACCTGAACTCAGATCTTGAGGTGAACATACGATAGGGCTCTTCTATACCCTTAGTGACAAGATCGTCAATGAGTACCCCCGTATAACCATCAAACCTTTGTAGAATCAACGGTGGTTTTCCCATTTGACTGAGTCCAGCGTTAATTCCAGCAACACATCCCTGTGCGGCTGCCTCTTCGTAGCCAGTTGTACCATTAATTTGGCCCGCCAAGTATAAGCCGTCCACAAGTTTAGTTTCAAGAGAGTGTTTGAGTTCACGTGGGTCCACGTAATCATACTCCACGCCGTAACCTGGCTGAAGCATCTTCACATTCTCGCACCCAGGCATCATCTTTACCATCTGCTCTTGAATTTCTTCTGGCATAGTACAGGAGATACCATTTGGGTAAACTAAGTCAGTATCTAATCCTTCTGGCTCAAGCCAAACAACATGCGAAGTTTTATTGGGAAACTTGATAATCTTAGATTCGATGGAAGGACAGTAGCGTGGACCTTTGACTGTCTCCCGTATATGGATAGATTTGTCAAAGTTTTGACTCATCAATTGATGTAATTCTGAAGTGGTTTGTGTCTGATGGCATTGGACTAGGCTATCAAGCAAAGAAACCTTATCGTTCATGTATGACATGGGCCGTGGTGGGAAGTCCGAAGGCTGGGGTATTAGATTTGTATAGTCGATTGTTTTGCTCAGAAGCCTTGGGGGAGTTCCAGTCTTAAGTCTACCAAGACGGAAGCCCGCATGATTCAAAGTCTTGGAGAGACCAAAAGTGGCATCTTCTCCAATACGTCCGGCAGGGTAAGACCTGAGTCCGATGTGAATCTCTCCTCCCAAAAATGTACCAGTAGTAATGACTACTTTATCACATTGCAAGACACGACCATCGTTTGTGATCACTCCTGCCACAGCTCCGTGGAACCTGCCCTCGAAATCTTGGCTGTGCAGATTCTTGTCTGCCTCTATGATTACATCCTCAACCAGAACCTCCATGACCTCGAGGTTTGGATAATTGAGAATGACTTTTTGCATCTCCTCCAAATAGATCTGGCGATCGATTTGTGCCCTGGGGCCATGTACTGCTGCTCCCTTGGAGGCATTAAGAGTCTTAAAATGAATACCGGCTTTGTCGGTGATTCTGGGAGCTATTCCATCCAAAGCATCCACTTCACGAAGAAGTGTTCCTTTACCCACACCACCCATGGAAGGGTTACATGAAGCGGTGCCAATTTTGGAGAGATCAGGTGTCACCAAGGTGGTTTTTGCCCCTGCTCTCGCCGAAGCTGTAGCGGCCTCACAACCAGCATGACCGGCACCAACAACTATCACCGGATGACGAGGAGCGACCTCAAGTTTCGCCTTGAGCTCAGCATTCAAATATATGCTCCTTCGCTGAAATGCCCTGTGGAACTTGAGTATCGGCATCTTCATTCTGTAGGTGATTCTACACTAATGGTGCTAAAGTCATCACAGTGCGCAGCGCGATCTGAAGGGCATCGCATGCATGTAGCTCTACTCAGATAATCAATCCACCTCATCGAAAAGCAAGGACTCTTTAGTAATTCGCAAAATGAACGCTGACGACTTAGATGATGGTTTGGCCTACGACATGGATCCCGTTGCGGATGCCAGCCTGGCTGAAAGTGACCACGAAAATGCGTCTGACAACGTCCCCAGCCCACCCCAGGAAGAAATGCCAAAAAAGCTGAACAAGAAGAGACTGCAAGAGCCATCGAAATTTCAGGAGAAAAAGAAGATCAAGATGCAGATGGATGTGGAGAGAAAGAAGGGCTTGTCAACTGAAGCCTCGGTGGATGCTATCACAGATTACATTAATGATGCTCTAAGAAGGAAAAACTCCGACCTTTCCGCCTTGGAATTGGCCGATTTATACTTCAAAAAGACGGATATTCGGTCTACTGCAGACTTTACGGAGCCAAGAGTTCTTGATAACTTGCAAAAATTCATTGAATCCAAGTTCAGCAATATGCTTCCAGCTAAGGTTCTGGCTAAGAAGAATAATAAGAAGAGTAAGAAAAAGGACTCAAAACAGGAATTGGAGAACAACGACGAACGGAAATTTATTGCCATTCTCTCCATGTCGGCATTGCGTGCATGCGACATACACAGGGCTCTTAGAGAGATTCCTGGCTCTTCATTAAAATTAATCAACAAGAATAAGCTTGATGTGGACTTGAAGTTGGTTAAAAGCACATGGGCTAGAGTGTTGTGTTGCACACCAGGCCGTTTGCAAAAAATCTTAAACAACGAAGATGCGGCTTTGAAGAAGGAGGAGATCAAGATTGTCATTGTTGACAACTCTTACTTGGACCAGAAGATGCAGAATGTATGGAACATTGCAGAAACAACTGATACGTTGAAGGAGTTGACCAACTCAAACTCGAAGGTGTATTTGTATTAAATAAAAATTGTCTCAACAATCGGCTAGTTGAACAGTAGAGGGAGGTAAATCTCCTTGCTAAAGAGGTAATTCTTACTGACTCCCCGAGTGATAATGCTCAAAGCAGAACCTTCGATGGCTTCTTCACTCATTTCATTGATCTTCAGGACTGCGTCCGTCAAAAGAAGGTTATTGGTGGTTATCTCCTCGTCTGATGTGAGGCAGATCAAGAAAACGATGTTTGCCAAAAGCTGTCTTGATTGTTCCGTAGACAACCCCCTTTTTTGGGTTTGAACGACATCTTCAGTCTTCTTCTCTGGAATAACCTCAGTATCCTTTGGAGTCTCATCAACCCTTCCTTCCGTGGTCTCTTCAGTGCTATCGGCTGCCTCAGTTTCCATGTTGCTTTTTGATTCATCTTCTGAAACCACAGATGAAGCAGCATCTGGAGCTTTTTCAACCTGAAGATTACCATTTGATAAAGATTCATTTAAGCTCTGCAAGCTGCCCTTGATGAGAGTTTGAGATATCCATTCATTTTTAGTTCGAGAAAAGTCAGCCTTCGTGGCAGAACTCAGGTAAAGTTCAAGTAACTCGTCCTGGCTGTATATTGGCGACTGCAACAAAGATGAAGCGAGCCTTTGGATTGCCGAGTAAACAATCAAATGAGGTTTCACTGGAAGCGTAGCACTTTCAAAGCCAGGAGACATTGTTTCCGGCTTGAACAATTTGTCAAAGACCACAGTTTCCGAGCTCTTGAAAGTTTCAAGATTATTGAACATTTTCACAAAAATTTTCACAATACTGGCTTTAAGATTGGATTTCAATTCATCAGCACCCGGAATAATTTCAAGATTGGATACAAGAATCAGCGAAAGATGTAACCAAAGAAACATATTGCCGTTTTCGTTGTTCTCGACAGCCTGTTCAATTTTCAGGGTAACCGAAGTGATGCAACTTTCAATAATAGTAAGCAAATTCAGAACTAGAGTTTCCCGAGCCTCAGAAATCTTCGACTTGAACAGCTCAACATTAAAATCGCCCCACAGTCCAAACTCAATTGAATTGCGGTAACTCTTTTGCAAAGTGTTCAAAGTTTTTTCAATGAGAGGAGATGTTATGCTCAGACTAGTTTCCAAAAGGTCGTTTTCCACATTAAACCAATATTTCAAACGCGAAGCAGCATCCGAATGTCCTCCTGAGCCAGAAAGTGTGTCATTGAACGATGAGAAGTCAAGAACCTTGCGGTAATAATCGGTTACATCCTCATCTATCAGACTAACGAATTCTTGCGAAAACAACCTGTCTTTTTGAGCTTCGTATAATATACTTTGTTCCGAAAGAAGCACATCCAGAAGCGACTTTTGATGGTTCACGGTGATTGATTCAACGTACAGCAATGTAAGATGGAAGACACTAGATATCAAATTGGAGTTGCGACAGAATTCTTTGACAACAGACGAAGAGCCGTTCCACTCTGCGAGAACCTCTGATTTTCTGGCACTGCAAACAAAATTGTAAAACAAACTCATTGCCCTGTGACAAAGGAATATTTCGTCATTAGACGTTTCTAAAGCGAGTATTTTTTCGAAGTATTTTTTCAAAAGAACCTCGAAGTTGCCGAGATGCTTATCGTGGGATGCTTTTTCACAACTGAAGCTTGTGTATCTGGTGATATCAAACTTCACCGCATAATTGGTGAACCAGTTATGGAAGCCGATGAAAGCTGTAGCTTTCCAGGTTGAAATGGAGCTAAGAAAAGACACAAGTTCATTTGTATCACTCGAAGTGAAATATTCTTTCAAGTAAGTTTGAGTTGACTGGATAAAGTTCAAGAGTGAAGAGAAGCTTATGTTGCTAGCAAAAAAAGGCGCCTGAGAAATGCAAGACTCGAGCAGATTTTCAATATGCTCAAGCCTCAAGGATATGAATTTTTGAGCAATTGAGTCCATACTTTGAAGCTCACTATTGTCCAGAGACATTATGATGTAAGCTGCCAAATAATTGAATATTGGGTTGGAGCTATGGTGGCCAGTTTTGTATCCATCAGCTTGCTCGGAATCAGAATTGTTGTCGACTATTTCGTCATCATAAGAATCTGCAAGGAACTCAACATCGTCGCCCTCTAGCCACTGTGATCCCAGAGCTGATTTGAGATTGTCACGAAGATAATTTCCGCTGGCATCAGTTGTGGTAATTTGAGCAAGCCGTCTTTCCAAGAAACTTATGAAATTTTGTTTGAGCGTGGAAAGAGTCTCGTTGGAACTAGGGCTGGAGCTGATACTCTGGTTGAAAACAGAAAACACGGTATGATACACTTGAGCCATATAAATCAAGTACGAGCCACTACTCAAAGAATTCGTTTTGATTTTCAAGTCAAAGCCAATAAGCTTGTTGTTGATGATGTTGTTCAAGATTGTATTTTGAGACTGAATCCGGGCATTCTGAGACCTTCTGGATCTCACCATTGAGTTGAATCTGGAGTGGTTATTTTGACCAAACGCAACGTGTTTCGACTGACTATAAGATAATTCTCCAATCTGCTGGTTTATGGTTTTGGACATATTACTCATCTCATCGATGTCTTCTGCAATCCGGATCAAGTCTCTGTATTTTTGGCCCACTAAAGAATGGAGCTCGTCTTTGGCATTTTTGACACTGGCCTTGTATTCATTATGGAGACCCCTCACATAGTGTATCGAGTGATCCTTAAAAAGATCATCCACGGAGATGTCGGTGATTTTCAACTGCTTGCCAGAAGCCATTCCCTTGAGGTATATGATTAATTGTACCGTACCAACTTGAGTGAGGTGTTGTTCACGTGATCGTCATACTGCATATACCTACATTCCCTGCAGAGAAGATACTCAAATCATAAACGTCAAGAACGTAAGTAATAAGTATTACATATCTTTGAGACCTGAAAGCCACGATTCTCGTGCATATGGGGTGTGTACCAGAAAAATAAATAAAATCCCAATTAGAGAAGAAGCAGGTCTTTCATGGCCTTTTACGAAAAAAGGGCCTCGCCCTACATGGCGCGCGATCCGATTTCAGAGGTGCTATTTCTTTTCCTCGGTGTGGCTGCATGTGCAGAACCCAATGCACTTCCGGGTAGATACTAGAGACTTAAGGCGTGGAAAAATCAGCGTGCAGATTCCGAGCCGCTTTGAAATAATGGAATTTGGATAGATATAGCGGTTATTCATGCTCGGGCTGAAAATTTCATTCGAGAAAGGGGTCTATGTGAAGAACCCTGCAACTTTGAAGTTAAAATGTAGGGCCGAGATCGGTTGTAGTGTACGTGCAGAACCCGATAAAATCTAACATCAGTAACCTCACTCATTCCAAGGTCACTACTCGAACATTCATTTCCCTTCCCAGTTAATATATTCCGATACATCTACAAATCTCCAATCCAAACTTTGCCTCCACCCCAAGCAACCTCACAAACACCATCTCTCGGTTAAGTCCACCTAAAACAAAATACGAAAAGTAAATCCCCACAGCAGACGCTGTACAGCATTCCCGAAAACATTAAAGTAAATCATGACTTCCTTGCTGGAGCACCAGCAAGACTTATACTACCATGAGCCAGTGCCATCTAATTATTTGAACGGCCAGCCCTCGCATCAGCTAATGCACAACTCCATAGACCAACATGACAGACCCCCATACTACTCCACGGGACCAACATCCACCTTTAACTCAACTCAAGATAACCCGGTGACCAATGGCTATTACAATCAAAATCCCTTGCCTGGAGATGGAGCTGCCGATCAGCACGGCCAGGTCTCTACCAGTGGTAGTCCTCAACTGCTGATGACTTCAAATTCTCACATCATACCGCCGCAACCGACAGATAAACCCATTGAGCAGCCATTCTACGTGAATGCAAAACAATATCACCGTATTTTAAAGCGAAGGATTGCTCGTGCCAAATTGGAGGAAACCCTTAAAATCGCCCGTACACGGAAGCCTTACTTGCATGAATCCAGACATAAACATGCTATGAGACGTCCTAGAGGGCAAGGTGGAAGATTCTTGACTGCAGCTGAGCTTGCAGAAATGGAAAAAGCCAAAAAGTTAACTGAAAACAATGACGAAAGTGAGAGAAGTGATGGTGTAAAAGCCGAGGACGAATCCGTGAACTCATACTCTGGTTCCCAGTCCGTAAATGGCTCATCTATACCCGGCTCCCCCAAAACCGGAACCGACGAAAACGTACAAGTGAAGGAAGAAAACATTTTCCAAAACCTAATAAATACTCCAAACTAGGTGAGTTGCGAAGCAATGTTAATCACTCTAATGCTGTATAAATTTAAATAGAGTTGCTACTACGTTTTGTTTAGTAGTGTTTTGTATTTTTTATAACCAATGACGAAGCCTTTTTATTTGTATAACTGCGTACCCCACTTCATCATAAGTTGGTAAACACCTGCTGCGACTGGGCACTCAACAGGCCCAACACACCCAGTGAAGCAAGGCTCGTCACATCTGATGCTGCTTTTGCCTTGATAGACTTGAAGTCTTCGTTCCTGATGGCGGTGACAGGATCAAATGGCTTGAGCTGAATTGACACGAGCTTCGAGAACGATGAGCCATATGCCGCACTTTCCAAATCCAATTCATTGATCGCCACACTGACTGTGTTAGAGCCACCTGTAATTGTGTTTTGAGCGGTAGTAGTGGACTTAGAAACACCCTCAAGTAGACTGATGTTTGTTGCCAATTGCTCAACAGAAGGCACCAACAACGCCTTGTAGTCACCCTTGGTGAAAGCATCAGATATCACAAACTGAGAAAGACCCAAGACGCTAATCTTCTTCTCTTGTAAGTTATTGAAAGCCTCAGAAGTTGGCAAAATGAAGCTAGAGAAAATCTGCTGGAAAACACCATTCTGAACGGAATCAATAAAATTGACGACAAAGTCTGCATTAATTTGGCCTGCAGTCTTTTGGTGTAATTCTTCGTTGAGTGGGATGCAACTCAATGACATGGTGAAGATGACAAACTTTCTAATGAACTTCTCTGTCCTCGAGTTTTTGAGTCTTGTCAAAAGCAAAACGGCGATCTGACTCAAGTATGAGGATAATGCATCGAGGGGAATATTCGAGATGATCTCTTCCAATAACTCAAATCCGTGGGTGTCATTGACTCTAGACGCAATGAGCTTTTGGAACACTCCCAACAAAGGCGTGAGTCCTTGAGGTCCCTTCGTGAATGCCGATGGATCCTGTCTCATTATCGCAATAAGAAGTCTTGTCACACCTGGCACATTTCCTCTATACTCCCAGACAGAAGGTGACAAAATGGGTTTGATCAATTGCGAATATTCGTCTGGCAATGGTGCCGACGAAGGGAACTCTTCGAGTAAGAAAGCAAGAATCTGGAAAGTGTAAGGAACAAACTCTTGTACATCCTCGCTGAGAATCTCCAAAAGTTGGGGCATGATCATTGACATGTAGCCATGGACGACAGCAGCCTTTCCATTGTTAAATTTGATCAAAAGACCCAAACTTTCGAACACATAATGTGTAAATCTAGGATTGGCAGGATTTTTTGCAATGATGCTCAAAGTCCTGAGAAGCTCCTGTATTATAGTTGCTTTGAACTCCTCATTGACAGTATCCTCTGCCGTTCCCAACAATCTCATAACAGTTTTGATTAAAAACTCATTCTCGGAAAGCTTCTCAGGTGCTGGGTTCAAGAAAATGAGAGAGAACAAGTTGTTTAGCAAGTCATTGACGTAGGGCAGTATATCATTTTTGTCAATCACAAGTTGATGCGACGCATCTGTGAAGCTGGTCATGGAGAGCAACTTGTCAACAGTGATAGCTGCATACGTGAAAACAACGGCATTTTGATCTTTCAAATGTTTGACAAGTAATGGGAGCGTGGCAAGTAATTGTTCTTTCGTCAACTGGTTTCTGAAAGTCATGATGTACTTGATGGCATCAGTTTTCAAAACGGCGGATGCGTCTTCTACTAAGTAGGATGCAATGTTGTTGGAGAAAAACAGTACAACATCCACAAGCATGTTGGTTGATGTCACACCAATATTGGTTACGGATCCTTTAGCAGCCAATGAAGTAAACAAATAGATTGCAATATCTCTGTTGCGCCAGTCAGAATGAGACAAGAATTGGTTGACGTAGGACATGACTGTGTTCGTTACCAACGCAGTATTTACCTCCTTCAATTCTCTCAAGAAGTCTGTAGACGACTTCCGTCTGGAGTCAAAATCTGAGCCTTCTAAATCGGACCTGACATATGCGATAGGTTCCTCTTCAAATTGCTCCTCGTCAACTTCTCTGAACATGATATTAGGCAAAATGATTTTTTCGATGATCTCCTTGATAGCCTCCTCACTATCAAAAAAAGATCTGTACTTTGGAATTTGGGTGACCGAAGTCAAGTATGATAAGGCACGGACAAGCAACAAGTCGTATTTGGGCTGCTTGGTAACATTGGTGTTAACCAACTCCCACACCGATTTAATAAATGTCTCAATCAATGGGTCAAACTCTTCGGCATATCTGGTAACATACAAGGAAATCAACTCAATAATGGCAGACTTCACCTTGATGAGCACTTCGACGTCCTCATCGTCATCGGGGTCACCAATCAACGTTGTTTGGAATAGCAAGTACTTGTGCATGATGGACATTCCGATAGTAATGTTGTCTTCAAAAAACTCTGGAATATCCTGACAGTTCAAGTCAAAGTAAATCTGAACTTCAATCAACAAGCATTCCAAGTAAATGGACATGGAAGCGGCATCGGATTTGGCAGCAGCTTCATCGATCAACTGGTCTGTTTTGGTAAGCAAAGATAAGAAAGGTTCCGCAAACTTATCCAAAACCTCTTTGATTTCGAGGAAAAGCTCATCCGAACGGAAAAGTGGGCGCCACTTTTTGAAAATGGAGTGGGCCACAAGCAAAATGCCTCTGTTCAAAACGAAGTCTTCAGTAGACAACTTGTTCACCAAATCATCAATTAAATTGGACCAGTTATGTGGAAAATCCAGCTCTGCAATGATAGAAATCGTCTCTCCCAACTGAACTTGCAAATTATTAGGCAACTTGATCATGACATTCAAGATTTCTCTCTTGATATACTCCACATCTTCGCCAAACATCATATACTGACCTTCCTCATTAACCCATCTTCTTTTGACTAAATTTTTCAAAAACAAGCATGCAGATAGTCTTGTTGCCGCAGGTAGATTGGTAGAAGCGACAACATTCAATAAATTGATAGCGAAATGGGGTTGTGATTCGATTGATTTCAAGTTAGCCTCAGCTTGTTTGGAGAACCTTGGATCGAGGGATTCTTGTAAGTAGACAGGGATTGCCTCCAAGCTGTTTTGTGCCATCTTTGACTTTCACTGTGAGTGAATGAGAGTTGGTGGATCTAAGAATTGCTCTATACTTGGCTTGATCTTTTTTCGAGCGCTTTCCAAGTTTATGAGAGCTGGGCTACAGTGTGCAGGTGCGCTCGAATCGAAGGTTTACGAGACGAGTTACAGTATACAGCAAGTATTAATAATATAAGTCACGGGGACTGACTTCAATTTTGCTACTGAGCAACTTATATGTATAGCAATTTTATCTAGGGTATGGCTGTGCATGGAGACAGGGATTAAAAGCTTATTTTGAAGTTGGCAATTGCTGAGCAGCCTCCTTCAGTTGCTTTTGCTTAGCAACAGCGTAAACCAAACCGGAAACAAATCCAACAAAGATGGAGGACACCGACCAAAAGTTAACTGCAGCATCAAAAAACACCAATCCAGACAAAGCAATTGGCAATTTGTTCAAAGCACCAACCATGGAGTAAGTAGTGGAGGAGGTAACTCTAACACACCAAGCAGAACAGTAAGAGATACCAACAGAGGAAGCACCAGAGAAGACCATAGCAAGGATGGTAGCAGTTCTGTTCTCGGCAGGGAAGTTAGCGGCAAGGTTCTCTGGGGACCAGTCCTCGAAAATGAAGGTAGCCACCAACAACACAGGAATGGACAACAAGTTATTGTAGTACATGGTGTCAAAGTCCTTGAAGTTGGTCAACTTGATTCTGATTCTCATGATCAAGACAAAGGCGGCAGATGCAAAACAGTTGGTGAACATCCAGAAGTAACCCAAGTACAAAGTGTACATGTCATCGGCACTCTTAGTGCTAGCGCTGTCACCATAGGTAGCAAGAACAGAGGAAAAGACCATCAAAAGGAAAGCTCCCAAAGACATGTGGGTGACCTTTCCACCGAACCACAAAACCTCACCGTAAGCAATCAAGATGATGGTCAAGTTCTTGAAGATAGTGTACACAGGGATCGACAAGTACTTCAATGCCTTGGAAGAAGTGTAAATCATGACAACTAACAAAAGAGCGATGGGCATCCACTTCTTGGCCTCATCCTTGTTGAACTGTCTGTAAGTAATGATATTTAAACTTTTCAAGGTACCGATTGTGGTAATACACACAGCGGCCTGCACAGCCAAAAGCAAGAAGTTCAAGTTGAAGGAGTAACCAGAAAGCACATATTTGTTTGTGACTGTCATCAAAATAGAAGACAAACAGTAACAAAGAATGGACACGGGTCCAGAGTTTGCAACTGAAGATGCAGCGCCAAGTGGAGAGTAGTTTGTCTTATCCATTTTTTTCTTTATAAGATATAGTCCTTGTCCAATAAAGTACGCCAGAATAATTCCCATACACTAGTAACGCCAAGGTAACAGTGTGAGATATAGAAAGAAGAAAGATCTCGACTTTATTATCAGTGACAATAGAGAACGTCAATAAAAAACACGCAAGAACATCGAGAGTGGGAACGCGCTCGGCGTGCCCAAACCATTTTTTTCGAGATGCACACCACGTTCTCGTCAACATCCTTTGATCCAAGGCTATAGTCCAGATCAAAAAAAAGAACCATGTATGTGTTTTCAAGCCGTTGGTTTTAGCGTAATATGTGACAAATTTTGGATTGTTTTCAGGAACAATCTGGGGTTTGAAACCATTTGTTCGTGTTGCATGAGGGAATCCTACTCATGCAGGAACAACTCTCGTGCTTATCTGTCAAAAAACGAAGTGGTACGCCGACACGCCCTGAGGAAGTTTTGGCACGGTGTTCCATTACACTTGCTTTGAAACATATCAGGTAGCAAGAAAAAATACATTTCAGGGTGCAACTTAAAAACAGTAAACCAGAAAAAAAATTTGTGGATAAATACTTGGCTATAACCGCCCCCTACCTACGGTAAACAGGAATTTTGGATGAAACTTAAAAATTGGGGCAGTAACAGATGTTGCAGAGTGAGAAGTCGTCTACTGAATGAAAAGGGACGGACATCAGTACAATAATAAAGTTTCACGCGTGACTGATGTTCAAATTCTCCTATAATTATTTCCGCATGAACGTAGGGAAAGTTATGCATGTCATGTCTTTAAAAGATTCAAAACATCGTCCCTCGGAAATTAAGAAGCCGTGCTCTGCAGTACTTATTTTACTATGGATTATGTACACACCGCGCTGTTTAGTGTGCGCCGCATACAACTTGACGAGTCTGCAACTGTTAGAAGAACGGATATTTAGAGAATCTGCAGAATGTGGTGTCAAGATCTATAATTTGGCCCAGTTATGTGGTCTAATTTTTTTTTCTTTTTCGTATTTAATGTGTATCGAACCCCGGTGCGGAAGTGCGATCATTCCGTTTTTTTAAAAGGGGGGTGTTGCTTGATTCAATGCTTGCTGCTGCATATTTTATTTAAGTAGAGCATAATGTGCAGCAGTTTAGTTTTATAAAAATTTCCATCTTTAACTAACTGTTTGAAATTCGCAATGGCTGACAGTCTTCTTACTCATAAAGTTTCCACAATTGTCTCGTGGGTGCTCTCTGCTTACTCCACCATCAGATACTTTGCTGGTAGACAACCATTTAGCAATGACAGTCCTCACCATGTCTCTGACACCCCTTTCACCTTAAACATTGTTGTCACTATTGCATTCTGGGCCTTCTTGATGTTCATGCAAGTTTTGTTCGTGAGCCAAATTTTTGTTCCTGTGGTTGACAATGCTTCTGGTGTCACCAACAGATTGGACTTCACCAAGAAAGTCGGATGGCACTTCACTGCATTCAACTTGCTTGTTTTCGGATGGACCAACCTTTTCGTTAGAAGGCACTACTTCTGGTCCGTGGTGCTTTTGGTCATCAACTTGTTCAACATCCTTACTTTATACTTGACCCACAAGACTTTTGCAATCAAGCCAGTGCGTGACTTGGCCTTGATTCACTTCACCACTGCCGCCTTCCCATTGTCTTGGTTGCTTTTTGCAATTTTCTGGAACGGTGCTGTTTTGTTCCACGTCCACAAGTTTTTGGGTAGGGTTATTGCCAACATGACTGTATGGCTTTTGCTCTTGATTCCAGGATTCTTCACTCTTGGTTTCAACGATTGGGGTGTGGGACTTTCATCCTCTTTCTTGGCTTTTGGTTTGGGATTGGGTCAATTGTTCACCAAGGCCTTTGCATTGCAATGGATTTTCGGCTTCATTATCTCGGGCCTTTTGTTCGTTCTTTCTATTGCTGTCGCAACTGGAACGCTTGCAAGAAAGAACATTGTCGGCTCTTCCGAAGCTGCACCATTGTTGCAAGAGTAATTTCGTAGGATTTAAAAATACATAATGAATATTCGTATGAATGATTTACTTTCTTGACTCCAAAGACTTCTTAGCAAGAGCCAACACACCCTCTTCGGTTTTGCAGCCACCAATGAACCCAGCAGCATGCACGAAGATGCATCCGTCCACACCAGTGAGCTTGGACAATTCTTCGTCCCGCACTCCGCGCCATTCCTCTGGAAGACCGAATCTAAATTCAAAACTTGAGGAGGTCACTGACACAGTGGAGATTCTCCATGCAGAGCTAGAGTCTTGGAACAACACAAACTTGATCTCGCCTGCAGCATTGTTCTCCTTCTCAATCGAGTAGAGGTGCTCCTTCCATGGACAGAACTTGCCCAACACGATGATTTCGCCCGATGGGTGCACGTCATATCTCTTCTTGAATGCAGTCTCAACAATGTCTCTTGCTGGTAACCACGACTCTCCGTAACCTTTCACCAAGTTGACAAAAGCAGTACCCATCAACTCGCTGGCCTTCTCGAAAGCCTCATCGTAATCTTTATCAACTGGGTCGGAGTTCCAACGAGGGTTCAACTGAGAAACCAATGATGGAAGGGTTAAGTTCTTGTCGTTGAACTTTCTTTCCACGTCAGAAGGATAGTTGTTAATTCCATTGTCGTTAGCATCAATGGCTTCGATGAACTCCTTGTAAACCTTCACATAGAGCATGTTGACGTCACTTGGGTTATTGAGCTTGAGCACCTCCTCAATGATATCCTTACCGAAGTGTTTGTAGATCAAGCCAGCGGAGGAAAGCTTGGTGTGGAAGTCGGAGGAGAAGTTCTCGTTGAATTCTCTCTGGTGGTGGTCGAACCATTTGTGACCTTGGTCGTATTTACCTCCCACATCGACGACGATGTCGCTTGCTTCCCAGTCGGTGGGGTTTCTGGATCTGGTCAACTGAGCGTTTTTGAATTTGGGTAAAAGTCTCAAAAGATAGATGGCCAAACTCTCGTCAGCATGGAAAGATCCGGAATGTGTACAAATCTTCATTTCGGTGGGGTTTGGTTTTTGCTTCTTGGTCTCAGACATGCTTTGTCTCATCGCATTGAAATTTCACGTTGAGTAATGCTCGTGATATTACTGGATACACGACAATACACCAAAAGTCCGGGGTGCCACTTTGAATTTTTTTGGTTAGACGAAAATTAAGATGCTTTTTCTGGATTGAGTGTTTACAAGTCTGGAGTTTGAAGAGGAAATATTTTTCTAAACTGTTTAGAATTTTTTTTCTTTAGATATAGAGCTAGAGAGTTGCATTCTTCTACAATTTTGCAATATCGCACCACTTTCCAAACTGCGCATTTTCCGTACAGTTCACCTCAAACCTTTCCATACATTTTTAATTACATACTAATATTTACAGTGTTACTATGATAGGGTTGTAATTCTAGTCATAAATTCTTCGTTGAAATTGTGATATTATATAAATATAGTCGTCTCTAGGTCATCTTCACTGGAACTCCATCGAACATGGACAACGTGAGATGCAACATCTTAGGAGGGGGGTATGAGCCCGTGTATGCAGAAGTCAAGTTTGGGAACATCTGGATTAATCTCACAATGGTGTAAGAAGCTTCTGTAAGAGCAAATTGTTGACCCAAGCAGATTCTTGGACCTCCATTAAATGGGACGTATGCCCATCCGTATTTGGGCAGCGAACCCCATCTTTCTGGCTTGAACTCTTCAGCGTCCTTGCCGTAGAATTCTTGGTCTCTGTGCGTACAATAAACCGAGTAAGCCACAGTCGTGCCTTTGGCAACAAAAATTGGAGACTTTCCATCTGGTCCACCTCCAGAAGGCAAAGTGGTGTCTTTAGTAGCATCTCTGAAGTTCACTGGCACCGAAGGATAAAGTCTCAATACTTCATTGAGAACCCACTTCAAGTACTCACACTTCTTCAAGCCTTCGAAAGAGATAGCATCAATGTCTTCTTGCGTACCCTCGCCAAAGTGGGTGTAGACCTCGGACTTTAATTTCTCGAAGATCTCTGGGTTTCTGGATAACTCGAAAATAGTGAAAGACAACAAGCCTGCAGTTGTATCTCTACCGGCCACCATGATATTCAACAATTGATCTTGCAAAACCTTTGGATTTTTGGTGGTTTTGGCCAACTCGTACAAGAAAGTGTATCCAGACTCAGACTTCTTTTGCAAGGTCTCCTCATCCATGGAAAGAGTTTTGTCAACATAGTATCTAGCAAATCCGTGAACGGTCTTACAAGACTTTCTGAACGAAGGGGAATCCACAAGGCGGAAGAAGCTTTGACTGTAAGATCTAGCAGCCAAGACCTTTTGGGTGTGATTAAATGCTTCATTGAACTTCTCACGGCCAGTGAAACCACCAGTAGGAGGCAAGTCGTCAATGGTTCCATCTCTCAAACAGTATACGGATTCACCAAAAAGAATCTCAGTTGCAGTGTCCACAGTGAACTTGAAAAACAAGTCTTGGATATCGAAAACACCACCATTCAGATTTCTGATGTGCTTGCCAAGACTCTGAATGTGGGACTCCAAACTTTTCACGTGAGAGATTTGCTCTCTAGAAAACTGTGGCCGCAACATAGCCCTGGAGTTCTTCCATCCATGAGAATCCAACGTAAAGATACCATCTCCGAGCAATGGCAAGAAGTGGCTATGCCTAGATCCCAAAGCAAAATCATTGAATTGAGTGGCCAAGAGTGCCTTCATATTTTCTGGATCAACAGAGAAGATTATTCTCATGCCCGCAACATAAAGCTCGTAGGTCCGGCATTCACCTTCATCTCTGATACCTTTTAAGTACTCCAATGTGCGGCCCTCTCTCATCCTAGAGTGGAGCTCTAAAAGGGTTGGAACTCCAAATACACCCGCTTGGAATCTTTTTGCTTCCCCACAGCCAAATGCTTTTTTAAACTTATAAGCAACATATTGTCTGTGTAACCAGTACAAGAAAATCGTGCCGAAAAGAAGTATGGAATATTTGAAGAGATGGGAATCTGTTGCTTTAGAAAGAGTGTCGGAGTAAAACATGGTATAAGAAAATTACTTGGAAAGGTTTGCGAAACACAGGAACCTGGGGTTCATTTAAATTGGTGTCGCATCTGAAGCCCCGCTCTGAAGTCCGAAGCACATGATGACCTGAGATCTTTTGCATACTCGACACTTTCACATGTTTGCAAGGGTTGTGCAGGAGAATGCGCGCGCGTCGAGGCAATCTTTCGCTTTCCCCGCTGATCTAATCCAATGGTGCAGCAATGGCCTTTTTGTATTGGCTCTCATCTGCATCACATGCGAACGAAATTTCGAGGTCGCTGTCATAATCACCTGCACACTGCGTGTTCATTTCACATGGTCCATCGTTTCCATCTAGATCCAGGATTTTGGGTATTGGCCGTTTGTTTTTGTCTGCAGCTTTTGCAAATGCTGGATGAAGCGGTGGATTTCGTGCAGACACTCCACTTGATTTGGTAATGTTGAATGCTTCCTTCCACTTACGTTGCTTTTTGCTGCGTTCTTCCTCAGATGCTTGCAAACTAACCCGTTTTGATTTGCTAAGCGAGCGTAACTCCTCCAATGACTTTGACGCCTTCATTTTCTCAACATGTTTCATTCGTTCTTGTGTGGGATCGTAGCCCATTCCGTTAAGAAAACTTCCTTTGAATGCTTGCTTGCGTAGAGTTTGAAGAGTGCTTTGTCTTTCTTTATTTTCCAGGGCATTTTTTTGCACAATACCTAATTTTTCCAAGTCATCTAATCTGGCGGGTGCTGATGTTTTCACCAAAGTGTTTCGAAGTTTTTCATTAGCTCTCTTTTTCTTGAGTTTGGAATACGCACTCTCTTTGACGGGCTTGTCATATTTCGCCTGGTCGAATTGTTCTCCACCACTGTAGACCACATCTTTCTCCAGAAATCCAGAGTTTGCATATTGCACGAACATGGGCTGGCTTGAGTTGGCACTAACATATGCTTGACCGGACAAACCTTGCTTATTAAGTGGTGCTTTGGGTTTGACACTCCCTTGCAATTCCATTCTGGAGCCATGTTTGAACTTACTTTCCTCGTGATAGTTGCAAAGCTCGTTTTTCAGCAAGTCAACCACATACTTGCATTTCTCTCCAGCTTTAGTGGTAGCAGAGCAGTGTCCAAAATGTTTCAGGGTACCAATTTCAAGAATACTGTTCAAATCGTCCAGAATAGAGAGGTTGAAGCCAGAGCCGTATTTTTTAACCGTTGGATTCAATACAACAATGACATCGCCGCATCTTAATTTCCAGAATCTCGTGAAGGCGTCTCCAAATAGATATACATCCACAGTATGGAAGAAGTTTCCAACACGTAAAGCCATGAATTTCTTTCCGTTGACCGAAGTTTTGGGATCACTCTTGTGGAGAATCATTCCGGCGAAACACCAATTAATATACTGGGGCTCTTCGAATTTAGGAGGACACACCTTGGCCAAAAGCTTGGTGGTTCGTAGAATCTTGACATTATCAAGTAGCTGCATTGCATCTTGCTGAGATATGTATCTTCGGCTCAACTTCTCTCCCGATATGCCATCAGTGGTATCCTCCACAACAAGGTTTCGAGAAGGGACATTTTCGAACTCGAACATCCGTTCCTTATAATTGGCATCCTTTGACTCTGTGCTTTTGTTATTATGGAGACGTGATGCGAACAGACTGGATGGTGTCAGAATTCTTTGGAATGACCTTTCAACTTTTGGTTGTGATTTTGCAATCTTAACTGCAGTGTCTGGCAAATCTGGTTTCGGTAGAGGAAATTGCTTACTCGCAAAGGGTTTCCTTCTTTCTGGAGAAGGAGACCGTTCTATTAAAACCAGATTCACTGGTTTTTCCTTCTTTCGTGCCCTCTCCTCGAGCAACTTTTGCTTCCTGACTGCAAACTCCTTTTCTAAGTCAGCGAGAGCATCATCTGAATCTTCTGTGAGAACCTCATTTGGGTCATGGGGCTTATTAGTCCGGGGGTCTTCGTCCATATTTGTCCACCTGCTTAAACAACAAAAAGGCCTGATAAAAATGTCTATGGAAGAGGTCTATCCGAGTTTAAAATGTCTTCTGAATAGGCTTGGCTGGGAGGCTCTAGGTATAGTAGGTACTACTCACTTGATCTGATAGGACCTGCGTATGTCGCAGTGCGCAGATTCTTCTAACACGCGACCAACTAACACTGAGAAACTGGTAACACCAAATACTGGGCCGACATGACCAGAGACAGACGTTCTTCGGTGGTTCAAAGCATCGCTTCTGCAGTCAAGGATCTTGCCGATAATGCTATAAGCCCGGAAAACGAGAGCAGAGAGGCTCGATATGTGCATAATCCTATTCTCGAAGAGAAACCGGCGAACAAGGTCAAGTCACGGCTCTATAAGACCAAGACTAGGGCCCAGTCCTTGCCAGCAGATATGGACAAGCTTTTGTTTCTAGATGAGTCATTGGAAACTCAGAAAATCATGGACATAAATTCATATCCCTTCACTCAATCTGAGCAAGAGAAGTTGACCCAAGACTACTTGTCCACACTCAATTACAACTCAGTTCTCGACTCAGAGTACATCAGCTGTATAAATGATAGTTATGATGATGTGATACTTTCTTTTAAAACAGACTGTGACCATAATGTGGAGTACCTTAAGCTACTTTCTCAGCAAAGTGAGTCCATTACCCAAAACCTCAATTCCTTGAGCCTTAACTACGACCAGGTGGTTAAAGAAACAGAGGACTTTGCTACACAATCAGCAAAACTTTTGAGGGAACAGGAAAATCTCAGCCAAAAGGCACAAGAATTGGACTACGTCATGAAAATGTTCGAGCCTCTAGAGACAATCAGTAAAACGTTGATCTCGTCGGGCAACAACATCATAAAAACAGGCAAGGTTCAAACAATCTTACTGCAATTACAGGAATACTTGGACTTTTTCGATTCTCACCAGTCTTACCAAGACGCAGAAACTTATTACCTGAGATACCGCCAATGCATGACCAGAGGCCTCACCTTGGTGAGAAACTATAACATAGACTTCCTCAAGGCCAAGCAGAGTGAAATCTCATCCAAAACAACTGCCAAAAAGTTGGACGCCGTGTCTTTAGACATACTCATGTACAGCGAATTCAGCAATGATCTTGAAAAACAAACCAGCAACACCAAATTTCCCTATCTTGTCAGCATTATAGTTGAAAGGTGTTACAGCCACGGGGAATATAAAGGATTGGTATCTGAAATCCTTGTACAATACTTTAAAGTCAGATTGAACTTGATAGGGGCATATTTTGAACTTCATTCTAGCGTCAACACTTTGGCTCAACCCCCAACTTCAGAAACCCTGCAAAATAAGGTACCCCCTCAGATTGACATTGTTCTGTACTGTCAGAGAAGCATACTAACATACAAAAAGCTACTTGAAAAAGAGTATGCACAATTCCTCGACTTCTTTCCGATTTCGGAGTACGATGTCAACATGCAGCAATTCTTCACTCAAGAGCTTTTCGCTTTCTTCAAACAGGTTCTTGACCCATTATATGATGATTTAAGGAACCGTATTTTAAGAGAAACCAAAATTACTGAGTTATGTCATTTAACAAACTTGATAACCAGTTACTTTGAGAATAATGATGAGTACAGAGAAGATAGGTACATTCCATATGCAGAGCTATTTGAACCTATATTAAACGACTCTCAGTCAAGGCTTATCTTTCGCATCCAAAACTTCATTGACAACAAGCTTCTCAAGTACAAGCCTCAAGCAGAGGATTTGCAATTGGGACAGAGGAGGAGCAGCAACAGAAGGCATTCTGTTTTGGACGAGTTCGAGGAGAATTTGTTCCCAAATCTCTACGTTCCTGTTGGCAAGGCATTGACTGTCTTGTCTAACATATACGAGTTAGTTGGACCTAGCGTTTTTGACGATATGGCCCACTTCATCGTGCACAGCTGCATATACATGCTCAAAAATGGAGCATTAAAGTTAGCCATTGGACATTTTGGATCAGTGGACGCAAAGCTCTTCTATCTTTCCAACCTCATCATGTTGAAAAATCAACTCAACAACTTTGATATCCAGTTCATCAGAACGGAAACATCCGTCGATTTTACGAGCGGGATTCTGGAGCTCATTGACATATTCCGTTCAGGCAAACTTTATGTCAATTTCAACTCCAACGGCGGGCTCCTTGAGCTTGTCAAAAAGTCGGCTCCCAAGGTGGTCAATGACATGATTGATGCCAAGCAAGAAATTGAGTTGGAGCTCGCCAATTCCGTAAATGACTTGGTGACAGAGTGTGCCAATATCATCTGTGCACCAATCTTAGGCGATGAAAAGAAGACGCTAAAGAAAAAGTCAATGTTATTGGACGACAATATCTTGATCAAAATACCGCATCTTTGCTCTCAGATGAAAACATATATTGAGGAAGATGAGGTGATAAGCTATTTGCTTGGGCTTTTGTCTAAGCTCATCTACTCCACATATGAGTCTTATTACAGGGCATGCGAAGAAAAGATGACTCGCCTGGAAAACGCCGAGGAGCTCAATGAGATCATGGAGCCGGACGCCTTCCTCAACTTCATCAACGAAAGTGTTGCAGGAGTACAGGATTCGCTTGGGGAAGATAATGCCAGATTCAAGTTCAACGAGAGTATTTTGGACGACGCGGTGGCCCTAGAAGATGCCAACACCAAGCATGAGGAAGTATAGTTTATTTATCACAAACCCTCTAGAAAAACCAGCTGAATTAATGCAATAAAGTAGAAATAATCAATTAGGGGCAGGTAATCAGAAGCAATGAAATAGAAGCTTATTGCTTAGCTGCATCGATTGGATCGTAGATGTTCTTGAGTAGAAGCCTGTTCAACTCTTCTTTGACGAATTTCACCATGTCCCCTTTGATCATTAGATGTGTGCTGTCCAACTCCTGAAGAACAATCCCCCTGCTTTCAGAGTCGATCTGTAGGATCAAAGCCTTGATGGATGGGTCACACTTAACCAAGACTCCTTTGCTGGCAGTAGGCATATTTAGCGGTGTTACTATAATACTCACGCACTGTTCAAGATCACATCTGGGTGTGCACACAGCACAGGAAATGGAGTACCCAGAAGATGCTATTGAAACCTCCGAAAAGCTGGTATTTAAAAAATATGTACATATAATTGATATTTCTGATTGGTTACAATTTCTCCACCGCTTCCGCTCGCGTTCGGAAGAATGTGTCAAGTAGACTTTGGTTACTGAGAGCTGAGTCTCTATATCTGTCTGGCATGTCTGTCTTCCTCAATAAGACCTTGTCTATTTTCTCCTTTAAGCCGCGTAGATTGGTCAAGATGTTGAGCGCATTAATGGTGTTGTTTAACTTGATATGTGCATCGAATTGTCCGATCAAGCAGGAAAGGTCACTGTTGGACTCCACCCCCAATTTGAACCACTCAAGCGACTTTTTCGCATTGTTGAACACATTGAGTTCCAAGAACCCTAGAGTAGCAAAACTCTCTTGTAAGCCCCTAGATGCAGACACTTCGAGGTGGTACCTGGAGAGAACAGGATCAGTAATGGAGTAGAGCTGGCCCAAGAAATAGTGCAGCTTGACTATATGAGAGTCTAGCTCGCCAAACCTGATGGCTTTTTCGAAATTCACCCGGGCTTTTTCTAGATCTGGTTTGGGGCTTTGATAGTTGAAGTAATAGATCCCAAGATTAGAGTAGACATGACTGGCAAGAATGGTATCACTCTCTAGCTCTAAAAATGAATACCAGTACTGCTCTGCTTGCTCATGGTAGCCTTTTGAGAAGGCCAAATCTCCTGCCATTTTAAATACCAACGGATGCTTCAAATCTGTGAGCTGTTTAATCAAAGAACTGGCATGGTTGTAGTCATCCTTGGCGGAGTTATCTTTGCCAATGACCTCGAAGGCTAGCATACAAATGGCATCATTGTTTCCCAATTCAGCTGCCTGCTCAACAAGCTCATTCTCTAAGTCCACCAAGTTTTTGTTGATGGACTTGGTCACGCTCCTCAAGTCATGCAAGAGCCCTCTCAAGACCATCAAATCTGCATCTGTGGTGTATTTTGGCAACAAGATGTCTTGGGGCGTGTCTAAGTTGTCGTACACTATGTTCAAGATGGGGATGACTTTTCCATATGAGAGCCTAGAGTCATTATCGAATAGAAGCCTGTTGAGGGCCTTTTTCTTTGGCAAAATTGTTTGCAAAGGTGGCCGACTCAGGGTCAGCATCAACCGAACGCATGTTCGTGATAGCATGGCTACCAGCTGGATTTAGAGATGATGAATCAAGTGTACTCGGTGATTGTGTGTCACGTGACAAACAAAAGCATGCGTTTCCATATCGCGCACTTGCATGTTTAAGTTACATGATGCATTTAGTATTGTTCTAATTAGCACCCCATACAAGTAATTGGGTCAGTTCTGGGACGGTCTAGGCGTTAGCATTGTAGTCGATGAAATTATCGGCATGCCCGCTGATCGATTCTTCGGGCATTGGTGAATGCGTCGCTAGACTGGGACTCTCTATTATTAGATCGTTCGTCTCGAATCCAGAGTGGTCCACCTCTACCTCGTAGCCAAATGAGTTGGGTTCTGGCCCATGATTCAACTCATGCAAGGCCTCGTGGTCATCTTGTATGTCATTTTCACCGTGCGTATGTTTTTGGTCACCATCATTTTGTCCTGATTCCTTGTGATCTTGATGAGAAATTTGTAGATCCTGACCATTTATTTCCACTGAATGAAAAAAATTTGGGCTGTCGTTGAACACTTGGCCATCAAATCCATTTGTACCCTTATGCCCTTCGAAGCCAGCTGAATGTCCTGAAAGTTGATTTGAAGAATGTGGCGAAAGGCTGTCGCCTTGAAGGGGTTCCACAAGATGAGAGATACCATTAATCCCTAGCTCGGGTCCACTGTGAGCTGCATCATTCCAGGTATCGTTGTGGTCTGAGTTTAAACCTGGGGTATTGTTCATGAGAGCCCTGTCACTTCCCACCAAATGAAGAAATTCTCTTTTGTCAATAGAGTCTCGTGATCCAACCACATTCTCATGTAGCAAAGTTTCACCAGTATCAACAGCGCCGATCATTGGGGCATTGAAGGGGTAGTCCTTGCTCATTTGTATATAATTTTGTAAATGATGCAAGGATTCTTTTTTTCCAACTAAAACATGGGGTGTGGATGTTCCCCCGGGAGCGTAATAAGCTGAATTTACTTGCTGGTTTTCCGAAAAATCATCGCAAATAGACCATTGGTTCAAATTGGCGTTGACTCCGCTGAAGAAAAAGACGGAGAACTTTGGTTTGGATGCCAAATTCAATCTGAGTTCAATCGAATCTTCCTCGATGCTGCTATCCAATAGAGAGCACGTGACAATGGATGCCAAAGGGTAAAATATTCTGAACAATATTTTTGAATTGTTGGATACGGCCAGAAAGAAGTAATTGATTTCAGCATTCTTCTTCGAGAAAATGACCATGAGATCCACATGGTTCATACACCTGTTTAACGTATATGGCGATAAGTTAATAAGGGAGCTTAATAACACCTGACTATTATGTGTCCCAGTCTTAACCCTTTGCCATGTGCCCACGGACAAGGAGGTGCAGTCCACGAAACAATATTTCTCGTTAATTTCCGAAGGGATCGAATGGGAATTGGACGTAGTATTCGTAACGTTTGTGAGCAGATTTGATGGGGACGAATGAACACTATTGTTGTTTGAACTGGAATATGCATGAGGCTGTCCCTTGGAGTTGACATGCAGGCCTGGGTTGGATTTGGCAGACTTGGCCTGCCGTTCCAATTTTCTGAACTTGGCTCTTCTATTTTGAAACCAAATTCGAATGGCCTTTTCGGACATCCCTGTGCGTTCACTACACTCCTTCCTCTGCTCTGGAGTAGGGTTCGGGTTCATTTCAAACTCGTGTATAAGGTGGTCAAGCACATCGCCAGAAGCTCTGGTTCGTTTCTGTGCCTCATCTGACATCTTTGTCTATGAAGATGTAAATTTCGGGAAAGCAATAAGCTGAAATAGCCTTATTCGATGATTTTGGTCGTTGGATACACAAGAAGCGATACTTCGAGCCAATTGAAGAGAATGTCTGATGAAATATGCTAAGCTGAGGGCACTTCCACCACTTTTGCCTGCAAAATTGGCAATAAATATTGAGGAGAATAACTCAGTGGGATGTGGAGCTTGATGTTAATCCAAACAATCTTGTGACCCCATAGAAGCTATGCGCATGAAAGCGGTCGTGCCGGCCTCGATACGGACGGCTACGCTATTAAGATTCTGCACCGCACCATATGTAGGAGCAGGCCTGGGGATCTGCTGTATGCTCGAACGCCGCGAACCCTTGCAGGGCGATTACCGGTCCTAATGTTTCCGCCAAGACCAGGTGAAGGAAGTGCCTATGCTTTCGATGGCAGTGACAAATGACGGTTCATGCATTGTCATGCGCCGCACTCGGCTAAAAGTTCGGAATATGCTTGGTCCATCTTGAGGTTTTTTTCTCACTCGCTGTGCATCCTCATTCGACGGCCCACGTTGGAATCGGCCCGCAGACAAGCGCAGCCGCATATTTATTAATGCACCTTCTTCTGGCCCACTCTGGCTACAAGATGCCCTTACATTTCTGCATAATGAGCGACAGTGACTCCTCAAGGCACTTTGATTTTTATGTCTGCAGGATTCCGATTAAAAATTTATTGTTTTCCCTCGTCTTTCTGGGCAGGCTCTCCTAATTTTCTTGTACATATCGTAGTTGCCAGTTCCATGTGAAGACGCCTTCGAAATGCAATGTGTGGGGGTTCACTTAAGGTTTGGAAGTACTTCAGATTTTGTGGTGTGGTTGAGGATCATGGACTCCACAATAATGTTTGAAGCCTAAAATGTGCTAGATTTCAATTTGAATTAGATTCATAACCCTTTGAAGTCTAGCGATTGAAGAGGAGAGGACCAATGAGTTTCATACTCACGTAAAGCGTGATATGCTGTCAGATAAGATTTTTGCAGATAGTGCACCCTTTATTATGTGAATGCGCCGCAACTCCCCCTTCCAATTTCTATTTTTCTTTAATTTTCTCTGAATGAAATCGGCACCAATATGTGGAATGCTGTTTTTTTTTTTCAGCTGGTTTTAGTAACAGCATGCCTCTAAACAAAAATATCATCAACGCTGACTTCTTCGAAAGCAGCAAAGCAATTCTTGACATCTTTCCATTGTCGCGACACGGGCTTCCATCTTCTATACTCCATAATCAAATTTTTAATAAGTGAACGGCTATGCACGTTCTTGATATAGATTAGGTCATTGATCAATCCTCGTACACTCCATGGCAAGTTATAAAGGTTTGGGGTACCGCTACCAGTCTGTGGACCCTCTGCAGTCTGGGGTAATTTTTGATGCTTAAGACTTGTAGTTTCGAAAGCAAAACGAACTGCAGTATCATATACCTCAGGACTATTGAAAATACTTCCATGTGACCCACTCAGTGTGATAGGTCCTTGTACCAAGTCCAGCAAGTCATTCAAAAGAGTTTCATCATAGTGTCCAACATTCTCCATGGTCAAAATTATTGACATGAGACGAATCACAAAGGCTGGGATGTCACTTTCGGAAGAAACATATAGACATTTAAACATGTTTGGATGTTTGATTTTATTTGCACATGCAGAGTATACTGGAACAAATTGATCATTGACTCCTCCACAATAGGTGAATTTCACATTCAAGTGACATAGACGTTTCAAACAACTGGATAATTCTCGAGAGATACTGTTTTTTTCGCTTTGCAATTCAAAGACTTCTCGCAAAATGTTGTTTTCATCCGAAGTGTATGCACGTCTAACAGTTTTGGAGTCAATGTCTGGGAAGATCCCGGTATTTATACCTGCCATGTTTAAAACACCCACCTTTTTGTCTTTTAATTTAAACTCCACGTTGTGCCTGTGCATTTCGTCGAGTAAGAATGCATTGACTGGGCAAGAAATCGAGTTAGATACAAACAAAACACTATCAGCGCTTCGGATTTCATCGCTCCAGTTTCGGAGTAACTTTAGACTTGAGTCCACTCGATCTTTGATTGTTCCGATTCCTTCTAAGGAAATTGTATGAATAGTGCACTCGCTGGCTTTTAGTTCATCGAGTATATTCTCCGAGGGTTTATGAGATGGTAGAATTTTCTTCCATCTAAGAATAGCTTCTGCTCCCGAAGATGCAAAATCAGTTGCATTTCCAGTACCCTGCCCAATGAAGGACTTAACAAATTTGATTGGCAAGAAGCTGTGCGTGGATATTATGACAACTTTTTTGGTCAATGATTCCCTCTTTTTTGCAACTGATTGTCGAGTGGACTTGTAAATATGCTTTTCGGAGGTTTTATCTCCATAAATAAGTGCTTCTCCCCAAAGTCTCGCTTTGGTAATGAGGGTTACTTTCCGAAGATTTCGATCCAAAACTGGAAGAATCGTAGGTACAGTCAGAGGAGAAGCTGACCCGTTCTCAGTATCCAGTTGTTCTCGCTCCCTGGTATCGCGAGTATTTGATGGGTCTGTAGAGTTAGATTGCCCATTTATTTTGAGCTCATTTAGGGTAGCAGTAGGATTTTGAACATCACTATTGTAGTTTCCGTTGGAACTATCTACCTGAGGGTTCTGTAGCTGTGCAGAGTTGTCGTTTTTTTGTTGAGCCTGCAGTGTGCTCGTTTGTACAGCAGATGGTGGTTTCACATTTTTGATGTCTTGCAGGTTTTTTGCATAAGAAATACCTAGCTCAAAAGACTCATTCGGTAGAATTGGTTTCTTCTCAATATCGAAAGCAACAGGATGCTCCTCACTTTTGGTTCCTTCAACTGCAAGGACAAAGTTTCTTTCTCCAAGCGTATTAAAAATCGCGTAGTTGCAAGTAGAACCTTTGGGTGTTTCTATGGCAGACAGGGCTTCGGATAAAAGCCTTTTGGTATGCTGTACCGAGGGATCTAGATCCACGTCGCTTGCATTTTCAGGTGTTGACCAAAACCACGAAAACCATGACTGTTCCCTTTCATTCAGATCAAGAACACCGTTCGCTTGATCTGTTTCGTTTGCTCCATTAGAGTTCTCATCCGCAACATTTTGGGCAGTTGACCACCACCAGGAGCTCTGAAGTTGGGAATGTGCTGGTTCATTGGATGTAGCTCCTATATTTTTGGTTATTTGTGTGTTGTCTTGCGTTGGCTCCCCCGAGCTTCTTTCGGAATTATTAGGGTACCCCCACAGAAAGTAGTAGCCTAACAAACTGGAAGTATTTTGAGCAGGATCTGAGTCACCATCTAGAAAACCATTCTCATTTGTCCCTCCTAGTAGTGCTGATTTTTGCACCGAGTCATTCGTAGTAGTCTTCCCGTCGATCTTGGTGGAGTTATATCGAGCATCAGTCGAGGCCTTTTGAGTATTCGTTTCCTTTTTAGAGTTGGCAGGAGGCGGTGTCCCGGAGGAAGTGGCATTTGAAGACAAATCAGCTTGCTTGGTAGAATCGGAGCGATATAACAGAGGCCACCATGAAGAAGAAGACTCGGCCATTCTAAGGAGAGGATAGATGTACCTGCTTCTTTGCTAATCAACAGGGGAAGATGTTTGCAGATGTCAATACACAGGCAATTAAGTTAGTGTAAGACAATTGGTGCAGTAGTGCAACACAATTCTCAGACCAGTGAAGAAGCAAAACTGACTCTCCAAATGGCCAATATTATAGGACACTATATTCTAGGATGGTGTATTTCGGTTTGAGGTGATATGCTCTGTTGTAAGCTTATCAAGCGCGCCAACCGTGGCACTGTGCACTCACAATCTTAGACCCCAGATACTTTCGATGCGTCATTCTGATCCTGATTTGACACATCGGAAACTTGGAACACACGTCCAAATTACTTCACTGGGACTTGGAATCACGCACTTTTGACCAATATGAATGAGACGTGGACTGCAATACTAGACCAGTTGAACATACGTGACCAAACAGAGAAGCGAGACGCAGATATCGTTAAAGCGTTTGAGCAATTAGCATATCTAAAATCATCAGCTGGCCATGCCGATAATGAACGGCTTATTAAAGAAAATTCCCATTTGCATGAAGAAACGGAATCGCTTATTACCCGGCTCAATCAGCAAACCATGAAGTTAGAGAGTGCCAACCTCCGGGTGAACGAGTTGACAAAGGCCTTGGCAGAGAAGGATAGCAAGATGAAAAGGTTGAATTCGAAACTAGCGAACATCAGCGATGCGTTGGCAGAAAAAAATAAGCTTTTCGACGTATTGAATGATGAGCAATTGATCACTCAGATCCAGCAGAACGTGATGAGAAAACGCATAGCCGAGTTGGAGAAGAAATGCAATGAAAAATGAACTATTTATTGTGTATTGAAGGGGGCCAAAGAGTTTACTTAGAAGTGTCAACGACGTATCTGCCCAAGATCTTACCTTCCTTCATCAAATCGTAAACGGAAGGCAACTCAGACAAACCAACGAGCTTGATAGGGCACTTGATCAAACCTCTCTCAAAGAAGTCGATGGCCTCTGCAGTGTCAGCTCTGTTACCAACATAAGAACCGACAATTTTAACGGAACGGGTCACAGCATCGAAGATGGATGCGTGCACCTTGGCACCTGCTGGCAAACCAACCAAGACGACGGTACCTGTGGGCCTAACGTATTCTGTCGATTGCTCAACAGCTCTTTCGGAGACAGACACGTTAATGGCTCCGTGTGCACCTCCCTTTGTGGCGTCCTTGACGTCTTGGACAATGTCCTTCGAAGTTGTGAAGTCAACGAACTTTTCGCAACCCAAAGACTCGCAGAATCTCTTCTTGTCGTCACCGCCGTCAATACCGACAACTCTATAACCCATGGCGACGGCATATTGAACGGCCAAAGAACCCAATCCTCCACCGGCACCGGAGATACACACCCATTGGCCTGCTTGCAAGTTGGCACTCTTCAAGGCCTTGTAAACTGTTATACCAGCACACAAAATTGGAGCGATTTGTTGCAAGTCAGCGTCTTTAGAGATTCTGGCTGCTTGGATGGCATCAGCCGTGGCATATTGCTGGAAGGATCCATCATGTGTGTATCCAGACAAGTCTGCTTCAGGACAGTTTGGCTCGCATCCGTGTTGACAGTATTCACACTGCAAACAAGAACCGTTCAACCACTTAATACCGGCATAGTCGCCGATTTTCCAGCCCTTAACGTTAGAACCCATTCCCACCACAACACCGGCACCCTCGTGGCCTCCCACCAAAGGCAATTTCGTGGGCAAAGGCCAATCACCTTGCCATGCGTGTAAGTCAGTGTGGCAAACACCGGAGTATTTAACGTTAATCAACAACTCGTTCTCCTTAGGCACTGGGACTGGAATGTCCTTATACTCCAAAGGACCATTGTTCTTTTCAAAGACGATGGCTTTTTGCGTAGATGGAAGAGTCATTTTTCTAAATTGATGCTTGTTTGTATTCAATGTATGTTTGAATAATGAAGTAAGAAGAATTGATCTAGTCCGGCCGAGCATCATATTTATAGTCTCGAATGTTTGTTGCTTCTATATGCGTGGTGTGATTTCTGGTTCTGTTGCGACGCTTAAGCGCATACTCATGCAGAGGAGGAGGATAGGGTTTTTAATGAATGAGTAGGCTATAAAATTGAGTACAATGCACGCATTTTATGATATTTCTTGACTCATAATTATGCAAGTCTCGAATCTGCTGCAATTGTCGAGTGGCATGATTCGATATTAGTCAATTCCCGATATATTACAAGATTTGGAAAAGCGAGAGCGGCCTTCCCGATAATAGCCGACAAGCGCATATGATGCAAGTTTTAATGCGCGATACATTTATGCGTTTAGATAAGTCGCTTCTCCGCGTGAAATTTACTCACGAAGCAATATCTCAGATTGTTTTGCAAAACACAATCAAATCTCCTTGGCGACGTGAGTCCCAATGGAAGTAGCTATTGAAATACCTGTGGCATTCATGATAATTCGGCAATTCCTGTGTCACTAAGTACTCCATTGGTTCGAACACAACAAGATGTGAGGGCCACTCATACGGCAAGTTTCGTACAAATTCCACGGGATTGTCGAAGAAACGATCCAGTTCATCTCGGTACTCCTTGACATTGTTGATATTACCAAATGTCAAATGCAATGGTGGCTCACATGTCAAAAACCAAGATGATTCAACGATTTCAGGACGATGTAACACACTATGCCATGGTGTTGAATGGCATGGAGTAAGGAACCCGATGGATTTCACCGTCTCGTCATTTTTGAGCTGTTCAATTACTTGGATTTCTCCACTTTCATTGATTTTGGTGAAAAAGTATGCAGTGGAAGCATGAAGTGCTAGTGCTATAAGAATCCAAGCTTTCGTCCAGAATGTCCTGGGCTTGGAAGAGTACAGATCAATGTACTTTGCTGACAATGACAATAGAATCGGGTATATGGGTTGGAGAAACCTGAACTCCTTGTGTGCTATGAGGGAGAATGCCCCAATCACAGTGACGCTGAGAGGGACTAAAATGGAGCTTTTCCTAAAATTCACACCAGCTAGTATTAAAGCAGGAGTGTATCCCATCAACATGAGCGGAAGACCTTGGAATAGGTAGAAGTGCCAAGGGTTGGAGCCGTAAAAGATCAGTAGATTTTTGACCACGTTAAATTCCAAGAAGTTATAGATTGGGAAAGTCCATTTCTGGTAGTAGAAGCGGTCTGCTATAGCAGCAAGAGCTAAAGAGAGACCCAAAAGAGCAATACTTAACATGAGGATCTTCGATACCACCGCGAAATGGTTCCGGTGCCGGTAGAGTAGGTGGATGGCCAAAAAACCCCAGATCAAAGCATTCGTTGGTCTTATAATACAGCTGAAGAGCCCTGAAAGACAAGCAATAGAGTAAGACCGAAACCGAAGCTGATGCCATGGCCAGTAACTAAGTCCAGCCACGGTCAAGAGCATTTCCAAGTTATTCAGAAACGACCTCGTTAACGTGTACCAGTTCCAACTGCTTAATAGTGAAAGAACCAACGGCGTCCAGGAAACGTCTTGCCAGTACATATTGGAGAAGCGGAGCGTGAAATAGTCAGCCAACGCTGCTATTATGGCGTTGAGCACTTTGGGCGCAGCTGTGTGAGGGAAGGATACATGAGGAGCTCCTTTGAAAGATAAAGAAGTGAGTATTTCATTCAAAAAGTCCCCTACTTTGTAGGAAAATGCATAAAGCAATGGGTGGATAGCGGAACGCAACCCTTCTTCCCACTCCCAGGTGATGTATCCATATCCATATACAAGTTTATGAGCAGGCTCCAAGGACTGGTAGAACTCATCTGGCTGAAAAAACGTTCGAATGGAAAATGAATTAAATAAACGAGCTATTAAAATAGCTAGAAGAAGTTTCCATCTGATCATGAGGACTTGTTAGGAGTGGGGTAATAGTCTATGGTTAGTTTTCTCAGATCGTATGAATCTCGCATACATACGGTGCCCCACGCACTCAAGAGGTCGCACCACCAAGATATGGACTCATCGTATACCAACTCACTCTACGTTCTAGTAGTTCTGCAGCCTATGTCCACAGCAGTTCAATGAGCAAGTTTGAGTGGTTTTTGCATCTTCAACAGAGTCACGTGGCTATCTCCAAAAATGACCTTGCCACAGCGAAAAAAGAAGCTCTTCTTGCTTGTCTGGGCATAAATGAGGCTTTGAAAACGTTATCTTCTCCTACCAAAACTGAAGCAGACGCGTTTCGTCAATACGGAGAAGCTGTCATAAATCACTACAAGATTATTTCCAGTAATGGGCAGAATGCTCTACTGCCCAAGGAGAAGATCGACTGGTTGACTTCCCGAATAAACGGCTTCTCTTGGTACCCAGTAATGCATTTGGGTGACCGAACCAGCTTCGATATTCCTCCAATCCTGGCGGCTAGCCAACCGGATGAAAAGATAGGTCTCCCGAACTTGGGGCCTGATTATTCAATTGATTTACGCTACGAAGCGGACCACACCCAAGACGTTTCCACCAGCTTTGATAAACTACAGCTCGAATCGCAAGACTCTGGCACTAAAAAAGAGACTCATTTACTAGACTTGTACCAAGACCTCCTTTCGGACTGCTCTTTTGTCCTGGCCCTAATATCAATCGACCATTTGGGACTATCAAGTGAGTTATGCTCTGCAATCTCTGGCCTTAAGGCCTCCTCAAGCTTTGTGAAGGTCAAACTTTTGATTCACGGTATTTATAGGGAGATAGTGGTCAGCAAGAAACTCCCTTATGTGACAAGTAAAAATTTTGAAGAAAGAAGTTTATTCGTGCGGTCTACTTCAGATGCAGATCTACTATGGCCGGCCCTACTAGAAAAAGCATTTTTAACCACACTGGAAGGCCAGTATGATCTCCTTGGTTCTAATATGGCAAACGATACTTACATGCTAATCGGTTGGTTACCAGAGATACGAATGGTCAGTAAGACCAATTTTGAGGATATCGTTGACCTTTGCAAACTCCGGGAGTCTGGAATGGTTTCTCTCGGTTTGGGCACGGGCGCGATATCCCCTGAACTCTCCAAAAATTTAGGGTTGGTAGCCCAACACGATTATGTGTTGAAAGGCTTTGACTCTGCAACTGGGACTTTTACAGTGACAAATCCTTGGAAGACTTCTAAGGATGGTATTAGCTCTGATCCTGATGGAGATTACCGGAATTTGCAACTTGACTATTCATTATTGAGTCAATTCAATTACTTATATTTGAATTGGAAACCTGACTACAAGAACAGGTACCAGTCATGCTTTGTCTGTGCCACGTCCACCTGGCCTAGCAAGTACTTGGCAGATAAACCGCAATTTTCCTTTTCCAATCCTCTGTCTGAGCCACAGAGTATAGCAATATTGGTCGAACAGTTCATGAACCTGAGAAGAGACTTTTGTGTATCGGTATGGAGTGGTGCCAAAAACAAAATCGTGTGTACTTCACAGTACCTTTGCGTTGCTGGTGGAAAGTTTACGAATTCTAGATTGCAGCTTTTGAAATTAACAATGGAACCGTTGGGGTCGTACATTGTTAGTATTTCTCCTCGCTCACTTCCTGAAGACAAGAAGACATCTTCCTATTCTTTATCAGTATACCACAATCTTGGCTCTCAGTTTGTCCTTGAAAAGAGTGTATTTGAGTTGAGCAAGTGTATTCCTCAGGTCGTTGGCGATTGGTCAATTGGGAGCATGGGAGGAAATTGGTCATACGAGTCTTTCATCACTAACCCACAATTTGATGTTGAAGTGTTTGAAGGTACTAAGAAGATTAATTTTATTCTTGGGTGCAACAACGACCAAACCAACGTCAACCTACACTTGTTTCATTCCGAGAAAGAGAATAAAGGTCAGCGAATTCGGAATTTTGACAAACTGAAGTTGTTATTCAATCTGAACTATTCTAAGCAACTACAGTATGTGGAATTGGATGTCATTTCCGCTGGATCTTATAAGTTGGTGTTATCCACGTTTGATCCGAATGTGAGTGCTAGTTACAAACTTTTGATTGGAAATGATGGAGATGTGCCAGTGGATATTCAAGCAATACCCGAGTCACTTGGCTTGTTCATGAAGAAAGATACCTTTCACTGGGAAAACACCAACAGGGAAAAATTTAAGTTGTCTACCAAGTACCCCCAGAATAAGATTTTATTCCAAGTCTTTTCTGGCGGGGGTGTGAATCCTAACGATTACAGACCTGCAATTAGAGCATCTGTATTCGATGGTTTCACTAGGAAACCAGTGGTGACCATAAGCCAATGGAACGATTGTGTTCACGGAATATACTTAGAGTGTGTTCTTGAATTCGCAGACCGAGACTACATTTTGTTGGTGGAGCGATTTGAGCGAGGGACAGGCGCTTTTCGAATTAACATAGGTAGTTCTCATAGGCTCGAATTCCTGCGATATAATGAGTAAAATAAAACTGTGCCAAGATTTCATTGTAAAAATTAGCATGTACTAGTATGTGAGTGTATTATCTGGTCCCGGTATTAGTATCACGTGAGCGAAACTGCGACAGCGTGTTCTGGACACCCAAGCCTGAAAATTGGACCTCTCCACTTTTACACCAGAATGAAATTGTTACAAACTGTGAAATCTTTGTTTCTTTTTGGCTTGACGTGGGCCGCCTATAGCGAGAAAGACTTACAAAAGGTCCTCCGAGCAAAAGGAAAAGGTGGTGTCATATCTGTGAATGATGAGAACTTCGAGAAAGTCCTCTTTGGTCCAAGAGACTACCACTTAATACATTTTATGTCCAGTAACTCCCCACAAATCAATTGTTTCTTATGCCGTGAGTTTGAACCTGAGTTCCAGATTGTTGCAAACTCGTTTGCTAAATCTTTTCCTGACGGAGAAGGGTTGGGCTCAGACCAGAAGAATGTGTACTTCTTGAGCTCTGAATTTGCCAACTCCAAAAAGCTCTTCCAATTAATGCAATTGGACTCGATACCCAAAATTTTCCATTTTGGGCCCACAGCTGATGACGTCGCTGACGATGATTTCCAGCCTAACTCCCCGCAATATTCATTCTTACAAGGTGATCACAAGGCAATGCTTTTGCAATGGATCAAGCAAGAAACCGGAGCAAGTTTTAAATTGCACATTCCTTTGAACTACGGCAAAATTGCTTTCAATGCGGTGATTACTTTTTTACTTGTATTGTTGACGAGAAAGTTTTCCAAACAAGTGATTTCAGTCTTAAGATCTCCTGTCTTATGGGGTGCTGCTACAATTGTCTTCACGTTGATTTTCTTGTCCGGTGAGATGTTCAATCAAATAAGAGGTACTCCATTCATAAGAGATCAGGGAAAAAGTGTCGAATATATCGCACCATCGGCTCAAAGTCAGTATGGCTTGGAGACTCAGGTTGTTTCCACTTTGTATGGATTTGCCGCTTTATGTTTCCTTATCTTGGTAAACAAAGTCCCCAGCATTCAAAACCCAAAGGCGCAACTTGTGGCTGGTGTGATTGTGGCATTCTTGTTGTACTTGGTGTACGGTATCTACTTGAATGTCTTTTCTTTCAAGTACAGAGGCTACCCTTACACTCTTTTCCAACTTCTTTCATTCAACTGATGAAAGAATTTCGGAGATATGGTTGGAGGTGTGCAAATATATATGTATGAGACAGTACTAAGATAAATGTGGCCAATAGCTTGGTAGGGGATCAAGAGCGTAAATCGTAGCCTACTTATCGAGTTTGCTCTCGATTTGACCGACCGTTTGAGTGTCCTTGCGTAGAACCAGCTCGCAAGTCTTCAACATCTTCTTCAATTCCCTTATTTTGGTAAAAATTGGAGATAAATCAAACTCAGACTCATCTAACTGGGTGTCCAACTTGCGAAGTCGATCGTCAATGTGGTTGAGTCTGGTCAAGAGTATTTTTTGCGACTGGTGTAGCAGCTCGAAGTTTTCTTGTAGGCCATCAATGGCTCCGGAAAGCAAGAAGTGAGCTGTCAGTTCAATTGGGTGGAAATCCATAGATCCTTCTGACATGGAGAGAATGGTGAGTATTAATGTAGGGTTATCAATACTGCGCGCAATTTGTATAGAAACAGTGACTTTCCCCAATTAATGCGATTATCGGATCTATGGCTTCAAATAAATCCATCATTCAATTTTTCCAATGGATATTATTGTCATTATCCCCATGCTATAGACCTGCTTACAAAACCATACCAGTTTGGCTTTTTTGCCAAGAAAAGTGACTTCTTTAGATGTAAATAGCGTAATCGTTGCCAGATGACAGGTGACAGGTAACGCGCAACGCACCTACTGCTAAGATGGTTGCGAGTACAGAGTGCGGCTCCGGTTAATACACTTTTCGACCCTAAGGCTGATACACTACCCGATGTACCTTTACAAAGGCTGTCATCATGTTAGTATCGGGCAAACATTGCGTTTTGAAGTTGCCTTTGCACCCAGCAAGACTCCAGAGGAGTACGCGGCGTCTCCTCCTCCCAACTTATCACTCACGATCCGCAACACTGAGCCAATTGCTATGAGAGCCGCCTACTTGGCGGGTCCGTATTCTTTATATGTTGATTGCAGACCTAGTGACTTTTCCCCAACAAAGAAGACGTTTATTACTGCCGACCAACCGCAGTTCGACCCTCAGCTCCATCCTGGTCAGTCCTTCCAGGCCAAGCTCTCTTGCAATACATTCAAAGAGCGCTACACATGGTCCATTGATGTGGTTTCACAAATGATTTTCAGTGTGTCTCAGATCACGAATTTTGAAATTGCCATCTCTGAGGATGATTCCGATGGTCAAAAATCTTCTTCAAATTTAAAAATAATTCCTGCAGCTTCAAATATGCTCGCAGGCATAATAGAGCATACGCCCTGTATCTCAAAACCATCCGCCACTGATGATGAACAGTCCGAAGTGGTCGATGAAAATACGTCCCTGAGATTCCTGGTGAATATTCACGATACCCTTGACTTGTGGAACTTACCTGTTCCAGATCCATCAAAGCCAATCCACCTAGTGATTCTTACACATGGTTTGCATTCAAATGTTTCAGCTGATATGCTTTTTCTTAAAGAAATGATCGATTCAAGTTCGGAAAACGTTATTGTCAAGGGCTTTTTTGGGAATAACTGCAAAACAGAAAGAGGAATTAAGTACCTTGGTAGTCGCGTTGCCGAGTACGTTGTTGAACTAACAAGAAATCCATCATTGAGATCAGCAAACAAAATATCTTTCATAGGCCATTCATTGGGTGGTTTGGTCCAGACTTTTGCAATTGCTTACCTTGAATCAAACTACCCATGGTTCTTTCTGCGTCTCCGTCCAGTGAACTTCATTACTTTAGCCTCCCCAATGTTAGGCGTGGTTCACGAGAATCCCGCTTACGTCAAGATTGCTCTCGCAGCAGGAATCGCAGGAAAGACCGGTCAGGATTTAGGTTTGCAGTATGCGGAAGCTGATGGCCAACCTTTGCTATTGCTTCTTCCATCTGGCCCCACTCACAAAGTCTTGAAGCTGTTCGTTCGTCGAACTGCCTATGCCAACGCATTTAATGATGGAATCGTACCTTTAAGGACATCAGCGCTCTTGTACTTGGACTACGAGGGTCTAGTCAGTGTTCTCGGAAGCTCCAATAATAGCTCCTCAAATCCTGGAGTAGTGAAACACTCTCAACACAGTGACAAAATCCCACGGCACATCTCAAATATTAATGAGTCCCAACCGAGCAAGAAAATTCCTCGTGACTTGCATGATAACCAATACTCCCAAACACTGACAATTGGCGCATTGTTATCATACTTCATGCCTCAAAAGTTCAGACAGACTAATGAGAATGACGCAAAGGAAAGTCTAGACACATCGGAGACAATAGAGCCATCCAAGAAATTTCACAAACCCTCAGTGCTTGAATCAGCTACTTCTATACTTTTACCACCGTTGCCCCCAATGAAGTACATTACGGATCCTGATTCACGAGAAAATGTGATCATCCACGATGAGATTTATCAAGAGTCAGATCTACCTGATTCAAATGAAACCGAAGAACCTCAACAGATGAGCCAGGAGCTGAATCTGGAGCCCCTGTCAACAATACCAGACAACGATAAGGCGGGAATGATAAATCTTATTGCAAGCAAGAGCGAGGAAATTAGACAGTTGCTTTTGGGAAACATGACTGAGCACTACGAGGAGGAAATTGCCAGAGAATACCACAAGAATATGCTGTGGAGAAAAGTTTTAGTCAATCTCATGCCCGATGCACATAATAACATTGTGGTCAGAAGGAGGTTCTCAAATGCATATGGATGGCCAGTGATTGAGCACTTAGTGGAAAACCATTTCAAGGACGAAGAAGACGGGGATTCGAATTTCAAGAGAGAGGATAGTCTAGAGTCATCTGTTGACGGAGCGGAATTAACTAAAATTTTATCTAAGGAGGCCATAAAGAGAGAAAACGCTGAATTGGACCGTCAACCCATTCTCGATGGAGAACATGCTTGGATTAATATCAACAAAAATCAAGACTTTTTCGATGGTCCAGCAGGAATTTTCACCGGCTTGAGTGAAAAAATGTTTAAACTCAAACAAGATTGGCAAGTGAATGGCATGAAAGCGTTTAGGATGGAAGAAGCGAAGGAAGAAGCGAATGAAGAAAATCTTGCAACTGAGGAATCTAACGACACCAGGGTAATGGGCGGATTCTTATAAATCATACATAATACATCATAATAAATAGAAACTCCTGGATGTCAGTGATCTTCAGAGAGTTGGGTCATTTTACAGCCCTTTATACTATAATACCTTTTATTTCTATGGACTGCTTTCGATTAAAATGAAAATAACCATGCAAACGCCAAGGCAGTGCATTAAAACAATTTGCTCAGCAAATTTGGGCGGGTTCCTTGGGATTGCGGGCTATTTTATATGAGGGAAATGGTTTTCGTGTATATGTTACCTTTTTCAGGTGGTTTCCTCTGCCACCGATGCATCCGCCACTTCCTCGTCTTCACCCTGATCCTCTGGAATTGGCACCAACTCATTAATCTTATTAATAATAGACTCACAAGCTTCTTCG
This sequence comes from Metschnikowia matae var. maris, assembly GCA_002370695.1. Lineage (NCBI taxonomy): Eukaryota > Fungi > Ascomycota > Pichiomycetes > Serinales > Metschnikowiaceae > Metschnikowia > Metschnikowia matae. The sequence continues at coordinate 16,935 of NKZH01001720.1, read as the reverse complement.
TCGAATCGTTGGTCGCACTCTTCCACCAACCCATAAAGATGAACCATGGACCGTGGTAGCGAGTTCACGATCTGTAGTTTCTCGATTTTCATCAACTCGAACGTATTCAAAAAGGTCATTAACTCCACAATAGTGTCACTGGAAGAGATTTGACTCGAAGCACTCTTCCCGAGGTACAGAAGAATGTCTCTAGTGACACTCTCCAAACCCAAACCAGCACCTGTGAAACGCTTCTTCTTCTGAAATTTTTTGTCTTCCAGGGAGTCGAAGGACCAGTTGTAAGTCTCCTGAAGACCCCTTAAATGCTCCAACACCTCGTAGTCCAGCAAGAATGCCTCTCTTTTCTTTAGAATCTTCATTGATATGCCAACTCTGTATTAGATCCAAGTGCGATGGAGATGAGCGCGACCTGCGTGATGTGGAAAGAAGTATCTGCAGATTGCACGATAGTACTACATTTTAGTTCAAACAAAATATTGTTTATTAAATGCTATTTTACACGATTTCCAGATCATGATCTCCAGAACGCTGAGTCTGTGAAGATCTCAAGTTTGCTCTTCATCACATGCAACACTCCGAGCAGACCTAAGCTCTTTTCTGCTTCTTATGCTTCTTCTCACTCGACTTTCCGCTCGCACCGATGGTAATGTTCACTTTAGGAGGAACCTCAAACCCAAAGGATTTGGCGACCTTCACCAAGTCCAACTTGTCAATTTGGTATACCGTCTTCAAATGATGCGAGGAGTATGCCTGCAAATATGATCTGTAACCGTCCTTGGCCGACAGGTGTAACCAGTAGTTTGATTTGATCAATTTGGTCAATTGCGATTGCACATTGGCGATTTTGTTAGATGGAAATTCGTACTCGTTCAATGGGACATTAGCAGCTTTCAAGTAACGCAAGAAGCCGAGTTCAGAAGGTGTTAAGAACATCAACGATCTACCCTTTCCGTTGGTTCCTCTAGCTGTTCTACCAACTCTGTGAATGTAGTCTCTTGGATCATCAGGTGGGTCAAATTGAATGATCCAGTCAACGGCTGGGATATCCAAACCTCTGGCAGCAACATCAGTACAAATCAAGATTCCTTGTTTGGCATTACAAAACTCAAAGAAGGTACTTGTTCTCTTGGCTTGCTTTTGTTTGCCATGTAAGTCTAGCACTGGCAAATCAATATAGTTCAATAATTCACCAAAGTACTTGACACAGTTACAGGACGAGAGGAAGACAATAATCTTTTTCTTGGCATTTCTCTTCAAGAAAGAGAAGAGAAGCAAGAATCTCTTGTCACTCTCGCACACAACATAACCTTGTTCTAATCCATCGGCCGTAGAGACTGATGACTCTGGAACAACATTGATATAAAGTGGACCAGGTCTCAAAGACATACGGGCCAAATCCTCAACCTTTGTGGTTTGGGTAGCGGAGAACAACATGGATTGTCTGTCCTCACTGGGCAAGATCTTGATGATTTGCTTCATTTCTTCTTCGAAACCAATCTCCAAAATTCTGTCTGCCTCATCGATAATGAGAGCTTTAAGGTTCTTAAAAACGAATCCTGGTGTGTTCTGCAAGTGATCCAATAATCTACCTGGAGTTGCAATCAATAAGTTCACACCCTTGGTCAATTTTTCGGCCTCTTGTCTTCTGTTTGCTCCTCCAATGACAATACCAAATGTTTGGGAGTGATTAGCCATCAACTCACGAGCAACTCCAAAGATTTGCAAAGCCAACTCTCTAGTTGGGGAAATCACAATAACACCGGTTCCATTTCTTGGCTTGAACTTCAATGAGTACAACAATTCAATAGCTGGTAATAAAAAAGCTAGCGTCTTTCCGGATCCGGTCTTTGCTGCTCCCAACACGTCTCTTCCTGCTAACAAAGGAGGAATGGTTTTGGCTTGGACCTTTGTCATTTTGGTAAATCCCATGGTTTTGATAGCAGACATGGTTGGCTCCGAGAAACCGGCTTTTTCAAAGTCGTAATTGTCCTCAGAGTCGTCGGATTCCTTATCTTCATTAACCTCGTCTTGAACCTGGGGTTGAATAGCAGCGCTTTGGGCCTCTTCTTGGGACTTGAGGGAAGCCTCCTTCTTCTTTTGTTTCTTGGTTTTTCTTTCCTCGGGATCCTCCACATTGTCACCCAAGAGTTGGGCTACTTCATCAAAGTCCTCATCCAACTCATTAACCAAGTTAGAGTTGTCATCCGAGCTGTCGTCTTCTTCGTGGGATCTCTTGGACGCAGCCTGGGGAATTTCCTTTCTCTTTTCAGTTGCACGACTGGAGCTTCCAGTGGCGGCCTTACTTTTCTTACCCATAGTAGTTGTGTGATGAGCTAGTGGAGATGAGAGCAGTAGGTTCAACTTTATTTTTTTTTCTGGGATGAGATGAGCGCGAAATGAGTAGTGCGTTAGAATTCACACCCATTTCGCAGCCGAGTAGTCTGGAGTATTCTATGCATTTCTAAACTTATGAAGAGGTCCTTCATTGGAGATTGCAATAATATAGAAAGCATAGGCTCTCTTAAATTGGAGGTGGTGATTTGGAAAGCATCTTGCTTTCAATTTAGCACTAGGTTGTGCATATTAGAATACGAGTTGCCAAGTCAACTTCAAAATTAGTTTCATCGAATACAGTAAAGCTGTAATATTTTTGAATTTGAATACCCGGTTCCTTCGCTAGTGTAATTTCGTTCTACATGGAATAGTGGTGTTGTGCTCTAACACTTTAACTTGTAGTACCTAATCGCGGGTCACATGACCCGGGTGAAGTCGCCATCAATTGCATAGCTCTCTTAGCAACCGAGTGAGAAGACTTTCTTACATTTATTTGAAGCCCGGCCTTTTTATAGCATGTCTCAATATACGGCTTCGTCTACGAAATCGTACATGCAAGCCATGGCCCCAATGATTGAATCGTTGGGTGCTTTGGGCCAGTCAAATCCCGACTTTTTCTCAAGTAAGAGGCCTAAAATCGACGCCGAGTCGAGCCCTGCCATTGACTTGAAATCTGTCTTGGCGTCTTTCTCTGGGATTAACGTTGACACTATAAAGAACGTTACGAAGTCATCAAGTATAGATGAGATAGTTGCCGAATGTGCTCGTGTTAGTAAAGCTCGAAACTTAGAGGAATCTGGAGTCTTCCAAATCGTCAAAAGCATCGTTGTTGGAAGCGAAAACGAAGAAGAAGTCCAGTCCGGCCTTTTTGATTTCCTCGGGTTCGATGAGTTCAATCTTGTCTCAAAAATCATCACGAATAAGGACCTGGTTGCTAACTATTCCCTTGGTGAAACGTCAAATGAGCCTGATCATAACGACAAGAGTGAAAAGACGCCTGAATTCATGACCCCCGAAGAAAGGGTTCGCCAACTCTTAGAGAACCGAGAAAAACGCAAGAATGAAAAATTACTTCCGCGTATGGCAGGTCAAAACCAGTATCCCCATGTGTACAAGAAACCAGATATCGGAAATGCCATTGCCATCACAGGAAAGCTGTATTCATTGCCGCAGGGCACTACAAGATTCAGCTTTCCTACACACGAAGAATTGATTATTCCATATCCAGAAAACATCAGCACCAACTACATTCGTGATTCCCAGCTAGTCAAAGTTGACCAACTCGACTTTCTTTGCACGGGTACATTCAAAAACTATAAAACTTTGAACAAGATGCAGAGTTTGGTGTATCCCGTTGCATACAACACTAATGAGAACATGCTTGTCTGTGCCCCTACAGGTGCCGGAAAGACGGATGTTGCATTGTTGACTATTCTTCATACCATTGGCCAATTTGTCATCGAGGCCGAAGAAGGTGTCATTGATATTGATTATGATGAATTTAAAATCATCTACGTCGCTCCCCTCAAGGCATTAGCTGCAGAAATTGTTGAAAAGTTTTCTTCTAAGCTCAAGTGGTTGGGAGTAAAAGTCCGTGAATTAACGGGTGATATGCAGCTTACAAAGGCTGAAATAATGACCACGCAAGTGATTGTAACGACGCCCGAGAAATGGGATGTCATAACCAGAAAACTGAATGGTGATAATGACTTGGTTGCCAAGGTCAAGTTGTTGATCATTGATGAGGTTCATCTTTTGCATGAAGACAGAGGATCTGTTATAGAAACATTGGTCGCAAGAACCTTGCGTCAGGTTGAAAGCACACAATCTATGATCAGAGTTGTTGGATTGTCAGCAACTTTACCTAATTACATGGACGTTGCCGATTTCCTTGGTGTGAACAGAAATGTTGGAATGTTTTATTTCGATCAGTCTTTTCGTCCATGTCCACTTAAACAAGAATTACTCGGTGTCAGAGGTAAGGCGGGCTCAAAGACTGCCCGAGAAAACATTGATCGAGTGTCTTACGAGAAGCTTGTTCAGAACATCAAGAACGGTGTTCAAGTTATGGTTTTTGTGAACTCGAGAAAAGATACTGTGAAATCTTGTGAAACTTTCATTCAAATGGCCCAAAGAAATGGTGAGCTTGATTTATTCGACACATCTAATTCATGCGCTTCATACGACCGATTTCAAAGAGAAGTAGCAGGGAAAAACAGGTCAAAGGACATGCGTGACTTATTTCCTCACGGGTTTGGTGTCCATCATGCCGGTATGTTGAGGTCTGACAGAAATTTGACTGAGAAACTTTTCTTGAGTGGTGCTATTAAAGTATTGTGTTGTACTGCAACACTCGCTTGGGGTGTCAACTTGCCTGCGGCTGTGGTTATTGTGAAAGGTACTCAAGTGTATGACTCGAAGCAGGGTGGTTTTGTGGACTTGGGTATCTCAGATGTCATTCAAATTTTTGGTCGTGCTGGTAGACCCCAGTTTGAGAAGTTTGGTACTGGTATATTGTGTACCTCATCTGACAGGCTTGATCACTATATTTCGCTCCTTTGTCAGCAGCACCCAATCGAATCGAAGCTTCTGGCAAAGCTTATTGATAACTTGAATGCTGAAATCTCATTGGGCACCGTCACAAATGTCGACGAAGCTGTTCAGTGGCTTGGGTACACGTACATGATTGTTCGTATGAGACAAAACCCTATGGCTTATGCTATCGATTGGAAAGAGCTTCAAGAAGACCCTATGCTCATTACTCGCAGAAGGAACATGATTATAAATTCCGCTAGAAGGCTTCATTCCCTTCAAATGATTGTGTTCGATGAAAACTCAGGAGCTTTTACATCGAAGGACTTGGGACGGACTGCTTCCGACTTCTACTTATTGAACAACTCGATTGACATTTTCAACCATACTTTGAGTCCAAGGGCTACCGAGGCAGATATTCTCGCAATGATCAGTATGAGCAGTGAGTTTGATAACATCAAATTCCGCGAGGAGGAGAAAACTGAATTGCAAAAAGTGCTAGACAATGATACACCGTGTCAAGTTGGCGGCGAAGCAGAATCAAATCAATGGAAAACGAATATTTTATTGCAGGCTTTCGTGTCTCAAATCACAATCAAAGATTCCGCCCTTATTTCGGATTGCAATTATGTTGCACAGAATGCAGCTAGAATTTGCCGGGCCTTGTTTTTGATTGGTATTAATCGTCGGTGGGGAGAATTCCTGAAAATTATGCTTTCCATTTGCAAGTCTATCGATAGGAGAACGTGGCATTTTGACCATCCTTTATCGCAATTCGATCTATCCGAATCGGTTTTGAAGAACATTAGAAATAAGAATCCAACGATGGAATCTTTACGTGATCTTTCGGCGTCTGAGTTAGGCGACCTTGTTCACAATATGGGTGCAGGTAAAACCTTATACAAGATCGTTGGGAAATTTCCATATTTAGATATTGATGCCGAGGCATTCCCAATCACAAGCAATGTGGTTCGGATGCAGGTTACTTTGACTCCTGACTTTGTTTGGGACGAGAGGTATCATGGTCACGCTCAGTTTTTCTGGGTTCTCGTGGAAGAATCTACCGATTCCAAGATTTTACATGTTGACAAATTTATCTTGAGAAGAAACCAAATAAACAGTCCACACGAGTTGGACTTCATGATACCACTTTCAGATCCTGCACCACCTCAGATTGTTATCAGAGTGCTATCTGACACCTGGATTGGTTCTGAGACGGTTCACGCAGTATCTTTCCAGCATTTGATCAAGCCTACCAATGATACCATCAGGACCAATTTGTTGAGACTCCAGCCTCTTCCAGTCACAGCTTTGCACAATAAGACAATTGAGGGCATCTACAACAAAAAGTTCAAATACTTCAATCCCATGCAAACCATGGCATTTCACTCTCTTTACAATACAAATTCGAACATTTTTGTTGGTTCCCCAACAGGATCAGGAAAGACTGTTGTTGCTGAATTAGCCATTTGGCATGCTTTCAAGGATTTCCCAAAATCTAAGGTGGTTTACATTGCTCCAATGAAAGCCTTGGTTAGAGAAAGAGTGGATGATTGGAGAGAGCGTATTTGCAAGCATACAAACTATAAATTGGTTGAATTGACAGGTGATTCCTTGCCAGAGGCTAGAGAAGTGCGTCAAGCAGATATTATCATTACCACCCCGGAGAAGTTTGATGGTATTTCGCGTAACTGGCAGACAAGAAAGTTTGTGCAAGAAATATCCTTGGTTATCATGGATGAAATTCATCTTTTGGCAAGTGATAGAGGTCCAATTTTGGAAATGATTGTTAGCAGAATGAATTACATCTCTGCCACCACGAAAAAACTGATTCGTTTGTTGGGTATGTCAACTGCGGTTTCGAATGCCATTGATATGGCTGGATGGTTGAAAGTCAAGGAGGGCTTGTTCAACTTTTCTCAATCTGTCCGTCCTGTTCCATTGCAAATGTATATTGATGGATTCCCAGATAATTTGGCCTTTTGTCCGTTGATGAAAACCATGAACAAGCCAGCATTCATGGCTATCAAGCAACACTCTCCACACAAACCTGTATTGATTTTCGTGGCCTCCAGAAGGCAGACAAGACTTACGGCGTTGGACCTCATTCATTTATGCGGCATGGAATCCAACCCAAGAAGGTTTTTGAAGATGGACGATGATGAGCTCCAGAACATTCTACTTCTGGTGAAAGATGAAACACTTAGACTCTCTCTTCAATTTGGAATGGGCTTGCATCATGCTGGTTTAGTCCAGAGTGATCGTGACATCTCGCACAAGTTGTTTGAGTCTGGAAAAGTCCAAATCTTAATTGCAACTTCGACTTTAGCTTGGGGAGTCAACTTACCTGCCCATTTAGTCATTATTAAGGGTACTCAGTTCTTCGACGCTAAAATTGAAGGCTACAGAGACATGGATTTGACCGATATATTACAAATGATGGGAAGAGCTGGACGTCCTGCTTTCGATACTAGCGGAACTGCTATAGTATACACCAAAGAGTCAAAGAAAGTGTTTTACAAGCATTTCCTTAATATTGGATTCCCCGTCGAGTCTTCCTTGCACAAAGTCCTAGATGACCATATTGGTGCAGAGATTGCAAGTGGAACAATTAAATCGCGGCAAGAAGCACTTGACTTTTTGACATGGACCTTCTTGTACAGAAGAGCCCATAATAATCCAACTTACTACGGAATTGAAGACCAGTCGCCAACCGGAATTTCACAATACTTGGGTGGTTTAATCGACACTACAATTGAAAACCTTCAGGAGTCGTCGTGCGTCACACCCAAGGGTGAAGACGGATTGGTTCCTACTTCTTTCTTACAAATCGGATCTTTCTATTATTTGTCCCATAAATCAATCAGAAACATCCTTTCAAAAATGACCCGCGGCTCGGATTTTCAACAGTGCTTGAAAATTTTGTGTCTTGCAACAGAATACGACGAATTGGCTACTCGGCATGGTGAAGAGTTGATCAATATGGAAATGTCTCAAGCTATGCGTTATAAAGCTGAAGATTTGGAATGTGAGTTTATTTGGGATCCTCATGTGAAAGCTTACCTTTTGCTTCAGGCATACATAAGCAGGGTTGACCTTCCAATCGCAGATTATGCCCAAGATACTGTATCGGTGTTGGACCAAGCGCTTCGTATCTTGCAAGCATACATCGATGTCGCTTCGGAGAAAGGGTACTTGCAAGTGGTGTTGAATTTCATCACGATTATGCAGTGCTTGAAGCAAAGGATTTGGTTTGACGACCATCCATTCATGTCTTTGCCTGGAGTTACTTCTACAAAGAATTTGAATTCTAAAAGCGATGCCACTAGTCTTATTGAGCTCGGCCGTTTGAACAGTTCGAAACGCCAAAAAATTGCAAAGTCTTTGGGTGTTGAATCTGAGGCAGACTTGAAGAAGTTTCTCCACATCACCTCTCATTTACCCGTTGCAGACTTAAAGGTTAAGGAAACCAATGGTGAATCTATTCTGGTCCAATTATCGCATGTCAATCCACCCCTCTCGAAAGAGTTCAAGGCATATGCACCTAGCTTCCCTAAAGCACAGAGAGAATCATGGTTTTTCATTTTGAGTGACTCTTCGAATCAAGAATTGTTAGCCATCAAGAGAGCTTCTCCAAAATTAGTTGGCCAGAAGGGAGAGATTAGTTGCACGTTGGATATTTTCCATGATATGAGATGTCTGGAAGTGAACCTCATTTGCGTGAATGATGCGATGAACATAGCCTATGAGAAAACAATCCAGTTGAGTTGATGAGGTCGAATAGTGAAACCATTTAAATACTTGTCTAGAATGCATTAATTATGAATTACTCAAAAAAGTCGTCCTCTTCTTCACCTGCTTCCTTCTCGGGAGCATCCACCTCTTCCGTTTGCTTAGGCCAGGTGTACGCATCAACCTCAATCTGTTTACCAGCCAAAACATCTTCAAATGTAAATGGCAATTTACCGTTTTCAATAAGCTCCTCCACTTTCTTCTTAAACTCGAGTCTCCGAGCGTCAGTGAGCAACATGCCTTTTTTAACATTCTCATCTTCCACCTCTGTTGCTGCCGGGCCCGTGGGGTAGAGTGCTATGTACTTTTCTGACTTAGGAAACATAATCACATACGCAGTGTCAACCTGACAGTGATGTCTGACCTTTCTTGCCTTCTTGATCTCCTTCTTGACTCCCTCCTCCACTGCTGCGTTGTAAGCCTTTTCAGCCTGTTTCAACTTCCGAATGGCCTTCTTCCTCTCGAAGAATCTCACCATCCGGTACTTTTTGGCCAACTTCTGAGTCTTCAATTTTAGTTTTGTGTTTTTCAAGTCTGTCTTCAATGCCTTCAACGCTCTCTCTCTATCTATTCGTAAATCTGCTTTCAAGTCATCTCTCTTGAGAAAATGCTCTAGCGACTTGATCTTTTGCTTGACGCGAACTGTGGATCCAAATGCACTGGTGAAATCCGAATCATGGTAGTCCGGACGAGATTGGAATTTTGGCATATTGGGGTTTTAGGTTTATGTCAAGGTTGTTGAAGATTTTCTAGCGCTAGTTACGCTGCGATGATGAGGTTGAGTCTGATGAGATGCGTGTGGAGTGCGTACAGGCCATTTTCCCCAGTACGATATCCACAGGGAAACTTTATATATAATTATCTTCAAATATTTATTTAGTCTCTTGTTATTGGAAAATTTAGTCTTGAGTTTAGCACGTTTTAATGGTAAACTTTTCTGTGTGTACTTCTGTGGTGTACGGGTGTGGGGATCTAATACTACCGGATTTTCTCGACTTCAGAGCACAACTACTTCAACATGGGTATCCTCGAGAAGATAGCTCAAATTCAGGAAGAGCTTTCCAGAACACAAAAAAATAAAGCTACCGAGTATCACATTGGGCTTTTAAAAGGAAAACTAGCCCGGTACAGAAGGGAGTTATTGGAGCCTCAGCCCGGCCAAGGTGGTGGTGGAGGACAGGGCTTCGAAATCGCCAAAGCAGGAGATGCTCGTGTATCGCTCATTGGTTTTCCCTCTGTTGGAAAATCCTCCTTTTTAAATAAAGTTACTAATACCAAGTCTGAGGCTGCTTCTTATGAGTTTACCACTTTGACATCAGTGGGTGGAATTCTCGAATACAACGGTGCCGAAGTCCAGATCGTGGATTTGCCAGGTATTATCAAGGCAGCTTCTCAAGGTAAGGGACGTGGTCGTCAAGTTATTGCTGTGTCCAGAACCTCAGATATGATCTTGATGGTTTTAGATGCAACCAAGAGTGGGGAGCAAAGAGAGATCTTGGAGAATGAATTGGAGAGTATGGGCATTCGTCTCAATAAGGAAAGGCCCAATATTCTGTTGAAAATCAAGAAAACCGGTGGAATCAAACTCAACTCAATCAATCCCCCCAAGTACTTGGATGAGAAAATGGTGAGTGCAATTTTGAAAGACTACAAGGTTCACAATGCAGATGTATTGATTAGAGATGAAAACTGTACCATTGAGGATTTCATCGACATCATCAATGACCAACACATTTCGTACATCAAGTGCATTTACGTTTACAACAAGGCTGACGCAGTGTCTTTGGAGGAGTGCGACCGGTTGGCCAGGTCTCCTAATACCATGGTTATTTCATGTGAAATGGACTTAGGAATCGAAGAATTAAAGGAAGAGATCTGGAGACAACTAAAATTGATCCGTCTTTACACCAAGAGAAGGGGCACGATGCCCAAATTCGACGATCCTATGGTGGTGAGAAGTGACTCGACAATTCTTCAGGTTTGTGATGCCATTCACCGAGAGATGAAGAACCAATTTAAGTATGCATTAGTCTGGGGGTCCAGCTCCAAGCATTTCCCTCAGAAATGTGGTTTGCTGCACTATGTCAACGATGAGGATGTCGTTCAAATTGTGACTAAGTAAGATGAACGGAATGGTAGAAAAGAATTACTATATTGTAATGGAATTTTCAGAGGCCTGACCTCTTAGAGGGACTATGGAGAATTGTGCGTAGAGAAGTAGACTTTCGCCTAATAGTTGGTCGTAATGCTCATTCCTGCTTGATGCATAATCTCGCGACTCGCCTAGCCGCGCACATAGATCATCATCTGACACGCTTGTTAGCACCGGTTCTAAGTCCACATATCACCAATGAAAGGACTACCGCATTTGGATACTGGTCCTGAAATATACGAAACCTCCGATATAGACTCTATTGAAGAATTGGGTAAGATCGAGCAAGGGCAAAATGAGGACATCAATCAGTCTTCACTCAATGCTGCAAGAGCCCAGGCGAAGTTCGAAAGCGAATCCGAAAGAGCTATTATTTTCGAAGACTCTGTAGATTTCCTGGGAAACTTGGACCAGCCCGGGATGGGAATTTCGGGGTATACGGTTCGAAAACAGAAGGAAACGAAAGAGCAGAAATTGAAAAGAATAGCTAAAGAATTAGACGAGTTGCAAAGTGAAGACAAGGCAGAACAAGACTCGTTGCGAATTTATCAACAGACTTTGGACAAGCTTCTACAATCTCCAGAAAATGGTACATTCACTGAGAAAATAGGCAGCTTATTACATGGCATTGAAGCGGAGATGGACTCCCTTCATAATGAGAACCTGGATGGAAGCACCAACTCTCACAATCCTTCGGTGTTGAACCCAGACGCAGATATCCTCGAATTTGAGGCAAGGATCAATGAAATTGAAAAGCTACTAGGACTCCAAACACTCGGAGACCACAAATCATTAAACTTGCACAACCACTTGTTGGACTTGGAGAGAAAAGTGGAGTTCATATTTGATCCGGACTTTGAGGTCCAGGCCATCAAAGACAAAATCGAGTCCATGAATTCGGAGCTAGATGCTCTCGATATCAAAAAGCGGGTTACCGAGATTAAGCACGGAACGTCTGACAAACATGACTCAAGTGTTTTCGAAAAGTCAGTCAACAGTTTGTATCAACAAGTGGAGGCCATGGATAAGTACGAAAATATTATACCCCACATGATAGCAAGGCTTAAAACACTCAACGAAATCCATTTGGACCTAGCTGGCAAGACTCAAGCAATTAGTGGGATTGATTCTACACTTGATACGATAGCGCAAAATTTGTGCAGGTGGAATGACAACTTAAATCAAATGAATAAGGCACTAGATGACCATGCCAAAACTTTCAAAGATAACGTTGATTACGTTGAAAATAAGGTTTCAAATTTGGAACGAAAACTTGATGATTTCAACAAAAATTAATACCTCGGCTGACCTGACCTTTATTCTTTAAATTTTATTGGTTTTTTTTTTTTCGAAGTTCTACTTCATTGTTAAATTTGAATGAATTCAAGCAATGCTTTGATCAACAGGCGTCCTAGTAATGGCAATGATGTCACACATGTGTGGATCTCCAGTCAATTGCAAATATCAAGAGACAAGCTACACTTTGAGAAGAATGGTATTGAAATTTCGCTATTGCAAAATTGGTGTTAGAGCTGAAGACATTTTGGTATAATCAGTGTGTTTATGAAGAGTCGCGGAGAGTTTCCCAGCTACGTAGCGCGACATGGAGCCACGTCGCGATTGGATTCCCAAAATGGCGGTTCGCTTTCCATTTCCCCTAACTTCGCTAAAATTCATGATCACCGGCCAAAAAAAAAAAAGTATAGCGATATTTATGCGGGGCACTGCAGATTCAGTATACTGTGTCACCTAACGCCTTGTATAAATAAAGCAGACTCCCCACGGCCGATAATTTTCAATTCTTAACGACGTAAACTTAGTTTCATCAGTTCTTTCTTTTTTTAATATCCAAATATACAACACCATGTTGAGAGCCACACGCATCACGCCCAGATGTCTCAGGGGTTTGAACAAGATAACATCCACTGCAGCCTGTACAACGATTCCTGTTGTTCGCTCCTCAATCGGATCCACCCGTTATGTATCCCAATTTGCACAAATCAAAGTTCCTCCTACGATTGCAAACGAACCAATCAAGAACTTCTCGTACTCTGAAGAGAAGGACTGGGACCTCTTGCGTGCCTCCATTACCAAATTCACAGACTCCCCATTGGAAATCCCCCTTGTCATCAATGGTGAGAAGATCTATGACAGACCTACCATGGCTCAAGTCAACCCTGCCAAGCACTCTCAAGTTTTGGCCAACTTTGCTCTCGCCAACAAAGATGATGTGAAAGCAGCCATTGAAGCTTCCAAGACCGCCAAGCAAAAGTGGGCTTCCATGCCTTGGAGAGATAGAGCTGCAGTTTTCTTGAAGGCTGCCGAACTCATTGCCACTAAGTACAGATATGACATGTTGGCCACCACCATGCTCGGTCAAGGTAAAAACGTTTACCAAGCTGAAATCGATTGTGTCACTGAAAATGCTGATTTCTTGAGATACAACGTCAAGTACGCCGAAGAATTATACCAGCAACAACCCCTTGAGTCTGCCCCAGGTGTCTGGAACAGAGCTGAATACAGACCATTGGAGGGTTTTGTCTACGCTGTGACACCTTTCAACTTCACTGCTATTGCCGGTAACTTGGTTGGTGCCCCTGCTCTCATGGGTAACACTGTTATTTGGAAGCCATCGAACACTGCAGTTCTTTCCAACTACTTGCTCTTGCAAATCTTGGAAGAAGCAGGCTTGCCAGCCGGTGTTGTGAACTTTATTCCAGGTGATCCTATTGAAATCACTGACTTGGTGGTCAATCATCGTGACTTTGCCTCTTTGCACTTCACAGGATCCACCCAAGTCTTCAAGTCCTTGTACGGCAAGATCGCCACGAACTTGGCAAAGGACGTGTACAGAGACTACCCTAGAGTTGTGGGAGAGACTGGTGGTAAGAACTTCCACTTGATCCACAAATCTTCTCCTGTTGACCATGCTGTGTTGTCCACTTTGAGAGGTGCTTTCGAGTTCCAGGGCCAAAAATGTTCTGCCACATCTAGGGTTTACGTGCCCCAATCCATGTGGCCAGAGTTCAAGGAGAAGCTTGCAACAGCCATGGACTCAATCTCTATTGGCAATACCTCCGAGACATCCACTCTCAACAATTTCATGGGTCCTGTCATCCACGAGCAATCATTTGACAAATTGAATGGTGCCATTGAGCAGGCCAAGTCAGACCCTGAGTTGACTATCATCAAGGGAGGTAAGGCTGACAAGAGCACAGGTTTCTATGTGCAGCCCACTTTGATTGAAACATCCAACCCCGAACACGAGTTCTTGTCCAAGGAATTCTTCGGTCCAATTTTGACCGCATATGCTTACCCAGATGGAGAATTTGAATCCATCATGGACAAGATCGACAACGTCACCACTTATGGCTTGACTGGTTCTATCTTTGCAAAGGACCGTGACGCCATTAGATTGGCGGAAGAAAAGTTGAGATACTGTGCAGGTAACTTTTACATTAACGACAAGTCCACCGGTGCCGTTGTTGCTCAGCAATGGTTTGGTGGTGCTAGAATGTCTGGTACCAACGACAAGGCAGGATCTGCAAATGTTTTGACCAGATTTGTCTCCATCAGAAGCATCAAGGAGAACTTCTCTGAGTTGAATGACTACAAGTACCCATCAAACTACAGTTAGTTTATTTCTGGGACATTGTTAAGCCGGCTGGTTGAAAAATAATGAAAATAAAAATAAAAGAACTGAATGCCCATTGTACGCAGTTTTCGGACTATATCATTTGGGATAATATGGTTGTTATAACCCTAAGAAATGGTACCCATTGTGAAACGATATGCAAAAGCTTTCAACGATATCCTTGAGGAGGAGCATTAAAAAGCCTTCCCACTCCACCACAAAGTCTACATAGCTCCTCGTCAAGGAAGAACATAGTGCGGCCTGAGCCCCTGCACTTGCCGCATAAAACACCACCTAAGCGAGGGTCTCCAGGAAGCAATCTGATTGGAGCGCCAGGAACGCCCGGGCCAGGCATTGGCTGAGGAGCGTAATTCGTGTAGGAAGTAAATGGCATGTATGAGCTCATTGTGTTATTCCTAGGAGCAAAGCGCTCGTAACAGTCCTGGCAGGTTAAGCCATTTTTTCGTTTCACTCCAGAGTTCATGCATTTCTTGCAGAAATAACCTTTCGGGTATCTGAATGAGAGATTGGGATTGGGATTGTAGGCTTCTTTTCTTACGAAAAATTGCCAACAATCTGTGCATGGTTTGTTATGGTCTTTGAACCCAGTATTCTTGCACTTTTTGCAGAAATGGCCTCGGGGATACGTGAAAGGTAGGTTGGGATTGTTCGTATATAGCGATTGAGTTTGATGTGAGCTCGAAGAGCCTTGAGAGGGAACAGAAGGATTTACATTGGAATGTTGGTAGTGAGTGCCTTGAGGTTGTAGTGGCCTAGCAGGCATAGGCGGAGGCCCGGAAGGAGGAGCCAATTGCTGGGGAGCCGCTGATGCTTGTTCTATAGCCTCCTCGTATGAGGGAGGAGGAGCCGCATCTGTGTTCTCTGAATCGTGGGCAGGCTTGTTGTATGACATGCGGGTCTGAAGTATATCATTGTCCTGCTTCGAGGGTAGTGTGACGTGTGGTATACATGCAGTACGCAGGTGTGTATATTTAGTAGGTTTAACATCTGTAGTTCACTGCAAAACCGCCCGGAATAGGAGCGAAAATAATAATAATAATAAACAATTCTTGGGCGTGCAATAAAATATTTTTTCTGACTTTTATTTCTTGGATGAACGTTACTGAATTTTACGATTGATTTCATTGTGTAAAAATGACACACCACTCCGGAATTGTTGCGAAATCAAACCAATAGAAATCGACAAGTCCTTGAAAAGTTAACTTTGTGGAAAATATTTTGGAAAAGTTTGGGTTAAAAAAAAGGACTATATACTTTGAGAGAGAAAAAGTGTGAGTCCCACATAGAGTGGTCTGGCAATGGTGTATTGAAGCATATTGAAAACCAAACCACACCCGTACACCGGAACACCCTATCAGAAAAGTGCACCCAGCCAGAACATGATAGGTCTACCAATAGAAAATGCTCTTTGACTCTACATTGTGGCTCACAGAAAGACAAAGTATGTACACTTTAAATTGAAGTTGAAACCTGGTACTAACAGTATAGAATATGGAGTGGCATCGACAGCGGCGGGCGTTGTGTTCTTCTTCCTTGGGATCATGACATTCTTCGATGCAAGCTTATTGGCAATCGGAAACATACTATTCATAATTGGAGTCGTGCTTATAATTGGACCATCCAGAGCCCTTTATTTCTTTGCTCGTCCAACTAAGATTAAACCTACCCTTTTTTTCTTTGGGGGAATCACTCTTATATTGCTCAAGCGCTCATTCATAGGATTCGGCGTCGAGTCTATCGGCATCCTATATCTTTTTGGCGACTTTTTTGGAACAATCATTCTGTTTTTGAGGTCGTTCCCGGTTATTGGCCCCATTTTGAAGCACCCGGCGATCGAACCATATGTCAACCGCATTGCTGGCTTAGACACATTACCTGTATAGGCTGTTCACTTGGAACAATTTTACTATGGAAAACCAGAAGCAAGATGCTAATTAATGTATTGGAGAAACTGTTCAAGGTCACAAAACCGAATATATCGTTCATGAAAGCTTTCGTATTCTAGAGTTTAGATGGTACTCTGAGAATAGTTCCGAGAGTATCCAAGATTTTGTCGCAGATGCCAAGGCTATACATCAAATCATACTTCAGACGTACCTCTTGCTCGTAAAACTTCAAATTTGTAGGCACGACTTCGATACGAACAAAATTTCCGTGATAACTGTAACGACAGTTTACTTCTGAAGTTGGGCCCATTCCCGTACTGGCTTTGAACATGGGTAGCCAAAGAATTGAAGAAGGTAGACTCAAGCCACCAAAGTTCAGAGAGAAACGAACGGGAGACATATGAGAAAGAACCAGCAGTTCAATGGCCAGAAGCGATTGCCAATTTCTCGATAAATCAAACTCAAACAAGAAATCCATCAACACTACCTTATCGGGCAAAGAATGTACTAATTGCGATAAAGAAGAGTACAGGGGAACTGACAAGAAGGAAACATTGAGAGAGGTCAACAAGAACTGTCTCAAG